>CM061533.1:187332773-187934317 GCA_030545055.2 Neoaliturus tenellus | reverse complement strand
AGTGAATTCCATTTATGTATTTATTCTCTTTGATTGTGCATGGTTTGCTGTGATGTTTTTTTTATTTGTTTTGTATGACTCTTGATTTATTTATTTATTTATTTATTGTTTCAACGGATATCTCCATTTTACAAAGGTATGATTACAAATTCAGACTCTTAATGAAAAATTTGAATGCAGATTGTGTTACAAAGGTGACAAGAGTGGTATCAATAAGTTAGAGTGTGCTATAGTAATAATATTATAGGTGACAATGTGCAGTGAAAACAATGTACAATGAATAACAATAATTCAATAAATAACAATCAATAAACACGTTCAACAATACAATAGATGACATGTGCAAACGATAACAATGATGCTATTTTAACAATAAATAACATTGATAACTATAACGATAAATGACATATATAGCTCTCATAACAATAATAACAAACACAACGTGGCATGATTTATTTGACATCAACGCATGATAATAATGTTCACAGCAACTGATGAAACTGGAAGAGGGTTAGGCCAGCCGAGACAAGTTGGAGGTGATCTCCTTCCTGAAAGTGTAGATGCTTCCATCGAAGATGTCAGAAAAAGAAGAGGACAGGTTCCCAAGTCTGTGGAGGCGGGCTATTGGGCTGTTGGCATCGTAGTTTGAAGAGTGATGTCGCCTGACAAAGACGTCGTTAGACCTAGTCTGGGAGGGAACTCTGAAGTCAATTTTCAAGGAGCGATGGACAGTCAGCGAGACCATTGACCAATTTGAAGAGAAATGAGAGGTCAGAAACAGCCCTGCGAATGCTTAAGGTGGTGATGTTAAGCAGTCTTGTTACATCTTCCATGGGCACATCAAGGTAATTGTAGCCAAGGCGGGCACCGACTAATCTTATAAATCTTCTCTGGACCCTCTCAACTTCATCAGAAAGGAATTTCTGGTGTGGTGACCAAGCCACAGAAGCGTATTCCAGTTTTTGTCGGACAAGGGCTGTGTAAAGGGTTCTTAGAACAGGGATGCTGGAGATACCTCTAGTGTAACGGGTAATGAACCCCAAGGACCTGTAGAAATCTTGATAAATTATTTTAGATTAATTTAGATTAAGACATAGCCTATTGTTGTCATAGATATATACTAATACAACTGGATCGATAACTCCATGTTGCGAAAACGAGCCGTTACCCCCCACCACTAGCCAGTATTCGTGGTCAGTGTTACCAACCCTGTGCGAGTAAATGTGTACTGTAATTTAAATCAATAAACAAATAAATTAAATAAACTACAGTAGTAATACTGTATTTTTTAGTCTTTCTTACTTATGAAATGATAAATTTCAGCCTTTGGAATGTGCACTAATACATTAAAAAGCTGCACAGTACAGAACCATCTGTCATCATCATAAGCATAATTGAAAATTTAAAAGAATGTAAACAAACAAGAATGCAGCTGACGCGCCGACAACAATCATGTCAGCTGTTATTCAGCGCGGCGCGGCGGCGACGCAGCGGCGGCAATACTGGCTAGTGGTGGGGGAAGCCGGCTCGTTTTTATCGCTATTCCGCCATTTCAGTTATCGATCCAGTTGTATTAGTATATATCTATGATTGTTGTACAAACTTAATGGCCAAATAAAATCTTTGAATCTTATGCCGTATGCCTGCCAGCAGACGGCACGACTGCACTACTTTCTTGCTCTCTTTGTCTGTTCCTGTTGTCTTGCAGATGTCCATGTCACTGGCCCCGCCATGTTGGATTTTTTTATAAAAAATTATACCAAAATTTAGTACCTATTTTGTACTATTTAGTACTAAGTTTTAAAAAATTAGTACCTCATTCATAACGGAGTTATTAATTGTTTTAAATGTCCGGGCCAGCGACATGCTAGCCCGGCCATGTCGACATATAACCATAATTTATATATCATTATTTAGTACTTATTTAGTACTATTTAGTACCTTCAGTAAAATAATTAGTATCTCAATGGGTTTGGAGCAATGCCCTCTAATTAGTAGAGGTCAATGACCTCTCAGCCCGGCCATGACGATAATTATAGTAAATACTTATATCATCATAACCGAATTATTTTCTACTATTTAGTACTAACATTAAAAATATTGTATCAGTCACTAAAAAAACATAAAAAATATAATTATTACAACTCGGTATATTGTTAATAAATGGGCTTAATTACCATGTCGCTGGCCCGGCCATGTTTGATTTTCAAACTAAAACTTATGTCAAACGATTGTGCATAATTTGTACTATTTAGTACCACTGTTTAAATAATTAGTACCTTCAAGGTTTACAAAGGGAAAGTATAAACATTCATAATTATTGAAGATATTTTGATTCATGATCTTGTTTTTACTGTTCATGGTAACCAATGATTTTTTATAAAATACCTTTAACCCTTACACCACCATTGAGTACTTATTTTGTACTATTAATTAGTACTATTTATATAATTAGTATATAAAACGTTTAAACATAAAAAGGATGTAAAGATTCAATTTATTTTTATAATTTGTTTCGAGATGGTGATTTGACTCAATATTGTAGACCAGCTCTGATATAAAATACCCACGATACTTATACTCCCATGTAGTACTAATTGTGTTCTATTAAGTAGCACTATTTTCATAATTAGTACCAAATACATTTACCGATGAACAGTAAATAAACTTTTAAAATATTTTGATTTTTTGTTTGAGAAACTCATTTGACTTTATATTGTAGCCCATCTCTGATGTAAAATACACATAATACTTATACTCCCATGTAGTTTCAACTGTGTACTATTAAGTATCACTACTATTATAATTAGTACCTTATACGTTTAAAAAATAAATAGTGCCTAAACATTCAAATTATTTGTATTTTTTGTTTTGAGATGCTGATTTGACTCAATATTTTAGACCAGCTCTAATATAAAATACCCATGATACTTATAGTCCCATTTAGTACTAATTGTGTACTATTAAGTGGCACTATTTTTATAATTAGTACCGAATACATTTATAGATGAACAGTGAATAAACTTTCAAAAAAAATTTCATTTTTTGTTTTGAGAAACTCATTTGGATTTATATTGTAGAACATCTCTGATATAAACTACACATGATACTTATACTCCCATGTAGTATCAACTTTGTACTATTCAGTAACACTACTTTTATAATTAGTACTTAATACGTTTACATATAAATAGTGCCTAAACATTCAAATTATTTTGATTATTTGTTTCAAGATCCTGATTTGACTTAATATTGTAGACCAGCTCTGATATACAATACCCATGATACTTTTACTCCCATGTAGTACTACTAATTGTGTTCTATTAAGTAGCACTATTTTCATAATTAGTACCTTATACATTTACGATGAAACAGTGTGCCTAAACTTTCAAAATATTTTATTATTTGTTTTGATATGCTGATTTGACTTTATATTTTAGCCCATCTCTGATATAAAATACACATGATACTTATACTCCCCTGTAGTTTCAACTGTGTACTATTAGGTAACACTACTTTTATAATTAGTACCTTATACGTTTAAAAAATAAATAGTGCCTAAACATTCAAATTATTTGTATTTTTTGTTTCGAGATGCTGATTTGACTCAATATTTTAGATCAGGCAATCTTATTATTTCTAATAAAAAAACAAACGGCCTTGGGCGTCATGAGGCCATGTAAATACTCAGAAATATCACTAAACACCGTGTCGGTTGGTGCCTTTACTTTACCATTGACAAACACCCGCGACTTAAAAATTGACACAGCAGCTGTCCCCTGCTCACAATGTATTTTTCGAGGCCTCCCACGCTTCATTTTTGTCGATCTTGACACATCAAAACTCCGCCACAGACTGACTACCTAGATGACAACCTAGGGGACTCTAAGAGACAAAGGTAGGCAGCGCTGTTCGCCTACCCCCAATAAATCATATCGCCACCAAAAGAGTGTCGACTGTTTGCTAAACGGTTCTTTGGGCTACTCGCATTTGTGCGGCACGCCGCGAGGGCTGTTGGTTTGGAAGACCCTTGAGTAATACACGAAATTATTATTCAGGATAAAAAAGTATCAATATTTTATAAAGGAAGGGAGACCATACATGTTAGGATACTACTTCACCCGTGTCTTAAAACTAATTATCAAAATGTCATTATTGATTATGAAACCACCGTCTATAACACTGAGGTACTATTGATAGTTTGAGTAGTGGTAATGAATATTAAACAAATAGTAGGCCTGCTAAATATCAATATGTACATGGTACGATGCATGTATCATGCACCATGTTATGTGAATACATCATCTCAAGACTAAATAACTAAATTTGATTACATTTTGTGTAGGCCTATTACCTGCAACCTTTTAGGAAGGGTTAATAATGATTTAAATGCAAATTATAGAGGTATATTGACTTATTAATATAAAGTTTACATAAAGTCTATTTATTACAATTTGTACAAAATCAATACAAAATATCTAAAGAAAATATCCACACAATATGTAAGTTTACGCACCTTTCATCCGTAAAAGTTTAAATTACTTATTATGTAAGTTGTGGTACTTAATATTACACAATGAATAATACATGGTTGTATAAGTATCATGGGTATTTTTAAATCACAATCGGTCAAGATTTTAAAGTCAAAACAGCATCTCGAAACAAAAAATACAAATAATTTGAATGTTTAGGCACTATTTATTTTTTAAACGTATAAGGTACTGCTTATAAAAGTAGTGTTACTTAATAGTACACAGTTGAAACTACATGGGAGTGTAAGTATCACGTGTATTTTATATCAGAGATGGGCTAAAATATAAAGTCAAATCAGCATCTCAAAACAAATAATCAAAATATGTTGAAAGTTTAGGCGCTGTTTCATCGTAAATGTATAAGGTACTAATTATGAAAATAGTGCTACTTAATAAAACACAATTTGTACTACATGGGAGTATAAGTATCATGTGTAGTTTATATCAGAGATGTTCTACAATATAAATCCAAATGAGTTTCTCAAAACAAAAAATGAAATTTTTTTTGAAAGTTTATTCACTGTTCATCTATAAATGTATTGGGTACTAATTATGAAAATAGTGCTACTTAATAGTACACAATTAGTACTACATGGGAGTATAAGTATCTTGGGAATTTATATTAGGGCTGGTCTAAAATATTGAGTCAAATCAGCATCTCAAAACAAAAAATACAAATAATTTGAATGTTTAGGCACTATTTATTTTTTAAACGTATAAGGTACTAATTATAATAGTAGTGTTACTTAATAGTACACAGTTGAAACTACATGGGAGTATAAGTATTATGTGTATTTTATATCAGAGATCGGCTAAAATATAAAGTCAAATCAGCATATCAAAACAAATAATCAAAATATTTTGAAAGTTTAGGCACTGTTTCATCGTAAATGTATAAGGTACTAATTATGAAAATAGTGCTACTTAATAGAACACAATTAGTAGTACTACATGGGAGTAAAAGTATCATGGGTATTGTATATCAGAGCTGGTCTATATTAAGTCAAATCAGGATCTTGAAACAAATAATCAAAATAATTTGAATGTTTAGGCACTATTTATATGTAAACGTATTAAGTACTAATTATAAAAGTAGTGTTACTGAATAGTACAAAGTTGATACTACATGGGAGTATAAGTATCATGTGTAGTTTATATCAGAGATGTTCTACAATATAAATCCAAATGAGTTTCTCAAAACAAAAAATGAAATTTTTTTAAAAGTTTATTCACCGTTCATCTATAAATGTATTGGGTACTAATTATAAAAATAGTGCTACTTAAAAGTACACAATTAGTACTACATGGGAGTAAAAGTATCATGGGTATTGTATATCAGAGCTGGTCTACAATATTAAGTCAAATCAGGATCTTGAAACAAATAATCAAAATAATTTGAATGTTTAGACACTATTTATATGTAAACGTATTAAGTACCAATCATAAAAGTAGTGTTACTGAATAGTACAAAGTTGATACTACATGGGAGTATAAGTATCATGTGTAGTTTATATCATAGATGTTCTACAATATAAATCCAAATGAGTTTCTCAAAACAAAAAATGAAATTTTTTTGAAAGTTTATTCACAGTTCATCTATAAATGTATTGGGTACTAATTATGAAAATAGTGCTACTTAATAGTACACAATTAGTACTACATGGGAGTATAAGTATCATGGGTATTTTATATCAGAGCTGGTCTAAAATATTGAGTCAAATCAGCATCTCGATACAAAAAATACAAATAATTTGAATGTTTAGGCACTATTTATTTTTTAAACGTATAAGTTACTAATTATAATATTAGTGTTACTTAATAGTACACAGTTGAAACTACATGGGAGTATAAGTATTATGTGTATTTTACATCAGAGATGGGCCACAATATAAAGTCAAATGAGTTTCTCAAAACAAAAAATCAAAATATTTTAAAAGTTTATTCACTGTTCATCGGTAAATGTATTTGGTACTAATTATGAAAATAGTGCTACTTAATAGAACACAATTAGTACTACATGGGAGTATAAGTATCATGGGTATTTCGTATCAAAGCTGGTCTACAATATTGAGTCAAATCACCATCTCGAAACAAATTATAGAAATAAATTGAATCTTTACATCCTTTTTATGTTTAAACGTTTCATATACTAATTATATAAATAGTACTAATTAATAGTACAAAATAAGTACTCAATGGTGGTGTAAGGGTTAAAGGTATTTTATAAAAAATCATTGGTTACCATGAACAGTAAAAACAAGATCATGAATCAAAATATCTTGAATAATTATGAATGTTTATACTTTCCCTTCGTAAACCTTGAAGGTACTAATTATTTAAACAGTGGTACTAAATAGTACAAATTATGCACAATCGTTTGACATAAGTTTTAGTTTGAAAATCAAACATGGCCGGGCCAGCGACATGGTAATTAAGCCCATTTATTAACAATATACCGAGTTGTAATAATTATATTTTTTATGTTTTTTTAGTGACTGATACAATATTTTTAATGTTAGTACTAAATAGTACAAAATAATTCGGTTATGATGATATAAGTATTTACTATAATTATCGTCATGGCCGGGCTGAGAGGTCATTGACCTCTATACTAATTAGAGGGCATTGCTCCAAATCCATTGAGGTACTAATTATTTTACTGAAGGTACTAAATAGTACTAAATACTAAATAATGATATATAAATTATGGTTATATGTCGACATGGCCGGGCTAGCATGTCGCTGGCCCGGACATTTAAAACAATTGAGGAGGTTGGTGGAAAAACGACCTAAGGTGACTGAGGTCGTTTTTCGGTAAAATGCTTAAAATGATCCGTTATTTAATCCTCTTTGCAGCAGTGTTTGTTTCATGTAAATATCTTGTGTTTTCGCTGAGTTATGAATTTTTTTCTGAATGCTGTCAGCTGTTACGAGGCATCCTGGCTTCAACTGGAGGAAACATTTTTGCGCAGACAAATATTATGGGTTATTGCTAAACGTTGTATAGGTTTTCTATGTGTGAAAATTGATGTTTAAGCAAGCTATCTGTCATTTAAATGTTTAAAAACCTTCAGTAAAGTCTTTGATGGACCATTGTATCTCTACAAGTTTATTTTAAGTTTTAATTAATGAAACCGTTGCTAGACCTATTTGATTTTATTTCATATCAATTTAGGTCGAATAAATATTTTATTTTACTTTATTTCTATCCACTTTGATGAGTTTAAATGCATAAAATCTAAGTTTTTAATATTGAAAAAGTGGTTTGATGGAAAAACGACCTCTGACTCTGCTTCATATTTTGTTCAATAACTTCTGATGGAAAGGACATATAAAAAAATAAAGATTATATTCTTAATCCAAAAGAATGTATCTTGCATAGTATAACTATCCTAAGGGTAATGCAATTTGGTAAAATCCTATAAAACATAAGTTTAATATTCAAAGTCGATTATCTCAAAACACGTTTTTTGGACTGAGGTCGTTTTTCCACCAAACTCCTCAATTAATAACTCCGTTATGAATGAGGTACTAATTTTTTAAAACTTAGTACTAAATAGTACAAAATAGGTACTAAATTTTGGTATAATTTTTTATAAAAAAATCCAACATGGCCGGGCCAGTGACATGGACATGTCTTGCAGTCTTGCAGCTTGCAGTGTGTAAATGTAAATCCTAACCTAAAAAACCTTAAACAGGAGTTTTAATGCAACTGGTTCATAATTCTCTATATTTATTCACCAATAAGTATACATAAAAAGTAAGTAATCCATTAACAAAAATAAACATATTTAAATAGATTTCTAAGGATTAATTTGTAAAAAGCACTGAATTACAACAATCTTAGCAGTTAAGCCCTAGGTTAGTTAAATAGGTCTATTATTGGTTTGGTACTGAGAGGTTTTGTTATTCTAACTTTATGAATTTTATTTGGCTGCACTTCTGCAGACGACTGGTGGAACTATCGAATGAAAATTATAGATCAATTAGATTTGATTTAAACTTGATGAATGTTAATTAAAAGTTCTAAACATGATTTTGCTTTGATGCTGAGAGTAGCCCTATGCAATTTCATCTTTTTCTAATGTTTATTTGTTCTCTAGGCTTAAACCTATAGGCGAGCTATCCCCCAATTGTTACATATAAGTTACCGTACAGAACCTAATAAGTAGGGACATCCTTACATGGGGAAGTGAGAATGCCGCCCCTGAAACACAGATAGCACCACCAAGATGATAAGGATAATAATAATAATATTTATTGCAATTATTTTTATTATTATGCTGATTGGTTGAATGGAAACAGATGACTAGAATAATTTTACAGACGTTTGTTATTGTTTTGACTTTTTCTAAACAAATATGCTCATTTTGACATTAAGGGCGGAATTCACAAACCTCCCTCAAAGCTTCCTCAACTCAAACCTTCCTCAAACCTTCCTCAAACCTTCCTCCAACCTTCCTCTAACCTCCCTCAAGTAGTTGTGTGAGGGAGGTTAGAGAACGGTTTAAGGCCGGTTTATGGAACAGCTGTTTACAACAAAACACAGTGAAGAAATATATTTTGAGGTTATGTTATGTCTGAGTCAACAAACACTAAATTACTTGAAAGTTTGTCTTACCTGTTATAAAAATATTTAAATTTCTTGAAACTATAATATGGAAGGACATTTATTTACCTTGGAATTAATTCGAAAATTATATTTTACCCTACATTTTTATTAAAATGACTTTTGTTCTTTATATTTTTCCTGAATAAATTATGTGGATATTATTTTATTTATGTTTTAGTGGACCTTTAAGACCATAGCATTTTGATCGAAAAAATTAAGCCAACATTAAAAGGGTGTAGCAAAAAATAAAATAAGGTCGTTTATGGTTGTGTAGCCGCCTGGCGCCGTGCGGGGGCTTGTAGGCCTTGATGCCGTGCGCCGCTGCGGGTGTTAACGTTTCTCATGCATTATTTTGTATTAGAAAAAGCGCGGGTTATCAACATTAATAGAGAAGGTGTTTTACAATTTTTTGTTATACTCCAAGGAAAAATGTATTGAATAAAGTTCTAAAGATTTATTGATCCAGTAGGCCTACACAACCAAAATTTCATCCCTGAAGATGAAGTAGGCTTGAAAGAATTGTACCAAAATATGCTTGAGTACTTCTGACCTCCATAGCCCTCAAAGTAGTTGTCCGAAAAAAATTGTACGTCATATCTATACAACGTAAGAAGATACTTAAGCAAAAATATTGTAAACAAATGTTTGACAGCACAATCTTAAATCCAGCCCGGCCATGAAACCTGGTTGGGCGATGCTGTACAAAAACTTGAACAGAGAAATTTCATTTTAAAGATGACTTTCTTTAAGGTCCATGAACAGGCAACCAAAAAACGAAACAACATTTTTAAGAATGTAGAACGCCATGCATTGCCGTTTGACCGTGTGATATTCTTTTAATACATAGAAACAGGCCTATACAATTGTGTTGGCCAACTACAAATTTTAGCATACAGTTGGTTGCACGAGACGTGAGAAAGCCCGCCAGAATTTGTTATAAATATGGGCAAATTGTCTCATAAATAATAAATAATAAATAAAGCAAAGTTTTCTTGTTCAACATGGAGTGGATTAATCATTTTAATGATATACAGTTAAATCAATACTAGGGTCTTCATTTCAAATTCAGGCTGTTAAACTGCCCATATATAGCACATATCCTGGCGGGCTGTCTCATGTCTCGTGCAACCAACTTAACTTAGTCTTCTTCTAGTGCAATCTACCATAAAATGAATGTATTAATATAGAAATAAACAAGTAAATTAAAAATTTACTTTTGAATTTATTAATATAGGTAAAAACTAATGCACTCCCATAAACTTTGCATACAAAAACCACGGAAGATCTAAACAAAAGAGCCACTTATGGTTCATGTAATATGTTTGTAACAACTGTATCCTATATGTGCCAGATAAAAGTAAGTAAAATAAAAATATATTTATTTAAAATATGAATAAAACATATTTATTTTCTTCAAATTTAAAACAAATTGTTGGAGGAGAAATATAAACCTACGCCTAGTTTATAAAAAGCAGCTAATGGACTGAAAGCTACTTTACACTACCTTTGTAAACAAATATTAAAAGCACTTCTATTTCCCAAACATGTGGTATATGTGCCATGTCTACCAACTGTCTCACATTTTCCCAAAACAATGGGTGAATTTTTAATTCACTATTTTAATTGTTAAAGAGCAATAGTCATTAATTTTAGTTTAATGTTTTTAAAAATTAAAAGCCAATAGAAGAGTTACAAATAGATTAGAAGTTTATTTCTGTTGACATAAAAAATTTTTTTTGGAGTACCTATTTTGTTTTGTTCAGGTGGCAGTTCTCTCTGTGAGGAAGGTTTAAGGGAGGTTTGAGAATTCTGTTTTTCAATTGAGGAAGGTTTGAGGCCGGTTTGAGGAAGGTCTGAGGCCGGTTTGAGGACGGTTAGAGATGAGGAAGGTTTGAGGTAGGTTTGTGAATTCCGCCCTAAGAGGTAGAAAGAGCTTTTCCCATGTCAGTAAGAGAAGTAAACCTAGAATCAGCGCTTTATTTTCCTTTGTTTTTTTGGGGCAAAACTAATTTTTTTTTTTTTTTTAACATGGGATATCCCTACTTCTGTATACAATTTTTTAATGACGAACCGGCCACATTCAGTACTACAAGCTAATTTTTGTTTTAATTGGTGGGGCCTGACCACGGTGCCTAACTCACGTTACACTTTTTCTTAGACCTTTATCTTTATTTATTTTTTACAAAGATATATATGAGGATAAATCCTTGATTTTTTATGTAGGCTAATTAATTAGGGCCTAGTGGAAATATTGTAAAATAGCCTATCCTTAAAAAATTAAATGTGCTCTGTTGAATTTTAAATGACAAAAATTGTTTAAGATTGGTAGGCCTAATTCACGTTAGCCTACATAAACACTGGAATGCCGTTTAACTGCACCAAAAGAAATATCAATCACAAGGTATTATTATTTCACTACATAAAAGCTGATACCGGTTCAGTAGGCCCTAACTGTTTTTAGTTCTTTTAAAATTTCATCGTCATATTTTTTTACAACTATGAAGGCCTATATAAAAATTTCTTAGCCAACTTAAATTTTGTAGCATATACCTACTTAGCCTGTCCCTGGTGCAATCTGCCATCAAATTAATGTATTTATAGGGTTATTCCATGTCAAACCAACAAGGCACTCAACCTGACCATTTTAGATTTTGCTGAAACTTGGTACAGTATATTTGTACTATCTGACATCCTGAACACAAATATAATTTTAAAAAATTCATCTCTAATAGTTTTTGTTTAGGAAACATTTTTGAAATTCCCAAAATGACGCGTTTTTTTACTTGCTGTCAAATCTATACGACACCGGTAACGTATGTTCTATTAATGCTAGAGGTTTGAGGTTCAACTAATTTTAAAGAGGGTTAAATGGGTTTTAAATTAATACCAAACTCGAATACGGTACTTTGGGTGAAAAAATTTTTTCATGGTAGGGGGCCTAGGGCCTACCGTAAAACTCAAAAAACGTTTTTGAAATTTTTTAAGTGGGTGTTTAAAAAATTTTTTTAATTATTGATGTATGTTTTTGTGCGCATGCTTTTGTGAGTACACCATAAAAATTTTAGAGTGGGGACCACAATGGGATCAGCAGATATATGAAAAATACTAAGATCACAAAAATGTATCCAAGCCTATTGGTATAATATTCACATGAAACTTTCGAAGCTTGTTATAAATTCATGGATTACTGTCAAATATTTAAATTATTTGCATAGTCGTACGGCATAATTCAACAGCTTGAAAAAATGAAAAGGGTGGAATTTCGTTAAAATGTTAATTGAGTTTACCCAAAACACAATTAGTTACCAAGATGTGTCATTATTTTATTTCATACTAGGCTAAATCCTTTAGAACAAACACTGCCAAAAAACAAACAGCAAACTACTCCAAAAATTAACTTAATTTTCTATCAGTTAGTTTTTAATTAACTAATAACTTCTATCAGTTAGTTTCTTAACTAACTAGTAACTTCTACCAGTTAGTTTTTTAACCAACTAACGTATAACTTCTATCAGTTACTTTTTACGGGTCTAACTAATAACTTCTAACTAGTTAGAATTATTGACTAACTTTCCCAACTATGGTTAGTTCATAGTGGTGAAACTGTTTTCTTGGCTTCTTCCAGTCTTGTTTTCAAAAAGTGTTTTATCAAGTCCATAATATTCTTGGGTTGAATAAATCAAATCAAACTCTTTTGTAATTTGCACTATATTAAGGAAGAAGAAAATTTTGAACATTTAAGCCTAGTAATCATATCTGACTGCACGGTTCATTACAGTACTCATTCACTTTGCTTTTGCTCTAGCAAATTGTGATCAATTCCGGTACGGTATTTAATCAGCGTGTCTACGCCAAATTGGTACTTTGTGACTTTTTTCAGTGATTGGGGGCTAAAAATGCAAAAAACAAGAGAATTTTGTGAGGTTTATTTAGACAATTTTTTAAGAAGACATTGCTAAAGTCGCAAAATTGTGCTGACAATCGCAATGTTTTATATATTTTTACAAAAGTTCCGGATTTTTCTTGTTTTAAACAAGAGTGTTCTGTAACTTCCGAGACTACTAAAATGTGTGACTTTTGGTGACTTCAGTGACCTGTATACACCCTGTTAAACGAAAATCTACCTCATGACCTTGAATAAAAATCATTATTTTTCTCAAAACAAGATTAAAACCTTTATCACCACATTGTGGAAATTCTGGTCCTAGATTGCTTTATAATATTAGATTATTGATACTTACAGCCGGAAGCAATCTTCGTTTTTTGATTTGTGACACGTTTCGCCGTTTACGGCTTCCTCAGATGTCACAAACACACTTAAAACTAATAGTACATTACACGCACATTAATATCACCTTGCGGATCGTTGAGTTTATTAAAAACAGACATTGAATTAAACACGCACAAATAAAGAATTCGGTGAGCTTCCATTGCGGCCACATACTCAGACGCATCAGTTTCAACAACAAATGAAACAGAAGCATCAAAACTGCTAACAGTAGTGTTGACTATCTCATTCTTTAGTTTTTCATAGTCAGCAGCAACTTTTGATGGTAGTGGTCAAATGTAATAATAAAGGTTACAATTATGAATAAAATAAACGGTATCAGATAACTGACACATACTTTCTCCCAACAATATAACAAAATGTGTTAAAAGCTTTAAACATTAATGTCTAGATGACTCTGTCGGATAGCTACCAGCTGAGCAGCGCGAGCTTGACCCTAGCGCATCCGTGACTTTTAACAACGTACTGCGTTTACCGCTAAACGAAAAATTGAATTTTCTCCTCAACCACTTGACGTAGAGCAATAATTTAAAATACTGGATTATTTAGTTTTTTGAGCTTGATTTAATGGTGATAAGTAAAATTTATTTCGAGACAACAGCTATTTTGAAAATTCAAAAAATTGATTTTTTAAACACTTTTTACCCCATAATTTTTGAACGCGCATTTTCTCGGAGATGCGGGTGGTGTCATTTTATCCACCATTTTAAGCTTAATAAACCACAAAATTTTAATCAAAATTGTTAAAGCCGTTTTTGAGAAATTTTGATTTTTGACGATTTTTGAGGGTTTTCGAGGGTAAAATACCCTTATAAATCAAAAATTCAAAAAAATGAAAAAAACGCCTGGAATTATCCTGGATTTGGACCTATATACCAAATTTCATTAAAATCGGACCATTAGGGCATTCTCTAGCTCTGTTTACATCCTGACACACACACACACACACACACACACACACACACACACACACACACACACACACACACACACACACACACACACACACACACACACACAGACATCACTCCGAAAACCACTTTTTTGGACTCAGGGGGAACCAAAATGGATAAATCCACCAACAACTCAAATTCGAAAATTTTTACGAAAACAATACTTTCTCCATATACTGTGGTATAGGGGGAGAAAGTAAAAGTAGTGGGAATGTTTTACATTTAACCAACTTATGTACTTTTTATAAAAAACGTGGAAACCATCTTGAATAATGAACCAACATTCCAACCTCTCGTCTTAATAGATCTGGATTGCTTGGAACTGATAATTTTAACAGTGGCTCAAGTCTTTCAGGATCTGGTTTGATTGTATGGTTTTCAATTAGGTACCGAAGAAGACGTATAGAACTTTTAGAGTAAGAGCATTTATCTTGATTGAGAGTCAGACCGTACTTGTTTGCTGCTGCTAAGATCATGTAAAGATTTTCATCATGTTCCTCCTGGTCTCTCCCTCAAACTGTCACGTCATCTAGGAAAGCAAAAACACCTTTTAGATTTTCTTATTAATTATATTGTCAATTACCCGCTGGAAACAAGCTACTCCATTGGTGACGTCAAATGGAATTCGATTTAAGTGGTACAACTTTCCACCTCTTTAAAGACCGTTTACTTCTTTTCATTGTCAAAAATGGTAAAATGATGATATAGGCACTTCTTAGGTCAATAGTGCTGAATATATGGAACTGTGAAACTTTAGCAACAAGATCTTCTATATTTGGCAGTGGATACGCATCTAAATTTGTGAATCTGTTAATTGTTTGAGAGTAATCAATAAACAAGCATCTTATACTATTCTCACTTTTTGTTACCAAGATTTGTGCTCTCCATGGGGAATTACTCTTTTCAATTACTCTCTTTATCAAATAAGAGCTTACTTATTTGTGCATCAATGAACTTAGATTCACCCTGAGAAAACCTCATAGATTTTGTCTTTATGGGATGACAATCTGGGGTAAGATTAGCAAAATGTTCAGGAGGCTCAAGTGTAGCTTTTGGCAAGCTGCATGGACCCAAAGTTAAAGGAGGCTTTTCCCTCCTTGTTAGAATGTTTAGAGAGAATGTCATGTCCAATGATCATATCAGCACAAAGGTTTTGGTAAAACAGAAACTTTAGAATTATAATGATTACATCCCAAAAGCTCAATATTCACTAAACAGTACTTACAGTACAGTACAGTAAACAGAAGATACAGGAATTTAAATCTACAGAAGCCCATTGATATTTGGCCACCACGTTGGACTAATGAAAACCCTACTTTATCAACAAAGGTCTTACTGATAAATGTTTCAGAGCTGCCAGTGTCTATGAGGACATTAGCAATGATATCGTTAACTTTTACTTTTAGACTTAGACAGACATTGTGGAGCAGCTGCTAGAAGTCCTCGCTCTGAAACGTTCTCCATTGCTGAAAGGTTAGTGCGTTTACCTGACTTTCTCTGGTGACAAACATTGGAAAAATTACCCTTTAACCCACAGTTGTGGCATTCAGAGTCTCTTGCTAGACAGACACTTTAAGGATTTTTGTTTCTTCCACAGAAATAGCATTTGATTGACCCTGAAGCAGCAACCATTAACTCTTTGGGTTGTTCTTCTCGCTTTATTTCTTGCTGTGCAACATTGTTGATGTAAACACTCTGTTGGGCTTGTAAGTAAAACTCTGAATTTTTCTGAGCAGACTCAAGAGCTCTAGCTTGAATTACTGCGTCTTCTAGATATAAAGTGTTATCCTCGAGTAACCGCTGTCGTATCTGGGCTGAAGATAATCCAGATGTGAAGGACCCATATAATACAGTTTCTGTATTCCTCTGCTGTAACGGCTTCAAAATTGCAGTTGTTTACTTAAGGGTTTTTGATTTTGTAGAAACTGGTCGACTGATTCTCATGGTTGTTGTTTGCATGTGGCGAGAATATGCCTAGAATAAACCTCATCCTGGGGTTTCACATAAATTGACTTTAGTAATATTACAGCTTCTTTATAAGTCTTACTTTCAGATATTAAGTCATAAACATTGTGACTAATGTAGTTTATCATGAGTTTCAATTTCCCTTCTTCATTTAGATCTTCAACAGAAGATATGAAATTTTCAAAAGCCCTTGACCAATGTGTAAATTCATAATCAGCTCTGAGTGTTTGGTTCACAGTCAAATCTTTGAGGTCTCGAGAGTTCACCCATTCTTTACTTATTGTATTTCAGATTGAATGTAGGATATATTTTCTTTTCAAGTATTATTCCGAATTATTATTTTTTTTTTTCTAAATAAGTTGTAATAAACCTTAAAGAGAAAATTTATTTATTTTTCAATGGCAGCAGCCATATTTACACAAATATACAATATGGGACGATCATGTGTTACAAAATACAATACAAGCAAATTAACAATAAATACATGCAGATGCTATATGCAGTGTTTCAAGCAACAATAAAAAAGATTCATGCGGAATTAAGGCATTAGTACCGGGGAGCCGAGCTTCGCTCTATAATTATATTGTAAAATGTTACAAAATGTTTAAAGTTACATTTAAGTTTATTAAGTGAGGGTGAGATGTCAGAGCACGCCTTCAGTCTTCCCTTTTCTATAGGTCTTTTTTTTACTTCCTCCTCGAGAATGTTGGGGTGGGAGAAAAGTATTTAAAATGTAAACAAAGAACTTAAACTTACAATAGAGGTTTTTTAGTAGCATTTTCCTAAAAAAACATTTTCAATCTATCTATAAAAATGAAAGTATGTATCTTTAAAAATGAAAGCTTTGTGTGTCTTGAAGACTACTGGACCGATTGACCTGAGGTTTTGTAAAACTATACTTTATTTATCTAGCAGAAAGATTGATAGGCCTATTCCTGTTATTTATAAGCTTCTGGGCTTTGCCCTATTGGCCCTGCATATGTATTGTACGTAGAAATTTAAACGTGTATACAATATAATTATAAAACTTGAAACTGGGCAAGTTTTGTTCAAATTTATTTATTCTTTAATTGAATTTATTAATATAAATAAACAGCTGTTAAAATTTATTCTTCACGGCACTGGATTATTTTGTTATTTTTGGAAATTTTACTTTTGCAAAATTATTAGACCATCTCTTTCCATTCCACCAATCTGCAGCATCTATACTTATTTAATACGCTAAGGTTTTTTTTGTGTTGAGAACTCCTCCTACAATTTTTAACCGATATTCAAGTTTTTGGTGTCGTTGGATAGGGCTTGTTCTGTAGTTGTTTCTGCTAAAAATCGATGAAAATCAGACATAAAATAAGGGCGCTTCACACAAATTAAATTTGAGATTTTCCCATTAGAATAACATTGGGTTTGGGTTGAACATTTTAAACATCTGTTAATGTATAGCTGTAAACACGTGTAGTTTTTTGTGATTACTGATATTCACAATATTGGATTGGTCGGTTGTCGTTAATTTAAAACTAAATGTTACTTTTGTATTGCATCAAAATAAATTGCTCGATTCCGAGCAACAAGTAGACTAGTAATTCGTGAATAAAAATTACTTGTGGCGTTCTTACACCATTTATTTACCATCAAAGTCATCTCTGCAGTCCTTGAAGAGAGGGAGAGTCGTCAATTCTAGCATGAATGTGTTTGTGTGTGTGTGTCATGTGTGGAGCATTTTATTTTTTATGGGAGTGTTCTTCTATAAACTCACTTAGTTTGTAGTAAGGTCTTTAAAATGGATATTTTTAGTTGCTTTTTAAACATGGAGGCCTTATTAATTTCTTTGAGACTATTTGGCAACAAATTAAACGTTTTTACCCCCATGTAATTAGGTGTTTTGCTGGTTTTGGTTAACCTATGGTGGTTTAAGTTAAGATTAGTTTGATTTCTTAAACTAAGATTGTGACAATTTATTCTTAGTTGAGGGGGATTGTATTTCATGTAAACTATTATTTCAAAGAGGAATAAGGAAATGACGCTTAGGATGCGGTTGAGAATGAAGGAAGGTTTGGAATGTTTCTGAGGTCCAACTTGTTCCATGATTCTGATTGCCTTCTTTTGTTGAATGAGGATTTTTTAAACATCTGTTTCATTTGCTGACCCCCAAACGATGATTCCATTCCAGACGTGAGAAGAAAAAAGTGCATGATACGCAGTTTTAGTTGTGTCCTTGTTTGTTAATGTTCTGATTCGTTTGAGAGCGTAAAGCACTTGAGATAATTTCTTTTGTAGTTTGTCAATGTGAGGCTTCGAGGTTAAATTATTGTCAACTATTAATCCTATAATTTTGTGGTGGATTGATTTGGAGCATTATTGGTTTGACGGCAATTTTTAGCAGGTAAGAAGTCCGATGTTACAGTTTTTTCTCGGTTTATTTTCAGTCTCAGGTAGTTGCAAGCAGTTTCGGATGATTGTAGGAGAAGGTCTACTGCTTGTTCATGGGAGTTAGGATTGCCTTTATCATTGGGAGATATAACTGTCGTGTCATCAGCGAACATAATACATTTTGACTGGTCTGTGAGGTGGTTAGGAAAGGAATTTATGTGTATGAGAAAAAGCAGTGGGCCGAGGATGGATCCTTGGGGAATTCCTTGCATAGTGTTCTGGAGTGACGATCTTACTTTGACTTCATAGTTGTTGTTGAGGTGTTCTATTTCCACTATTTTTTGCTTCCGGTTTGTGAGATAGTTTTTCAGCCAAAGTAGTGCATTGCCTGAGATATTAAGTTGAAGGAGTTTGCTAATAAGGGTTGGATCGGTCCAGGCTATCAAAGGGTTTTTTGTGTCTATGAAGATTCTGGTAGCTTGCTTCCTTTCCTCCCAAACTCCCGAGATGTCTTGACAAATTTGGGCCAGGGCTGTTGATGTTGATTTTCCTTTTCGGAACCCATGTTGCAAACCTGATATTAGACAGTTCTTTTCTAGATATTTGATTAATTGGTTGTGGATTGCTTTTTCAACGTATTTGGATAAAGTGGGCAGCACTGATACGGGTCGGTAATTTGATGCTTTGGAGTTTTCTCCTTTTTTTATTTAGGGTAAACTAATTCTATTCTGGCTGCTTCAGGAATTTCATTTTGTTCTATGGAGGAGTTAATAATGTTTAATATGGGCAAAATTATTACTGTTTGACAATAACTGATTATTTTGTTGGATATTTGGTCGATTCCTGCAGAGTTTTTTGGTTTGAAGCTCTTAAACATATCTTGAAGATCTTTGATGCTGACTTTGTGAAACTGGGTCAGGCCTTAGAGTTTAAGCCTTACTTTCCCATAAGGATGTCTCTGCTTATTCGTTTGTGTATAGGCCTACATGGACGCTACTTACATTTTTTAACATTTTTTTAATGATCAGTATGTCAATTTTTTGCCACAGTCCACAATGTAGCTCGCTAAATGATGTCAATGATGTTGTTATTTCTAAGTCAACCCTTATTACTGAGTGGTGCAGTACAAAGAAAACCTGCATGAATGCTGAGAAGGTTCAGGATGTAACACTGTGTCTGGGCAGTAGATCCAGCAATGTCAAATCACCTAAGTTCTTGGGGTTTCATTTGCAGTCCAATATTAAGTGGCAAACACACATTGATTATTTGGCTTCAACAATTGCGACGGATATTCATGATAAGATCACTAAGTGCTAGTGTTTCTGCTGATGTCTTTCTCTGTATTATTCCGCATACATCCATAGTTTTATGTCATATGGAACCTCAGTGTGAGCTAACTGTTCTTATGCCATTGACATTGACAGAATTTTTATGTTGCAGAAAAAGGCCGTAAGATTAATGTGTGGCGTTCATAACCAAACACATTGCAAACCACTCTTGATTGCTCTTAAAATACTTACCATCATTGTTTGTCATGTCATGCTTTTTGTCAAGGACAATCTGCCAAATTTAACCAAAATATCAAATGTTCATAGCTACTCCACAAGGTTTAGAGGTAATATTTCCATAATGAAATAAAATTACCTTATCCAGTCACTGGTTATCAAAAGACAACATGTTTCGTTCCTTAGAACTTCTTCAGGTCTATAGTATGCAACTACCACATAATGCAATGTGTTATTACATTGTGGTAATATTTCCACGTCAAGGTGCATGTTTTCAGCCACTGAAAATAGCCTTTGCTATGAAGGCATGAGAATATAATTCTTTGCCTGTTAACATAAGAAATTTATCTAGAGCTAATTTTAAGAATGTTATAAAAACTGTTTTAACAAAAGTCTCATTGTATAAACCTGAAGAGTTTTTTGAGGTTAAGTTTTTATGTAACAAACTAACCTTGTAGTTTGATTTTTTGACGATTGTCATAAACATTGTTATTGTTTCAATTGACATTAAAGCATTTCATTTTATTATAATCATATGATTTGCACCTATACTTTTCTTAAGGGCAAAAATTTGATTCATTATCTTACTATGTAATCCAAGGTTTTTCGTGTTTTGATGAATTAAACTACCTGTTATTTTATACCCTAGAATTTATCGCTCAATACTGGGTTTCCACTCGTGCTTTTGAAGATTATGCCCAAACCCCAACACAACTAAGAAATTTTCTCGTTTTTAATACACAAACTGGCTATATGGTTAAAACATGGGACTTACGTTTCAAAAAAAATTTTATAATCAGGTGATCGCTCCAATGCTTTTCTTATGGAGAAAAATTATTTTTATTAACGATTTTACTAAATATTTCGAGCGTTTTGATGAATTAAACTACCATTATTTTGTACCCAAGAATAGTAATTTTCCATCCGGAACGGTCTAGCGCTTGTACTTCGCGAAATAATTTCCAACCACAAACCCCACTACAAAACTTTCTCGTTTAATATAATAGGATTAAGCAAAACTTGACTTATACCAAACATTTTCAATAAGAATAAATAAACAAATGAATAAAGCAAATCTGACAAAATAATTAACATAAGAAAAACTATCAGTTGATAACAAATATAAAAATATACCACACGCTCTTAATTTAAAAATATTTATTCTATTATGTAACACTTAACTTAGTACAGATGAATTTTAAAAACTGGTCAAGCCTGCCACAACACTTGTTTAATTGATAAGATTGTAATATTCCTGATCCGGTATAGATAAAAAGTAAAATGTGATACCATTTAGTCAATGCAGTAACTACAAAAATGAACTTGAAATTAAAATAATCCTTTTTTTCATTTTGTTTGTGTATGCTATGGTACGATCACCATGTAAGTTAGCATAATTATTGAAGTTAAGTAGGGCCAATGTATACAGCACCAAATAAGTAGGGACCAAGGAAACTAAAATAAATAAAGAGATTTATTTTAATTATTTTAGATTCCTTGGTAGGGACATCCTTATGGGCAAGTGGGAACGCCGCCCCCGAAACACAGATAGCACCACCAAGATGGTAAAGATAATGCTGATTGGTTGAATGGAAACAGATGACTAGAATAATTTAGAGAAGTTTGTTATTGTTTAGATTTTTTATAAACAAATATGCTAATTCCGACATTTAAGAGCTAGAAAAGGTGCTTCCCTTGACTGTAAGGAGAAGTAATTCCATGAACGCTTCATTTTCCTCTGGTTTTTGAGGGCAAAAATAAAATATTTTACGTGGGATGTCCCTACTTATTTGGTTCTATATACATTGGTAGGGCCTACAGTTATAAATGCAGTATGAAAACATCATTTATTGTGCTTTTTTCAGGGCCACTTTCTCCTCTTATATTGTACTTAGTAAAAATGTCAATGCTGTTTCATGAGCAAGTATAGACTGTAAATTAAACTTGAGTTTTCATATGGACTGGGTTGGGGAAGTAGTCCTCAAACTTACACTTATAAATTCATAAAATGTGTCTTGGCAGGAGATTTAATTTTGGCTTCTAAGAGCTCCTTTGTATTTTACAGATGGTAGAAGAACTCGCTGATGAGGCTGAATTTCACAACTCAGATGATGAGGGGCAAGTTCCAGCTGCGCACAGCAAGCTGCTCGGAGCCGTTTCTCAGCTTTATGAGAAGAAGAGGTTAATTATTGTGGTTTCTGTTTTACTCGTAATTTTCTAATTGGCTACTTTTAACGGAAAAGGATTTGACATTAATTTTACTGTGTACCTACCTGTAAAATATATTTTCTTAGTTCAGGATCATATCGGTTGTTCTTAAAAAAAATATAGGACTAGCTAAATGAGACTTCTTTTTTATGACTGGTGTCCAGAAGGTTAAGGGAATTTATGGTATCTTCCTGTAATCTTATATATCTTCCTATAATCATTAATCTAAAATATATACAGCCATATATAATATATACAGTAGTCATTTGTAATATAATAATCACAATTATCTTGATTATTTAATACGCTTAATATGCTGTGCTCGCTTAAGAGATTTTTTTGGAATTAATTTGCTTTATTTGGCAGTAATCATGCTAGTGACTACAGTAATTTTTTGTGTCATATTAATCACTTTTTTTATTTTGTTGTATGTCATTTTATAGATACTATAACCATAGAATGGTAATATAATAATAATAATAAATTTTATTCCGTTAATAATAAGCATCGTATGGGAATTTACATTCTATGAAGAATTTACATAAAAGTCTTTTTATATGTTTCATAACTTAAAAGTTCACAACTGCAGATTTTTTCACCAAGATCATTGTTAATTTATTTAATACTCTAATAACTTTTTTCCAGTCTTTTCAATTATTATTTTTTCATTATTTTTTCTCCCTTTCTTTTTTTCTTCTTCTTTCTTCATCTCTACATTTTTATTCACATTGACTTTTTGCTTATCCCTTTTTTTGTTTAATTTTTTATTTTACTCTTCCTCCCTTGGACTTTCTCCTTCCGCCGATGAATCCCCCGACGCCTTTTGTCTCGCTTGTCAGTAGTTTTGTCATATAGATTTTTTATGCTAGGGTTAAAGCACCAACACGTAAGGAACCAAGCCTGGAAGTATCGGAGTTCCACCTGAGTCTTCCAGATAAGAAACAAGGACGGGTGAAGGTCACCGAGCTTGCTAAGGTGCTCAACAAACGAGCCGTCCACGCTGAGATTGGCCATAAACTCAAGGCAGCAAGGAAACGAGCCAAAACATTGCCAAAGCCATTGGAGAAATTTCATGCTGACCAGGTAAAACTTTTGGTTTTAAATAGAGCTAATCCAGATCAAAACTTTACATGGTACCTATTCAACGTTATTATTGCAAATTTTGAAAAACATTAATTTTGTTTAACTTGAGCCTTTTTGCCATATAATAATATTAATAAAACCGACCAACTAGCTTTATTAACAGAAGATAAAATCTTTTATTAACAGAAGATCAGTAGGCTAATGCATTTGAGCAAATCTATCAACTGCTATGGGTTCTGAGGAATTAGATTTAGATGTGTTTAGCGAATTTCCCCATAGGGAATTCTCATCTATATATTTAAAACACAAAGTTAAAAAACCTTTGGACACTTCGTCTGTGACTTCTACTGGACCGATTTACATGCGGGTTGTACCAAAATAAACGTTTTCGGTTCTATATTAGCATGTTTTATTTGTATTTCAAAAATATTTACGTTAAATCCGTCAAAAATGAAAAATAAACTTTTCTTATGGAGATTTAACATGGGGAAAAAAGCCAACATTTTCAATCCTTTGGACAGTTCGTCTGAGACTTCTACTGGACCGATTTACATGCGGGTTGTACCAAAATAAACGTTTTCGGTTCTATATTAGCAGGTTTTATTCGTATTTCAAAAATATTTACGTTAAATCGGTCAAAAGTTAAAAATAAACTTTTCTTATGGAGATTTAACATGGGGAAAAAAGCCAACATTTCCAATCCTTTGGACAGTTCGTCTGAGACTTCCACTGGACCAATTTACACGCAGTTTGTACCAAATAAAACGTAAACCTTTGTATATTAGCAGATTTTATTTACTTTAACGTTATCTTACTTCCTTAAATTAAAAATATCGACATTTTAAAACCTTTACAATTTATTTATTTTACACGCTTTCAATCAGCTGATTGTAAACACACGATGTATTTAGTCTAAATACAGCGGATGAGCAAAAGCTCATGAAGGATTTGGTTTAATATGGTCAGTACCTAAAAACGTTTACAATTATTATGATGTATTATCCTTTAAATGGAAAGAAAGTTGCTTAATTATGTAAAATAGCTGATTGCTTTAAAATTAAGACTAAACTGTAAAGGTTTAGTTTAAATAAATTGCTCACATTTGTATTAAAAGAAACGGATGTATCGGAAATTCTTCGTACAATCAATTTGTCGTTTGCAACGTTGTAATGCTTTATTTGCTTATCAGTATTTGTGGCGCAGTTGGTAGCGAGACTTACTCCAAATCAAACGGCCCGGGTTCCAGACCGATCTTAACAAATATACTTTTTGTAGTGTGTCCAATAACGGCGTCACTATTAAATGTTTTACTGATGGTACCGATATTTATTTTAAGCAAAATAGATACATTAAAATATTTATAGGCCTGTTCAAACTCAAAAAACTTATTTATTCAACTAACAAGTTTACAAATTGATAGTTTAGGCTTGCTTATTTTTTGATGTTTTTAACTAATATAACGCTTTGATTAGGCTACTAAGGTTTAGGCCTAAGTAAACAATCGATTTTTTTGTTTATAAAATACTAAAGAGTGTCTGTATTACATAGTAAGGGTGCAGCATTATTGTTTTTAAGGAATATGCCTATAGGCCTACTTTGACAGACACTCCAACTAAAATTATGTAATTTTCTGTGAAATAAATTTGTATTCTTTAAATTTGGATAGTTATTGAAACTTGCACACTACAGCATAAATATTGCGATATGAAAGTGGTTATAAATGGTTTCTCTACGTTCTATCCTACCCTAATACACCAATACACCAATATTTGTTAAAGCCAACCATCATAAGTTACAACACTCTAGGCCTTTCCTAATTCTTCAAAAAAAAAAAAAAAACTGTTAAGAACAATTTATCCAATAGGCCTACAAGTGATATTGGTCTACTTATTTCTGATGTTGTTGAACCTAATAGAACGGTTTCCTTAGGCTAATTAGGTTTGCGCCTACCTAAACAATCAAATTGACATGTTTATAAAATACTAAAGAGTATAGGGCCTATAAGTACAAGGATGCAACATTATTGGTTTTACGGAATAGGCCTACTTTTCCGACGCTCCAACTAAAATCGTAGTATTTTCTGTGAAATATAGGCTATTATTGTTCTTGGTATGGCAGTTCAAAAAAGTATATTTTATAGACTACCTTACATGTTTGTACTATTATAGCGTTCCATTTACCACTAATGGAGTTATATCCGTCGAGTATCGACGGGCAACAACTAGTTTAAATTATATATTCCAGTCAGTTCAGGTTAAAATGGGAGATCCAGTTTGTTAAAATTAAAAAGTGAAGCACCACAGGGCTCTGTACTAAGGCAATTATAATTTTTATCAATGTTTTCTCTTCATTCATGCCTTGCTGATGCTGATGACACAACATTCCTCACTAGGGGGCTCAAGTTTAAATTAATCATTAGATCAAAATGATATCTTATATATATATATATATATACTCTAAAACAAGCTCCGTTTGTACGGGCAAAGTTTTTTTCGGTCCAAGGATTTTTGATTTTTTTATTGAATATGGGGGTTTTGGGCACCAGAAATCGATTGGAACTGGTCCCATAGCTGGGAAAAATCCGGTTTTCGCGCTAGAGCACTTCAAAGTGTCCATGTTATCCTTATGGAGATTTTATTAATTAAACAAAAATCAGCTGATAACTGTAGATATAAATGAATGTGTTACATCTTTTAATGAAAATTATACCAAAGTGCAGCACCCGTCGGCTTGGCGAGTTAGCGAAGCGAATGAGCTCATCTTTAAAATAGAAGAGGGCAAGTGAGCGGAGCGAACGAGCTTTGTGTAAGAACGAAAGTAATAATTTTACCGAGCTTAAGCTCGGTCCCCCTGGTACTAATATTAAATCTAACTATTTAAGAATAAATCATCTGAAATCTGTAAAAAATATTTTTATCTTAAGAGAATAAATCTTTAAAATTGTTAGGGGTTCATTTTGACCAAGGATAGTTTTGATAGAGCACAAAACATATTAAGTGGTAAATTGGATAAAACTTTTTTTGCATACTTGCTCAATTTCATTTTTGATGGATTGGCCTCCAGATCATTTAATATAGCAAATATAGGCATATATTACCTGAGCTCTGTCTAAAATGATCCAATGCATAGTATGTCCCTACAGATGTTTCATGCACATTGGCACATCTTCAGGTGGAAACAGCAAGTTTAAAACTGTTACATATCCCTCGTAGTTGAGTTTGTTATTAAATAAAAAAATATTCTTAGTCACGGTACACTTAATTCACAGATACATGACATTTAAAACGATACACGGAACGAAACGTTAACACTTATTAAAAATAAATTGGCCAAATGAACCCGGACCAGTGATGCGGCTCCGGGGAATTCTCGGTCGCGACTGTCACGTGCGCAGTGAGCGGTGACCCCCTCTCCACCTTCCTTATCAGGTCCTTTTCTTGCAGTATGTTTATCTAATATGCGAATAGCTGAATTGTAAATTATGTTTGATACAAATGATAATTTTTCACTGCGGACTCTTGTCAGGTCAATCTTTTGATGCCTTAAAAATTTCAAACTCTTCAATGGTGTCCAGATACTTTCCTTTATTACAAATGTGCATTACTTCAAGATTCTTATGTATATCTGTAAAATTGTGGTTTAAATAGAACAAATAACACAAGCAGACAGAACCAATTCTTTTTGGGTACATGTTCTTTAAACCTAGTTGTAAAATATCTTGAGGTCTGCCCAATATAAAATTTAGGACAGTCGTCACTCTTAATTTTGTAGACCCAGTTTTGTTAACCTTCTCTGATTTATGTTGTTTTATATTCCTAACTTTGACAGATAATTTATTGCTAGTTTTGAATGATACTACCACATCGTTTTTTGCCATTTAAAATCCATGATGTTGGCCCCTGGACTATAATGCAGACAATATAGGTGATTCTTACCTCCGTCAACAGTTCAATTTTGTCAGTATACAATTATTACACTAACATGTTTCGTTGCAAACGCAACATCATCAGAGCTTGCAAGTCGTCAATTATTTAAAATAACACATAACACAACACGAACACGAACATTGAGATGCCACATACGAATAAAACTTGTGATAGCGCGCTATCATGGTGATCGGTCCTGGCATCGGCAGTAGACTCATGTTAGTGTAATAATTGTATACTGACGAAATTGGACTGTTGACGGAGGTAAGAATCACCTATATTTTACCATTTCTTTCATTAATATGTCATTCAACACGACACAGGATATTCTGCGCATATTTTTTATTTGATGACAAACTAAACTTCAAGGGATATGTAACAGTTTTAAAATTGCTGATCCCACCTGAAGATGTGCCCATGTGCATCAAACAGCTGTAGTGACATACTACGCATTGGATCATTTTGACAGACCTCAGGTAATATACACCTTTATTTGATCGATTTTACTGAATTTCAATATTCTACTTGATATGTGCATTTAATGCTTTAGAAAGAATGGAAGAATATGGCAATATATATTGATTATTAATCTCAAAATCTCAATAGCTACATTTTGAAGTGGCTTGTCAATTAAGGAGACACAATGTAATCAGAAAAATGCACATACAAACCTTATATTTATTTGAAAATTTTAATAGAAAGATTTAGGCCATGTTACATGTTTTGTTTATAAAATTTTGTTCAGTATCAAACTTGAAACCTTGTGCTGGGGGGTTTTAGAGGTTGAGATTTAAAAAAATTATACCATTTTCAATTTAGCTCAAAGGACCGAGGATCTTAGGATATAATTTAACATCATACCTTCATGATAATCAAAACAATCAAACTCACTGCATGAATAAAAAAAATCATTTAAAGTGAAAAGATAAATTTTTATTGCATTTTAAGGTGAGATAGACAAAACAGAATTAATATAAACAGAAATAAAAACATTATAAAAACATACGATATTGAAATAAATAACATTAGACAGTCAGAAAGGTAGGTTAGGGCTGAACACCTTGTATTGCTTTTGTTACAGCCTATGGCTTGGTTAGCAATAGTGCAGGCTTAGTGCCATCTGCTGCTTCTTATGACTTGTAAAACTTCTCACAGGCCGAACACCTCAGTCTTAGTTATAAAAAATATTCGCCACTTTGGGTTTCTTTTATTAAGCTAGCTTTCTATATTTTAATTGTGTAGTGACCCGTCCTCATTGGAACCAATAACAAACTGCTTCATGGC
Organism: Neoaliturus tenellus; assembly: GCA_030545055.2. Classification (NCBI taxonomy): domain Eukaryota; kingdom Metazoa; phylum Arthropoda; class Insecta; order Hemiptera; family Cicadellidae; genus Neoaliturus; species Neoaliturus tenellus. The sequence continues at coordinate 187,905,594 of CM061533.1, read as the reverse complement.
CCAGAAGATGAAGAGGAGATAAAACCAGTTTGTTTTCAGTTTGCACTCTTAGTTGTATCTCAGACCACCCCACTAAAGTTCTTGATATTTTCTAGATAACCCGGGCAGCTGGCTACGAGCATGCCAAGCGACAACTGAATCGCTGGGACGCCGTTGTCTACCAGCACAAGGTTGCAGAACAACTACAATTTCCGCTGAAAAGTGAAACTGTTAAGGTTCATCAGGACACCACCGACGTCTCAAAATTATTCCGGGTGTGCAGTAAAATTAAGTTTTTTACTAATCAAAAAAAGTAACCACAATTGCTCTGGAATAGTGTTTTTTTTTTTTTTTTTTGTTTTGATGAAGCAATTTTAATTGAATTTGTCAACTGCCATATCCCAACATTGGTTACATCACACATATATATGACTTTTTCAATTATTCTTGTTTTGGAACCTGAGTTTACTTATTTAATTGTTTTATACAGGGATGGGGACAAGTCTCGAAATTTCTCGAATTCTTCAAGAAATTTGTAATATTGTAAAACGAGATGAGGGTTTTCTTTTTTAAGATTTTTTAAGACGAAAAATATTTAGTGAATAACATTAAAAAACGGTAGGCCTTTAAATAATCTACGAATTGCTAGGCCTATTTAAGTAGCATTTAATACTGAAATACGTGATTTCGAAGCAAAGTGAAGTATTTTGTGTTCCCTATTAGTACATTTACATTCCAAATTTTTATGTATTTAAAAGTGTTTTTTTATTATTTATTTATTTGTATTGATTATTTTTGTTTATGTTTATAGTTATAATTATGACCGCCATTTACTATAATTTTTGTTTTAACATAGTTTTTTTTAGGAGTATTGTTAAGCGTGGAGTATTGTTAAGCGTGACTAGTGTGAGACTTATTTAACTTAATATAGGCATAGCAAAAAACAATACATACTAAAAAGACAAGACTGAAAGACTGAAATTATAATTTACTACTTAGCCAATAAGACTGGTATTGCAGTCTGATAAATTTTGCAATTACAATGTTGTATCCTAACTCTTATGACCATATCTTAGCCTACTTTTAAGAGTTATTTGTAATAAGGTACCTACATATTTGTCTTCATACTGATGCATTTTAAAGATGGTTCTAAATAAAAGTTAAAAATCAGTCTTGCCTGTTATAATTTACATTTTTCATAAATTATCTGTCATAAATCAGGATTTAACAATGTTACAAAATCAGATTAAAAATTCCGAACGCACATTTCTTGTTATGTACGAGAAGGGAAATCCTGTCTTGATCTTGTCTCAAAATTTTATGAGAAAATCCCGTCTCGTCTTGTCTCGAACTTAAAATCCAATCTCTTCCATCTCTAGTTTTATACTTTTATAAGTAGTTCTATTAAATTTAGCAAATATTGCTAGTTTTATAATTGACTATTCTTTTATTTATTACAGAAACCTACTGAACTAGAAATCAAATTAGCAGAGATGTTAAAAGAACCAGATCCAACAAAGCCTGAGGTGAGTGTAAGATGTCTACAATGCTATGTTCCTTTACTTCAGGAAGAACTCTGAAGTAAACTGTAGATATTATGAAATAAATGAATACATAATATAAAGAACACATCTTATGAACAAAATGGTTAAGAAAGTTTTGGGTCGACATTGTAGGGCACTCCACCATGAGAGCGCGCACGAGACAATTACCTATCAAGTCAGTTTACATTCTGCCTTTCTTGCAGATGGTCACCAAAACATTATCTCTTCCACGCACCACACTCACAAATCATAACATAACATATGACAGTATTTCATTACGGTACTGGGCCTATTCTTACAATTGATTCTCTTCTTACAGTTAATTAATGTAGGGACACCTTCCTCTGCCTACTTAAGTACTCATTTTGAACCAAAAGTAAAAAATTTTTTTAAATTTTAGGATACTGGGATACCATGACAATGTTATTCCCCGCTCAAAATAAATATGCGGTCAAAAGATAGAATTTCATTTTCCACCAAGGAAAATTCTTTCAATACCTCCCTGAATTCCCCGATTTTCTTCACAATCAGATGTTATTTTAATTTCAAACTCAAAATTCAGAATAGAAAATAGTGCTAATGAACGTATTACTTCCCCTACCTGCCGTTGGAAGCGCTTCTTGTGACATCTCAAATGTCAAAATTAGAATATTTGTTTACGAAAAAGCAAAACATTGGCATAAAGTGACATGAGTTACACCTGTAGCAATTCTCAGTGAATCCGATTGGTTGGATTCTTGGCAGCGGGAGGAACGGGGAAAAATGTGGGAATTGAAATCCACGTTTCAACCACACATTTATTTTAAACAGGGTATAATAACTCCCCCGTTATTATAACCATTGTTACAAAAATCATTGTTCATGTTTATATGAAAAGAATTGTTTATAATTTGAATTTGTAAATTAAGTTAGAGACTGAAGATGGGCTCAGAAGAAAGCCCGAAGTATACAGTACACTCTCGTTCATCGGAACTAATGTGGCGGACGGCCGGATCGGATGTCAAAAAATTCCGATGAAGCGGAGTCCGTCGTGAGTCATCATTTCCGCCCGTACGGTGACCTATCGTGATTGTATTTACTCTTGTTTTTAAGATAACACAAGAGATTTTATGAAAATAAGGCACTCAAACTTTCAACATGGTAACATTGAACCTATAGGGATAAAAACAACGCAGGAAATAAAGATCCAAAATCTTTATTCTCATATTCCATATTCATATTCCAGCAGTCAACTGACTTCCACGAAACACAGGTGCAGTCTTGACGCGAGACAGACTGAATGACAGTTTGGGAAGCGGTCGAAGCAGATGTATTGTTCACTTCCTGCCCCCTTCCTCTTTCTATTTTTTGTGCGAATACTCCACGGCCTCGTAAATCACATCGATCGGTACAGATTATGGAAAACGCCTGATGACTTTTGATGCAAAATGTGATACTTCACTGTTGTGCGGATAGAATGAATGGAAATTGAAGGCGCTAAAACGGAAAAATTATTAATTTCTTAAGAAAAAAAATTAATAATGTCCAGATTTTCAGTTCCGATGAAGCGGAGTTCCGATGTCACCGAGTCCGATGAACGAGAGTGTACTGTATCAACTTTTTACAAAAATTGTTTTTCTAAATTCATGAGTAGCTATAATATCAAATAATTATTGCTTACCATAAAGAAAAATACACGCCGTAAAAAAGTATAATAACTCGTCAAGCATAGATTATATTTCTAAACATATGATTGAATCAAATTTCTATAAGAATAACATTAGAAGTTTGAAAGGCTATAGGTTAAATCCTTAATGATAAATGAATTTAATGACTTAAAATAACTTAAAATGACTTAAAATGAAAATTCTTTCCAATGATATTTAATAAGCTAGGTATTCATTTGTTTAAAGGGTAATATTAACGACAGATGCAATATTAAAGAAATTTAATATCTTCTCTCTCGCACTATGTTTACGTTTCGCTGGTGCTATCTGTATTTGTAGTGCCCAATTTAGGTTTACAGCGCCCCAGCGAAAAAATTTGTTTGCCAATTTTCAATGTGGGATCTGACCTTCTTTATATTTTTGTATTCATTGATGAAACTTTGGGAATAAACTCAAATAAACTTTGAAATATTTTCAAATTAACAATTTTTAGTTTTTAGAACACCCCATGTAAACTTATTATTTTTTATGACATTCAATATTTGTATCATTTTTCATTAAAAAGGGTTTGTAAAGCGTTTGTCTGTCTCCTTAATTCAATAAAGGTTTTGTCTGTTCTCTCATCCTACTTAAGATTAAAGGTGTCATCTTAAAGCTCATGATATATCGTGTGAATGGTGAGTAAAAAGGTCATTTCATTTTGGGCTTCGCTCCCCTAGCCTTCGATTTATTTCTAGAAGATGCATAAAAATTTTGACCAATGTGCATTATAAGATTTTTATATTTGAATCGTTGTAAATTTGATTTGTTAACAGCTGATTAACTTCAGATGAATTTTAAGTCAGATTGTAAACAAAAATAACTAGAATGTCTGTCACTGCATAATCAACATAAGTATTGTTTGAAAAGTCATATAAATACTTTGAATTGTACTGTAGGTGAGTTTCTCACAAACAGAAAGGAAATATGTAACTAAATGCGCGATTTATGCACGGGTCCCCTAGTATTTGTGTAAACACTTAGTTTTGTTCACATTTGTTTTTTTATGAATTAGTACTTGAAACTATAAACTTAGTTTTCAAGATCAAATCAAACCTAAGATTTAACAAAGTCAAAATATGCATATTTTGTAGTTACAATATTTTGCAATTCCAATCGTTTTAATTGATGAGACCTACACACATTATGTCTTTTTTCATCGACTATACACTCGCACTAGACTGCTAATGTGGAAAAACAAAAAATTGTGTAGTATCCTAAAGGCCCTCATGAAAAGCACCACTAAAGGTTTCGGCTTTTGTGAAAATCAAATTTGAAACCCCATTTATTCACAATATTCTCAACAGTAAACAAACTGGGAAAAAATATCAAATCCAAGTGAATATCCCTATGGGGAATAACTATTTCGGTAGCACTCCTAAGCTCTGAAAACCTAAGCCCGGGACCATGTTACTTTTTTGTTTTGAAGTCCCTAGGAGCCAAACACATTGTTCATTCAACTTCCTATGAATGTATATGTGTCCACTAATTCGACAACTTTTATAATAAACCTTAGGTTTTTATAAAAATTGTACGAAGGGCAGCATTTTTAATGTTAAGTTCAAAAACCAGGTTGATCGGACGATTGTAACAGGGTTATATGGCGTTTCAAAAGGGTCAAAAATGGGTTATAGGCATTTCCCCCTTATTTGTTAACATTCAACATTTAAAAAAAAAATCCATTTAAAAAAATTAATAAAAAAATTAAAGAATTTAGTATTTTGAATCATTAACTTAGCTTATCTGGATGTGGAGAAAAATTCCAGAACACGTTTTCCATGTTATTCTAAATGGATAAATATATATTGCTTATTTTTTACATGTCTCTATTAAATTTGGAGCATGTCTTTATTAAATTCCATACCTCTCAAAATTCCAATGTAGCAAACCTATATACTAAATCTAGTGATGGGTCGGTTGCAAAATTTATCGGTTCGGTTTTTCACTGGCACAGGTTGTCGGTTTTTCCGTTTATTTTAGATATATATATATCGTATGGCTCATTTAGCCAGCCACCATGATTTAAGAATAATAAAAAAAAAATTCTGCGGTGCAGAGCACCTGAGTCAGTATAAATAAAAATCTAAACACTAAAATAAAAATCAGATCTCTTTATAGAGCTAAATCCAGGGCGCTCAGCCATTGCAGCCCAGCTTCACTTGAGCTATGCAGACCGGCCAATCCTTCGGGGAAGGCACTCAGTGGGCACTCTTCGACTATGTGTTCCATAGTTTGATACTCTGCTCCACAGTCGCATGACTGGTCTTGTGTCATTCCCCATTTGTACTTCCAATAATTACATCTTCCCACGCCAGTGCGGAAACGATTGAGTATAGTCCACTGCTTCCGAGGAAGATTCATACCACCTACCGCTACGGTCGGGTCAGCTGTCAAGAAGTGATTACGACCTTGAAAAGCGTCCCAGGAGGAAGTCCAGTTAGTATGGATGGTGAAGTTCGTGTCCATCAACTGGGAGGCTGTTCGTAGCGGTGGTTTTCGGGACCTCAATCGACCCGCATTCTGGGGTAGGTAATCATGTATGGGCAGCTGTGGAGCAGATAAGATCTTTGTGTATTCCCTAATGAGTGCATCCCTTCGTCTTATTTCAGGAGGAGCGATATTACACAGCACGGGGAGCCAGGGTACAGGGGTTGCCATGAGGGTACCACTAATAGCTCTCATGGTCCTGTTTAGCTGGACGTCGATCTCTCTAACGTGCACACTATTTAACCACACGGGAGCACAGTACTCAGCAGTTGAATATACCAATGACAGAGCAGTGGTTCGCAGAACTTGTGCGTTAGCTCCCCATGTGGAGCCAGCAAGGTGATGGACAATGTTAGTCCTGGTTCTCACCTTAGCTGCCGTTTTTTGTAAGTGGCTTTTAAACGTGAGAGACCGATCTAAAGTGACTCCCAGATACTGTGGGTGGTCATTATGTTTTAGCTCAACACCGTTGATACGATTTTAAGTTTTTGGTTGGCCAGTCTATTATTCAAGTGGAAGCAAGCAACCTCAGTTTTTGTTGGGTTTGAATTTAGCTTCCAGGCTTCAAAGTATTCACCGTATTATTTTAGATGTAAACACGAAACAACTCAAGGTTATAATCCAAAGTCAGGCTGATGCCTATTCTCTGCCTTTTACACATTTATGCTTTTTAAATAAGACCAGTCAAGAAAATATATAAATATTAAATTTTTATCCTACTATATAACTGTCCTTATATTTTATCTGAAAGTAGTCAAAAGCAATACAACCATTTTAGTGGGCAAATTTGCAATTTTAATAAAAAACTAAAACTAAAAGATAAAAACTTTGACTATTGTATTTTTGTAGGAATTGATGAAATATGTGAAAGTATAGAATAAAAACCAACCATTTAAAAAAGTTTATAAACACCCTCAAATTATGGCTTGAGAAATGCTTTGTTATTCCATATCCAATTTTTTTATAATTACTAGCTATTATGTGTTATAAAAATCCATTTTGTTAAGACAATTATTGTTCAATATTGAAAACAGCATAATAATAACATTAATTCACCAATACAGGTTGAACCATAGTCGTACAACTTTGATTAAAGTTTTATTCAATTCATGAAAATCAAACAAAAAATGACCTATAATTTTTTTTGTACGACAATTAGATCAGAAACCAAATTTAATGTACTAGGGAACTGATAGGAACATAAATCAGATAAGCGATCGCCGGCCAGTTGGATGCCAAACAATAGAGCTCTTATCGGCAGGTGTTCCTCATTCCATCTCTCATCTCATATTACAATTGTATTGTTATCTTCCTAGAACCAGATATCCTTTCCTTTATTGATTTCTGTTCAACTTTTTATCTTTAGTTAGTAAAAATAACCGATAAACCGAAAACCAACATGTGTTATCAATTCTCAGTTATCGGTTTTTTCATCAAAAACCAATAAAACCAACAACCGACTTTAACAATCCGACCCATCCCTAACTAAATCCCATAGTATTTTAATGGAAAACCAATGTATAATGAGAGGGTGAGAGATAGAGATGTGATGTCTGAAACTCGCCACAGGATGGCGACAAGACAAGCGCTCAAAGTCAGCAAGGAAGTACCTAACTTTTCTGTCAGTTCACTAAGCACATCGCTTGGTGCGTTGCTGATACAATAGACTCCCTCTTAACCGGCCACCTTTTAACTGGTCTCCGCTTTAACCGGCCTACCCTGGCACAAAAACATCGTCTTTTTAACTGGCCATTTTTTATCTCAACATTCCTTTAACCGGCCATGTTTCGCGGGAAAATTGTTTTCTTATCTAATGTATCATTCAATTCCACATTATATCATGATGTTCTCAAACCACCTAAAATGTACTGACCTGGACGGAAGTGTATGCCACTGGAAGTGAATATGTTTGGACCTGCTATCCAATAGATAATATAGTAAACGAATTATTATTAGTTTTTTTGGTCACTGATTTCATCGGTGTTGGATGTTAGCTATAAATTATATAGAGTAATATATTTATAGTTGGTTTTTCCAAGCCATAATTGCATTTAGGCCATATGAAATTGTAGGGTTGGAATTTTTAAATGTACATCGGTTTAACCGGCCAAATCATTAACCGGCCGAGGCCTGGTCCCGAGATGGCCGGTTAAGAGGGAGTCTACTGTATTGTTAACATATTTTAGCATTGGGTTGGCAGTCTATGACGAGTATACAGTCGATAGTTTTACTTATATGAATTTTTTTTTTTTAACTTATCTAGGCTTTTTTTTAACTTATCTAGGGTCTTTTTATTTTAGAAAGTAGGAGAAGAAAGCCAAAATGAAGGGAACGAAGAGGAATATCCATTAACTCTTGCAGAAGTCATTGAGAAACGGAAAATGATGGCAAAACTTAGAGCACAGCAGTCTTACAAACAATCTAAAGCAGCAAGACACAGCAAAATCAAGAGTAAAAAGTAAGTTTTCTTTTATGGCACAATTTGAACTTTTAGGTCATTTTACAGAATTGGGATAAACAAAGTAATCTTTGGATTGGTTGTGTTGTGGAATATTGTATAGAAACGGCTACTCAGACGACGTAGCTGTAGTCATCATCATGGCTATTACTCCTCCTTAGGCCCAGCCTTGCCTGAATGAGGTGATGATCTAGGTCAACGGATGGATGAGGAGCCATGGACTCAATTGGTGGTCACCAAGATCGAAATAGGCATGCTCACCCGATGGAGAATCCCCGTAGCGATCCCCATGACTGTTGGGGACGTGGAGATCCAGACAAAAATATGGCAAAATATGTTGGAGTTATGCTTTATTGTTATCATTGGTGGTGGAAGCCTATCCAGATAGTCTGTGACGAAATGGCGAGGATTGTTGGGTCTCTCATCAGGTTAATGAGGAATGTTAGAGAATCAAGATTGAGCAAAAACCAACCCCGCTTACCTATGCTATGGTACACACCACTCTTCTGTATGGTGAGTCATGTCATGGGAGTTAAAAAGTACTAGAGAGTACTAGCCCTCTGGCGCAGGCTGCTCTCAGGGTCCCCTGCACGTATTGCGCGGATTGGCAGTCATGGTCTTCATCAGAGTGATTCCCTCAATCTGCTCGGTGTTGAGGGGCTGAACCCTTTTTTTATACTTTTCAGAACCTGCCAGACAAGAGGCAGCGGCAGTCGCTAGAAGAAAAACAATGCAGGCTTGGCAGCCAAATTAGGAAAAATGTGAAGAAGGCCACTGGACAGTTTATTCTAACTGGACATTCTGTTTCTGCTTCGGCGAGTAGGTTGGCCGTAGATAGAGAATTTGACTTATTTCTGTGTTAGTTTCTGATGTGATGTGGCTACTTCAGGAATTACCTTCACCGGATGGGGAAAGTAGGATCACCTTGCTGCCTGGGGGAGGAGGATGATGTCCATTACTCCTTCTACGAGTGGGGTAGTTTCGCAGAAGAACGGAATGTGCTCATCTCTACTGTGGGGACCATCTCGCCTGACACTATAGGTGGAGGTGATGTTGCAAAGCGAAGTTGCGTGAAGGGTAGTTGTCATCTGTCCAAAAGGTGTGAAGCTCTCTAAGTTTGAGTTGGAGTGACCTGTCAGGGCTTAGGCATAAATTTATCCTAAAGTGTTCCACCCTGGCTCTCTCAATCCCAAAGGAGTCTTAGTGGGTATTTTTTTAGGGGAGCTCACAATGTTCCATTTTGGTTTGTGCTTGAATGCATTCCCTCAACACAAAACATCAAGGTCACCACCAAATTTAAATGACTTTTAGTCCGCTTAGGATTCAAGTCAGTATCACTGGTTGGTTTCAGGTTTGTATATACACATGCCAGTCTATCTTCCGTTATCTTTGCTATTGTTTGTTTAACAACGATGGGTCTGATTTTCAGGTGCAAATCAGGTGCTTGTTGTAGTTTTGCTCTGTATCAATTAGACTGGTGTGCGTAATTAGTTTGTTTATGCTATTTTGTTTTATATTTTTATGTGGTTTTACTTTTAAGATTAGTGAATGAAAATAACAAAAGTAATCCATGTTAACCTCATCTATGGTAATCTGAGCTAACCTAATTACACTAAACCGGCAACGAACTTTCCGCTCTTGTTGCCGTTATTGCTGCTTTTTGTAACTCTGTTGTAAGAACTGTCTCTACCTAATATCTGAAACGTGGAAAAATGTCAACAGAGGCCAGTACTTTATGGAAATTTTTTCTTCACCATATGGATCTAAAATTAATGAATGGGTGGTGCTTACTAATGGCAAGTACATTTTAAAATTTCCTGTAGTCTTCAGTTTACAACAAGGAAAAATATTATTTACTGATTTATTATATTTTACAGGCCTTTTGTTAAAAATGTATTTAAAAATTAAAGTTTTGCAATCTGCGTAATCGACTATACTTGTGTCGACTTTTTAAACATCTTATATGAAGCATTAGAAACAGAATTTATTATTGAGAGCAAAACCCATCAATAATGTAAACATGTGATTAACACCACCACCTTCATCATAATGTCGAAAATACAAAACCAAACCTCAGCAGAGGTGATGGAAACTGGGATAAAGCAATCCTGACATGTCTGGTTCAGATTACCATAACTTCATTCCACACAAACATTTGTTACCAGGTTCCACCAAATCCAGAGGCGGGCTCGGGTGAAGGAGCAGCTCAAGGAGTTTGAAGAGCTGCAGAAGAAAGATCCGGAAGCCGCTCTTCGCAAATTGGAAGAGTTGGAGCGGACACGAGCTGAGGAGAGAGTAACCTTGCGTCATCGCTCCACTGGCCAGTGGGCCAAGAACCTGGCAGTTCGTGCAAAATACGACAAGGAGGTGGGCATAAAAATGATAACGGAGGAGAGGTTTTTGACACAACAATCATGTTTTATCAAGTAACACCCAATGTCCAGTTCTTCCATTTAGTTTGCATGAAAATTCATTTAGTTTGATGGAGACTGATTAGGTTTGCAAAAAGGATAAAAGTATTCTTACCTAGTAGCTGTACTTGTATCCTTAAGGTTGCTGAATGCTTTGTCCTTTCTTTTGCAAACCTGTTCTTCTATGTAGCATTTAATGAATAATCTCTTATTTCCAGGCCAGAATAGCACTCTCAGAACAACTAGCAAAAAGTCGGGAGTTGACAGTAAAATTGGCTCAAGGCAGAGACAGTGAATCAGAGCAAGAAGAAGAAGATAAAGAAATCAACCCTGTGGAGAATGAAGAAGATCCAAACAACCCTTGGGTGGTGAAACCTAACAAAGAGATGGAAGATTTTATTAGTGGTTATCGCAAATTCTGGGAGAGTAAAGAGCAGCAAAAACCGAGTGTTGAAACTATAGATACTGCAGTTAAATTAAGTCACTCTCCTAAAGAGTCTGTGAACAAATCAAGTACAACAGTTGTTGACAATGACAAAAATAAAGAAACGTTAAGTTCAGGTATTGAGAAAAATGAAGATGTTGAATGTATTGAAGAACTAATTATAGGTGATCATACTACAATAAAATCAGTTCCAAGCAAGAATGTTGTAGATAATAATATTTCGCTAACTGGTGACAAAACTGAAGACAATAATATTTCGCTAACTGATGACGAAACTGAAGACAAAAAAATTTCTAACAGTAATTTTCCTAGTAAACAAAAAGATAGGCCTTGTTTTAATCCCAGTGATAACATAGTGTCTGTAAAAAGAAAATCAATTGGTACAAATTTGTTCAATGTGACCATTAGTAGCGCAAATCATGAAAATAAAAATAATTCTGCAAGAAAGGGGATTAAATGTACTAAAGAACTTAACATATCAATTGGGCATGATATTGGAACATTTCGAGTGAGTGATGGTTTTGAGAATAGTGCACGCAAAAGTAAAAATAATGCTAATTCATCGTTCAGAGTTTCAACAAATTCTCCAAGTAAAAACAATACTAAAAGGAGGCATAGTGTTGGCATGTTCTCAACTCCAGAAAGAAATCCCGAATTACATAGTAAGTCTGGTTCATGGTCAGTAACCAAGGCATCACGCTCTTTGAGTTCAAAAGATGAAAACAAACTTTTAAAGAGAATCAATAAAGAGAATATATGTATGGGTCAAGTAGGCAAATTTACAATTTTCGAAAATGAAAGTGAGACAAAAGGAAACATGCATGAAAAGAATGTGAAGGAAAAAACTATTGATGAGCTTTTTGAAGAAGTCGAAGATAAATTGCAGGATAAAGTAAATGAGAGATTTAAAAGGCTCAAAGAAATCTTGACTACCAAGCGAAAGAATGATACAGATAGTGGTGTTGAATCGGATGCAGAGGAAATTCCAAGTTTGGAGCTAAAGAAACAGAAAATCACTGCTGATGTTGATGAAGAACTTGCAGAAAAATCGGCAAGGGCTAATGGTTCAGATGTGAATGTTGACATTGGAAAAACTTTGGCAACAGCGACTTCAGAACTGGTCAAGTCGACAGATGACATTGATCCTAAAAAATTCCTCAAGGTGACTCCTCGGCATCTTGTTACCCAGTTGCCAGACATCGCCACTGAAGGGGACGATGCTGTGGACGAGGAGGAGACGGCAGCCCAAGACAGGCACCTCACCATCTCTGAAGCCTTTGCTGAAGATGATGTGGTTGATCAGTTTCAGTAAGTATTAAATAAAGGTAATTAAATATTTTTTAGGTTAAGCAGTCTATTTTCAAATACCAATGTAACATTGTAATGTTGTCTGTCAACGATAATTGTATCAAAGAAAAGCGGATGAGGTAGTAACTAGGGTCTGCGGTAAAACAATTTTCAGGTAGGTACAGTAAAAATTTGTGTAACGTGTTTCTCGGTACAAAATCGGTAAGTTACGCCATATCGATATAGCGGTATTAGCCCTAATTTATGCTGTGGTATTTATTTTGGGGTAGGCTATTAATATTGATGGGCAACACTGTAAATACCTACGTCATCTACCATGATTTGCTAGGTATTTGGAAAAATGTCATCACTAAATTTAAGACCTCGTACTTCACATCTTTGCATGTATGCTGATAATATCAGTTTAATGCTAAGTAGTAAAAATGAAGATGAAGTGAGTAGCAGCATCACAACAATAATTAATTGTAAACATAGTACAGTAGACCCCCTTTTAATCGGCCACTTTGGGACCAGGCCGCGGCCGGATAATGAATTGGCCAGTTAAACCTATGTATATTTATAAATGCCAACCTACAATTTTGTATAGCATAACTGCAATTATGACTTGAAAAACCACTCTTATACGAGGGCTATTCAGCAAGCAAGGAACGTTTTCGTCTTAAGCCGCTAGGCGCACGCATATTAGGGGTGGGCGAGTACTCGACTAACGAGTAATTACTCGGGTAGTTAGCACTACTCGGCATCGAGTCGAGTAGATTAAAATACTCGACCAAACGAGTCGAGTAGTTGACAACTCCGCATCTATTGGCGAAATCGGCAAATCGCTAATTTTGTTGGTGTTACTGATATTTGACAAATAAATTAAAAAAAATAGCAATGTTTTAATGAATTCATTTTTCAATCCCTTTTTAATTTGTTTAAATTAAAAACGTACTTAACCTATGGGCATCCAGAACATCACTTGAGTCATTCATTTTGGATTTAACTCCAGCAGACAATAAGGAGAAAGAACGACCGGCAGACAAAAGACAAATTACATTAAATTAAAATATTATATTACTTAATTGTTTTTCATTTCATTTTATTTTCTTAAAACAAAAGACAGATGTCAAGATAACAAAATACTTCCAAGTCTTGGACGACTCAGACTGGCATACTGTGCCGACAGCTGCAATTGCACAGATTGTTAGGTGCAGTGAGTCAACATAGCTACTGATTTAAATAATATTCATTTGTACGGTACATTTTTAAAACATTTGGAAAACTTTAAAACTAATACTCAATCATAATTTGACATTTAATTGCATCAAAGCAATGATTTAAAACTGATTCAAATAACTTGAGACAAAATAAAGAGCTGTGTTGACATTAGCAGTAAGAATAGTAGTAATTCTGGCAGTTTGGCAGACAGAAGAGTGACAAGATGAACAATCAATTTTGCCAATGGCTAAACTCAAATATCCCTTGTAATACAATTTTTTAGTTGTATGTTATTTTTGTAATTCAGCATTCACAAAAATATATCGTGTATTAATTGATAATAAACATATTTTTCTCTAAAATTGTTTTGGTTATAAGACAGATATTGAATTTATTGTTCTTTGTGATCTTTTAAGTCCTAACAAACAGGATTCATGGCTGTTCACTAAAGCTAGCCTCTACTCAGTTAAGAGACATTCTGCCACTAGCAGGTAGCAGACGGCAAATCGAGGGAATTACGAATTACATGAATTCCAAAACAGTGAAAAGTATGTGTACACACCTTCACACCTTCTTGTGTTGTATGTGACATACCTTGAGTATTTTGTAGAAGTGACAATATTTCCTAAACAAAATGAGTGGTGAAAGATTTTCTTATAAACAAAAACAAAGGAAGTAGATAGAGTTGAAAATGACAATTTAAATCTACCAATTACATCTAGTGATTCAGCGGTAGCATCCAGGAGTCTAGGCTAGGCTTCTGACACAAAGTAGGCCTAAATTACAGTATGCCTAATACAAAAACTGTGAATGGGGAAAAGCTTTTTTTTTTTGGAAACATTTCAAAGTAAGTGAAACATGAAAGTGAAAAGTTAAGTAAGTAACTCTAACAGGGGATTTTCTTTTTTTAATTTAATGGTGGTTATAGGGTAATTTCTTAATCTTTTTAATCCATACATTCCTTTAATCCCTTTGTTACTTAACCAAGTTTTTAACTTAAGTTTTTTTTATCAGCGATTTAAAAACCAATATTAGCGAATTTCCCTATATTAGCTAATACGCTATTACGGTGGGAGCCATGGTAAGACCTAAGCCCGGGACCACTTTACTTTTTCATTTTGATGTCCCCAGAAGCCAAAAACACCATTAGTTCACTTTCATATATATGTATATATAAAAATATAGATATCTATCTGTCTATCTATCTATCTATGTGTCCGTTATACTGATAACTTTTGAAGGGGACCTCCGATTTTGATGAAATTTGGTATTAAGGTGTATGACCAAGTCTTTTTTCATGTGTTCGCGAACCAGCATTTTCGGTTTATGGGAACGGGGTTTTATGGGGTTTCAAAGGGGTAAAAAATAGGTTTTTGGCATTTTTGGACCTTAATTTTTAAAATTCATCAATTTTAACTAAACCCATTTAAAAGAGCTTAAAAAAAAACAATTTGGTATTTTGAATTTTTATCATATCATAACTGGTCACAGGGAAAATCCAAAAATGTGTTTTCCATGTTATTCTTATGGGAAATCAAGAAAACCCTATGTCTTGCTTACTTATTGACATAACTTAATCAAATTTGGTATGTACATTATCTAGATAAGGATTAACTTATACAGTACAATCTCGTTCATCGGAACTAATGTGGCGGACGGCTGGTTCGGATGTCAAAAAATTCCGATAAAGCGGAGTCGGTCATGAGTCATCATTTCCGCCCGTGCGGTGACCTATCGTGATTGTATTCCCTCTTGTTTTTAAGATAACACAAGAGATTTTATGAAAATAAGGCACTCAAACTTTGAACATGGTAACAATGAACCTATAGGAATAAAAACAACGCAGGAAATAAAGATCCAAAATCTTTATTCTCATATTCCAGCAGTCAACTGACTTCCACGTAACACAGGTGCAGTCGTGACGAGAGACAGACTGGCTGACAGTTTGGGAAGCGGTCGACGCGGAGGAAGCGTTCACTTCCTGCCCCCTTCCTCTTTCTATTTTTGTGCAAATACTCCACGGCCTCGTAAATCACATCGATGGGTACAGATTATGGAAAACGCCTGATGACTTTTGATGCAAAATGTGATACTTCACTGTTGTGCGGATAGAATGAATGGAAATTGAAGGCGCTAAAACGGAAAAATTATTTATTTCGTAAGAAAAAAAATTAATAATATCCAGATTTTCAGTTCCGATGAAGCGGAGTTCCGATGTCGCCGAGTCCGATGAACGAGAGTGTACTGCTTGCTTACAACACCCATATGGCGGCAAACCTACATACTCACCCCCATGGGGTTTATGGGGAAAATAAAAATTGCCAGAGCTTGATACAATTTTGTGTTCACATTCACCAATTATTGATTAACTTAGATTTTCTAACAACACCCAATAGTAGCAAACTTACATACTCGATCTTATGGTGTTTTTATGGGGAAAGTAAATAATCTGAAATTCCATTGGATATTCGCTGAGTACGCAGGTCTGCTGCGACGGGGGTATTTTTTCCTTCACATAGTTTCTAAGCAAATCAAACTTAGGCCTAAAGTGATCTTTTGTAGGCCTAGTAGGATAGGCTAGTTATTTTACTATAGTAGGCTAGTATATTTTTATATTTGAGTATAGGCTAGTTATTTTAAGGCAATTTTCAATATTTTTATGTTCATGTAATACTTGACTCGATTCGACTCGAAACTCGAGTATTCTACTTACTACTCGACTCAACTCGACTCGTTCCAAAAAAATTATACTTGCCCACCCCTAACGCATATCGCCGATATTACAGTATGAGAGCGCTCTGGCCTTAGCGGCTATCCAGCCGTGACAATAGGAGCATCATCGCGCTGCCTGTTTCCTTTATTTTTAAATTCAAAATGGCCGCTCGTGTACAAAATCCGGCCAGTTGCGAAGTGCAATAGGTAATACGGTTTTTGTTTGCAAAAACTTAAAACCAGTGATGTGTTGGTACAAAATTTTCAAAGTTGGCACTAGTACTGGTTCCTTTAAAGGTATCTTAGATTGGTTCTCGGTTGGCGGGATTTTGTACAGGAGCAGCCATTTTGAATTTAAAAATAAAGAAAACAAGCAGTGCGACGATGCTCCTATTGTCACGGCTGGATAGCCACTGAGGCCCCGAGCGCTCTCAATGCCTACTCTAATGTAGCCAATACGCGCCCGCCTAACGCCATAAAACGGAAACGTTTCATACTCTCTGAATAGCCCTCGTATATTTCTGTTTATAATTTATAGCTAATAACAGACACTCATGAAACCTACGACTAAACTAAACTATAATAATTTGTTTCTTTATTGTGGTCAACTGGATAGCAGGTACAAACACATTTTTTTCTGTTGGCATTCACTTCCATCCAGGACAGTACATATTAATTTGTTTGAGAACGTCAATGTAATATAATGTTAAATTTAATTATAGATAAGAAAACAATGTTTCCAACGAATCACAGCCGATTTAAGCAATGTTGATATAAAAAATGGCCAGTTAAAAAGATGTTGTTGTTGAGTCAGGATTGGCCGGTCAAAGTGGACACCGGCTAAAAGGTGGCTGAGTGGTGGTTAAGAGGGAGTCTACTGTATTTTTGGCTGATAAAAAACTTACAAACCTAAAAAGAGATTTTTAAAAGAAAGCCTATACATTCTATATCAGTCTTTTTCAATCCATCGCCTAAACATATAAAACAAACAAAAGAAAAAAAATTCAAAACGGAACTCAAAAACTATTTAATTAGTTGGCCTACTTATTACAACAGTATGCCTACTGTAGAAGCGGCAGATATCATAATTTGAACAGTATCATCAGCGTTAGAGTCACTCATAATAGTCATAATTACAATTAATTATTTATTTACAACTAAACTATTTATGCTTCACATTTGTTTAACTATTCACATCCTAAACTTATTTCACAAAACTTCCAGGGCAACTATCATATACAAAGACGCGATGTATTAGTAGGCATGGCCTAACTAGTGACAGAGCATGCGTAATAAACAATCCAACAAGAAAAGCCAAAGTACAACAATTGACTATGGATCCCATGGATTGACGTGTCTTTTTTAAGTGTCTAGGTTTGTAATTATTCTTCTTAGCTTGTAAAAAACAATAACTTTTTTTAGGAAAGAAAAAGAGGATGAAGCAAAGAAGAGTGTCGTGGGAGACGTAGATCTGACACTTCCCGGGTGGGGCAGTTGGGGCGGTCATAACATCAAGCCTACCAATCTTAGAAAACGCAAAAAGTTTGTCCTCAAGTTTCCAAAGGTATTGCCTCGTCGAGATACCAACCGTGGAAACGTTATCATCAACGAGGACGCTGACAAACCAATTAAGGAACATCAGGCAAGTATTAAGTATAATGCCATAAAAAATACCTCCTTTCCATCATCGTATCATAAGAATCTGAGATTTTTAGGTTTTTCCATTTCCACAAGAATAATGATCGAGTAACCTCAAAAGTCAGCAACTATAAAAGTGTTGCCACGCTGATGCGCTTAAGGAAGAAGCTAGAGGTTCCCGGTGCCTAGACATGTAAGCAACATTTTTTTGCTTATGATTTCGAAGTCTAGTGGAGTGTGATAGCCTAGCAAGTTGTGCGCCATATTTCCCATTCTATTCATAAACAAATAACAATTGTATAATGAAAGATATTATTTTAATTTACCTATACATATCCTATTTATTAGTACTATTTTATACCTCAAAAATAGTTAAGCCAGCATTAAATCACTTGTTGCAAGTCTAGACACCAGTAGCGCTAGCATACAAAATGCTATTATACTAAGTCTTTTTTGAAAATAGAATAAGGCAATATTGATTGAAACACCATTCCCTGTTAAGTTGTTCATAATATTTTCACAACAAAATAACTTGTTGAGTATTACAGAAAAATAGGCTATTATAATTTTCACCTGGGTTATTTTGACATTTTATAAAAGTGTTTATTTTATTTTATTTTATTTTTTATTTAGTTTCAACAGTGTAAGGTCTGATTTGTATTTTTGTTGAAAAATCACTACTTACTTGGTGATTTAGGCCTAAAGAACCCTAAGCTTAGGATATTGGCTTAGGTCATTTTCCGTATTTTTAATGATTATCCCTAAAGGGAATATGCCACTACGGTAGTAATCACGGTAAGACCTAAGCCTGGGACCATGATACACTTTTTTGTTTTGAGGTCCCTAGAAAGAGGCCAAAAGCACTGTGTGTGCGTCCGTTAACACATTAACTCTAGAACAGAACCTTCAATTTTGATGAAATTTTGTACAGAGGTGAAAGGCAGCATTCTTCAGGTTAGGTTCGAAAACCAGCATAATGGAAAAATGGGAAAGAGGTTCTGTTTAATAGGGTTCTTAAAGGGTCAAATATGGGTTTTTTTCATTTTCCTTTAGTAAAAAAAATTGGCAGTTTTAACTAACACCATATAAGAGAACTCAGAAAAACAAACAGTTTCATACTCTGAATTGCTAACTTAGGTTCACTGGTTACAATGAAAATTCAAATCAAGTTTCCCATGTTATTCTTATGGAAAACAAAAAAAAAAAAAACTTTTAAGAGTCTTTGCCCATTGATACTCGATGGATACAATTCCATTAGTGGTGGGTTTTTAGTTTCTTTTTTGCAGATGATGCAAAACATACATAAAGTGTAATTTTAAAATGGCTATACCCTTCCAACTATATCTTCAAAATTATTTTTTCCTAACTGTTAAAGGATAATACATTATAATTGTATACTTTTTTTTAGGTATCGGCCATAATAATCCAAATTCTTCTTGAGTATTTGCTCTTCTACTGTTTTTAGATGATATACCTTGTGTGTTTACAATCAGCTGATTGAAAGTGTGTAAAATAAACTTATTGTAAAGGTTTGAAAATGTCGGTATTTTTAATTTAAGAAAGTAAAATAACTTTAAAGTAAATAATTAAAATTGCTAATATAGAAAAGGTTAGCTTTTATTTGGTTCTAACTGCTTGTAAATCGGCCATGTGAAGTGTCCAAAGGATTGAAAATTTTTACTTTTCCCTATGTTAAATCTCCATAGACAAAAGTTTATTTTTCATTTGTAACGTAAATATTTTTTAAATACATATAAAACCTGCTATAGGACCAAAAAAGTTTTTCTTTTTTTTTAGAACTTGAATGTGAATTGGCCCAGTAGAAGTTTCAGTCAAACTGTCCAAAGGTGTTTTTTTTTTGTTTTTTACCTTACTGTTTTAATAGTATATTTCACCACTAGTCCGGAAAGTGACCCATTTCTGGGCGAGATAGTGGAAAATACTATCGAGCCTGGAAATGGGCTTTCCGGACGAGTTGTGAACGATACTTTTCATCACGACGCAATTATTAATAAATGTGAAAGTTTTAAAAGAGGATTATTTTTGTAAATTCTTCGCCATTGGACAAAGTAAACAAAGCTGGAATTCAAAATTTAATTTGTTTTAAACCCAGCTGATTGTTGCTGTACGGAAAAGTTTGTTTACCTTGGACGGAAAGTAATGTTTACAAACATTACTTTCCGTACAGGTCAGTAAAATCAGCTGACGGTGACATTTTGGGAAATGACTACTTTCCAAGGTCTCAGCTTTACGGCAAGTTGTCACTTTCGTATACGGAGTGATGAAAATATATAGATTGCTTATTTTTTTACATTTATCAATACAATTTGGTACATAACTTCATTAAGTGATAAAGAACTAATATTTGTTCAAAAGCCCTTTTGGCCATAAACCTATATACTAAATCCCATAGTGTTTTAATAGGAATTTAATGTATAATGGGAGGAACAAAGATAGGTAGGCATTTGAACATAATCCGCTGGTCAGCTGAGTTCCTTCATTTGTCATATTGATGTTTATAGTTTTTTATTTGTTAACTAATTATGCATGTGATTTTTTGTTTATGATTTTATTTTACTGCTTCTTAAAACTAATCTATATATATAATTCTGTAAGCGATATTTCTTGAGCAAAATTGTGAGCGTCATACAGATCGCAGAAAGATGGGAGGGGTCTCAAATTAAAGGTCTCCATCCCATGCACGAGGGAAAACTATGGACGTGTCCATAATGTTAACAGGAAATAAAAAATCACGTAAAACGTCCTCCATAAGAATAGCATGGGGATTCAAAAAACGTCTGCTTTGTATACATTAGAACATATGTTATGGTTTAATTTAAAAATGAGACATAGATGATAACATTGAGTGAAGATAACAAAATAATTGACACCACAAGAAGCAATCTATATATATAATTCTGTAAGCGAAATTTCTTGGGCAAAATTGTGAGCATTTTACAAATTGCAGGAAGATGGTAGGGATCTCAAATTAAAGGTTTCGGTCCCATAAAGCGTATCCATAAAGTTACAAGGAAATGAGAAATATAGTAATAATAGGATAAATGTCTTCTTTGTGTTCATTGAAACATATGTTTTGGTTTTATTTTAAAACTAGAGACAGAAGATAAAATTGAGTAAAGAACTATTCATAACGAAATGACGAAAATTAACCCTAGAGTGGTAGTACTATAATAAGACGTTTTGTGGCTTTAAGCGACTAAAAATTCTACTAGGAGAGTTAACCTTACATAAAAATTCTACTAGGAGAGTTAACCTTACATATATTACAAATTTACTGCTGATTTTACTGTTGTTACTATAATTTAAATTGAAAAAAAATCTGAACATGTATGCAAATCATAAAATGCTTTCTGATCGTTGATAGAGATGCAATGGGCGGTGAATTGTGGTTTGAGAAACACCCACATTATTTTCATTAAAACACGTTTTGGTTTTATTTTAAGACGAAAAGTGTCAAATGATCATATTTCAGTCAGTGAAGTTTTGGTATTCTGTTAGCTGAATTTTCCCAGAAACCTTTTAGTCATTTCATAGATTGTAGGATTCAAGGAATCTAAAATGAAATAAAGAGAAGGTAGGGGTCAAGACATGCAACACCCTCTATGCACCAGGTGTTCTTTTGCACCTATGACGTCATCATTTACTAATACTGGTAATGATAATGATGATGTCATAGGTGCAAAAGAACATCTGGTGCATAGATTGTGTTGCATGTTTTGACCCCTACCTTCTCTTTATTTTATTTTAGATTCCTTGGTAGGATTATAGAAGACGAGATAAAATCAAAGACGTTTGTCCTACATACTAGAGGAAAATGCAGCAGGTAAAAAACTTCACAACAAAATGGGAAATATATAAGAATGATTATTTTCTGAAAGTTTCTCCTTAAAGATTTTCCATGTAGTGATTTTAAAAAAATTTGCTTTGTTTACACAAAATCAAAAGTTTTGATTAGGAGGTATGAATATTCACAGCAAGTAAAGATGCACTTTGAGTTGCTGTGTTTAAATTTGGCGACTAAAACATAAAAAAAAACTGACAGGAGCTAAAAAATCAATTCAATTTTAGGATAAACTAGACAATGAAATGGGTATGAGACAAAGTATTGTAAGTTTATTGGCTCTAAAATGGGTGCTGAATATCCCTCAGGTTTTTTTTTCATTGCCGCTTTTCTATGTTATATTAAAAAGCCGTCATAGCTCAATTAAGGGACACCGATTTCTTTCAAAACTTATTTTTCATAGATCGATATGAGTTTAACAACAGACAAAATAGAGCACTTACGAACAGGCGACCTAATAGTACAGAATTGATAAGAGTACTTGGGGGCGAATGGTCTGTTCAAACGGTATTGTATAAATATTATATACCGCAAATTAAAATTAAATTTTCTGGAAACCTTCGTTGTGGAAGAAATGGTAATAAGCTATGGTTCATACTATTTTAATTTTATGGTTAGGGGCTTTTGCCCCTATGAGCCACTAATTTTTATATAATTACAAAACAATAAAATAATCATTGTAAAAATGTTACAATACAATGGTTTTCTATACTTTTTTCAGAGGGTTTATTTTGTGTTTATCTATGCCAGTATCATTTTTTAACCTTTTGACGGAAATCGGTCCAAACCCCAGTCTTGTTACTGTCTAACATCGACCAGTTGTTAAAAAGCATCATTAATTAATGGCCCAATGACAAATGGCAACTGGGTCCGGAATTGAACCTTTAAAAAGCTACCAACTTTTCTCAGGATCGAACCGGCAACCTTTGGCTTCAAAGGGGAGCACTATAACCACTCAGCTACTCAGCCAGTTAATGAGATTATGACTAAATCTGTTCAATAATACCCCCGTCGCAGCAGACCTGCGTACTCAGTGAGTTTTACATACCCGAACCTGACCCGAAATGAATTTTTATTCAACTTAGAATGTCCAAACCCGACCCGACCCGAAAATTGATGATAATCCACCACCCGACCTGAAAGTGACCTGACTTGAAAAACCACTATCCGCAGACCACTCCTAGCAGCCTTGTCCACCGTGCAGATCTGAATTTTCAAGCTGAATTTCGTGTCCACCATAATCTCAAGATATTTGGCAGCTCACGTTGTCTAGACCACTTCATTTCCCATGTTCAGTGGAACATTGGCGTCAATCCGCTTCATCATGAGGATCACAATCTCTGTCTTGATCAAGGCGAGGGCCAGCCCGTGGTCACTCATCCATTCCTGACAACGCGCATGACTTGGCTCAGCTTCAGCTGGGCTAGCTCAACATTTTGTGCAAGGATGAGTGGCACAATGTTGTTGGAGTACCAACTCAAACTGTCTCAACATACATTATGCTAACTGATCAAAATACTTTAATTATAATATTTTCAGTATTTTTATTGTTTTATTTAATTAAACAGGTGTCGGATGTGCCGTATCCATTCACTAGTGTGCAAGAGTATGAGGCCAGTATTCGGGCCCCGCTAGGTGCCACGTGGGTGCCGCAGACGGCCCATGCCAAGCTGACAGCACCCACCCTGGTCACCCGTATGGGGGCTGTCATCGCACCCATGGACGAGACACAGCTGGTCAACAAGGACAAGACTAAAGCCCTACCAAGCAACAAGATTAAGAAAAAGAAGCTTAGGAGTGTCAATAATAAAATATAGTCATTTTCACTGCTGTTATAGTTTATGTTTATTTCCTGAGCAAATCAAAATGGCCTTACTCATTATATCACAATTCTATTTGTCAACAACTTTTTCAACTTGACTTTATTTATTTTTATGAGTGATTTACCCTTCTTGTAGAAAATTTGCATATTCATTGAGCTTGTTCACATCCATCGCAAACTGGTTTGTTTATGTTTTTGCCAATCACGTGAAAAATTCCAGACACGTTATTTGTGGGATTTGTCACTTGATAAGCAAAAAACGTAAACAAACCTTTTTGCGGTGGGTGATTGTGAGATTGTGAATGTGTTCAATCCTATACTCTAATACGAGTAAGGTATGTATGTATGCACACGGATCTCAAAAACGGCTCGAACGATTTTCTTCAAACTTTGCATATACCTTAGCTCTGGGATGAAAACAATATAAATACAGGTCTCTATGACAAGAAAAATCTCATTTCGTAATAATCATTAATTGAAATTTCAAATTTTTAAACATTGGTCTTAATGGGGCTAAAAATCAAAACAAACAAAAAATGAAAACAACTGAACGAACTGTCAGAGTGCAGACAATGTGTTACAGTATAAACATGTGGCACAGCGCATTGCATTAAATGGAAGAAGTCGTGCGCTGTAAACTTAATTTCCTATATTGTAATGTTTAATTGAAAAGTATAACATAATCCTCTATAGTGATTTAGAGAAAGAGCCAAACTCAATAATTAACAGCCATAACTCGCTAAATTCCCCCGTCGCAGCAGACCTGCGTACTCAGCGAATTTCCAAAGGAATCTGAGATTTTGGATATTCCCCATAAACACCATAGGAATGAGTATTTGCTTCTAAGTGATGTTGTTAAACAATTTTGGTTAGGGAATATAAATGTTAGATAAGGTAAAATTTAGAATTGTATCAATATTCGGCACTTTTTAATTTTCCCCATAAACCCCATGGGGGTGAGTATGTAGGTTTGCCGCCACATGGGTGTTGTAAGCAAATATCAGTTAAACCCTACCTAGTGAATGCACAGACCAAATTTTATCATGTTATTCGTCCAATAAATAAGCAAGATACAGGGGTTTGTTGATTTCCCATAAGATTAACATTGGAAACCTTTTCTCCGTAACCTGCTAAGCCAAGTAAAAAATTCAAAATACTAAATTGTTTTTTTTAAGCTCTTTTAAATGGTGTTAGTTAAAATTGTTTAATTTTAAAAATTAAGATCCAAAGATGCCAAAAACCCATTTTTGATCCCTTTGAAAGCCCATAAAACTTCGTTCCCATAACCCGATCATGCTGGTTCGCGAACTCATGAAAATAAACCTGGTCTTACACCTTCATACCAAATTTCATCAAAATCGGAGGTCCCCTTCAAAAGTTATCAGTACCACGGACACACACACACACATATATATATATACTAAAGATTTATTAAAAAACAAGGGTGCTCTCGTTAAATATGATTTTTTATTTTATATATAATTATGTATACACATATATATAAAATGAACGAATGGTGTTTTTGGCTTCTGGGGACCTCAAAAAGAAGTAAAGTGGTCCCGGTCTTAGGTCTTACCATGGCTACTACCGTAATAGCGTATTCCCTTTAGGGAAATTCGCTAAAACAGTATTCCCATTCCTAGACAAAATTATATCAGACATAATGGTGGGCATGCGAAGGGGATAAGGCCGTGATATACGATTACTATAGTAGGATTCACGAAAATAGTCCAATGAGAGTCAAGACATTGTCGCCAAATTTACTCTGAAACACATTTTTATATTGTATTACACATGGCAAACATAAACACAAATGACAACATTGCAGGATGGGGGGGGACACAGCTGTTAAAATTTCCATCGGACTATTTTCGTACATCTTACTATAAGTGTTCTGTATGGCACATAAAACTTTTTTACATAAAATTCCAAATTTAATACCGTACATAAGGAATAAATTTTGTGGTTTCGATTATTTTACTAACCAGAAAAAAAAATTGTAAAAGGAAGCATAAAACAAATTTTAAGCGTGTGCGATTGATAGCAATCGATAGCCGAAATGGTCATAATAATACAGTGTAATGTTTACATACAGGAAAAAACCTAAAAATTATTATTATTTTATCTTCATGAACATTTATTCTCAGTACATGAGTAAATAAAAATCATACATCCAATATAACTACTTTAACAATAGAATGTAATATTGTAATCTGAAACTATTTAGAGGATTTTTTTAAATTAAAAAATATGCCATAAATATAAATCTGAATATTTTTACAATACCTTACTATTAATTACAGAATAAATTTTGCTTGTTTTCCATTCAAAATATACCAATTAAAGGACAATTTATATCAATTATTAAATTTACTTTAATTTGGAAAATAAATTAACATATTTGTTTCCGTTTCGTAACAACATAATTAAGCCACCTTTAACACCACCATACCTTCTGAGCAGGGCCGCCCCGAGGACGGGGCCAACGGGGCAGCTGCCCCGGGCGCCACGGTCAAGGGGGCGCCACGGCCGAGACAAAATCCACGTTTTATAAAGGCTCTCGCAATCACTTCACAAAAATTCTAAAACAAACTGCATCAATAAATATTTTAGAAACAAATGGATCAACAATATGTTTTTATTAGTTCAAATTAAAAATTAAAACATTTATTCTATCAGTCGGAAATGAGAATAAAGTGACCAATTTATTGTAACTATAAACCTTTTTTTACAACGCAAGTGGAAGAGTGGAAGTGAATCATTAATTTAGACTTTTGATTAGTTCAAATGTAAATGTAAAACATTTAGGCTATCAGACGGAAATGAGTAATGACTAATTTATTGTAACTATAAACCTTTTTTTACAATGCAAGTGGAAGTGAATCATGTTAGCGTACAGTAGCATTTGCAACATGTAGGCCTACTGGTCAGATGATCTTACGAAGTGACAAAATGGCTTGAGCACTCGCTCGGTGCCAATGAAAATGAAACAACGGACCTGCATACTTCCCCCCACTACCTAATTGAGGATTAGAATTATGAAGAGGATAGCTGAAATTCGGCCGCATCTGGTCACGTGACCAAAAATGTATGCAGGCCTGTTAATTTTCATAAGGCCCTGCCTAGATCCAGATCATGTCGTGTTATCAACAAAAATGGTTGTGTCAACAAAGCTTTAGTACAAGTGAATTTGTTTAATTAGTTTATTTCAAACTAACAGCATTGAAAATTTAGCCATGCACCAAATGTAATGCTTCCGGCTGTAATTTAACATTACAGTTCACAGATAGGCCAATTAATTTATAGGGGGCGCCGATCAATATTTCGCCCCGGGCGCCTATTACTCTCGGGGCGGCCCTGCTTCTGAGATTGTGTCCATAATGGCAAACATTGTGTTAAACCACGGCAATAGAGATGGCTATGGTCATTGAATATACATCTAAATATACATCTTATACATCTTAGGTATCCTTAGTCAATGCTATGGTCAAACCATTGACTAAACAACTAAATAATGTATTTTTAAATAAATGCTTTTGGGATTTTTATATAATTAATTGAACAAAATATAATAATAATATAACATGTCATATAATATAACATGTCATATATAATATAACATATAATATAACATGTCATATAATAATGACATGAACATTTAGTATGTAAATGTCAATTGTTGTACCATTGACTATTGATACTTAGTCAATGGTTGTACTAGAACAAGAAGTTTATGTAAAGTAATTTTCTTTATATTATCATTTCCTGCAGGTCTGCCCAACTAATGTCGACTTTGCACTGTGAGCAGATATTCGAAAAAGACCGCCAGACCCAGAGCACCCGATGAAAAAAAAGTTTTGAAGATTCAGCGTTTG
The DNA here is from genome assembly GCA_030545055.2 of Neoaliturus tenellus. NCBI lineage: Eukaryota > Metazoa > Arthropoda > Insecta > Hemiptera > Cicadellidae > Neoaliturus > Neoaliturus tenellus. The sequence continues at coordinate 187,878,168 of CM061533.1, read as the reverse complement.
AATTTGCAAATGTATACAAACCGTCGGTCCATTCCTGGTAAAATTGTTAAACTATTATTAGATACTGTTATTATTTTCACCTAGAAACGATCACAAAATGACTAATACATTACTTTCATCAGTTAGGGAAACTTAAAGTTTGTTACAATAAGTCCTTTACAGGCTTTATTTTCTTGTTTTATTAAAGCGTTACTTTTTGGAGATCCTTGATTTTTCCCGTGTCAAATAGATGCAAAGTAATTTCAGCATTCTGTTGATAATTTTACAATAATCTTGTAGGCCTGGTTAAAAAATTAAAATGCCTATGTAGGGCCCACATTTGTTTTGTTCATGTTGGGTTAGGGTTAAGTAAGTTGTCTAAAATACCATATTTATTTTAGGCCAACCCGGGCATGATTTTTGTGGTACCCTCATTGACCTAACTACAGTAACCCCTACCCGCCTTCCTAAATAAGTTAATGTAGAAAAATACTGGATAATTATTTAAGGTTTGAGACGAGAATTAAGGCTCATCTAGTGTAGGCCTAAAGCGATCAATCAGAACCAGTTCCAATTAAAGTTGAATTCAGAAAGTTAAGCACAAAAAATGGAATTACTTTTTATAACTTACCCTACTAAGTTAGCCTATTCTTGATCTCTGGCTCTTCAGAGCGTAGTCTATGTCGCAGATTAGGCCTAGGCTACCTGTTATAGCCTCTAACTTAACCCTTGAGCGGGTTAAGTTAGAGGGCGCATGTGGAGTTTCACCCGCAACACTAAATTGCACAAATTTAACCCACATCTTATCGTTATAGCTGAATTACATTTTATATGTTGATAACATTAATCGTAGAGGTGGACTAAACGATTTGTTTTCAGTACCGATTACAACAGATACCGGTACAAGCCAGTAGCGAGTACAGAGTAGCGATTACTTTGTATTATTCGCGATTACATCTGTTTCCGTGAAGGCTTAATGCTTAGTGTAGGCCTAGCAGGTACAGTACACTCTCGTTCATCGGACTCGGCGACATCGGAACTCCGCTTCATCGGAACTGAAAATCTGGATATTATTAATTTTTTTTTCTCACGGAATAAATAATTTTTTCGTTTTAGCGCCTTCAATTTCTATTTGTTCTATCCGCACAACAGTGAAGTATCACATTTTGCATCAAAAGTCATCAGGCGTTTTCCATAGTCTGTACCCATCGATGTGATTTACGAGGCCGTGGAGTATTCGCACAAAAATAGAAAGAGGAAGGGGGCAGGAAGTGAACATCCGCGTCGACCGCTTCCCAAACTGTCATTCAGTCTGTCTCGCGTCGCGACTGCACCTGTGTTGCGTGGAAGTCAGTTGACTGCTGGAATATGAATTTGGAATATGAGAATAAAGATTTTGGATCTTTATTTCCTGCGTTGTTTTTATTCCTATAGGTTGTTACATTGTTACAATTTTCAAAGTTTGAGTGCCTTATTTTCATAAAATCTCTTGTGTTATCTTAAAACAAGAGTGAATACAATCACGATAGGTCAACGTACGGGAGGAAATGATGACTCACGACGGACTCCGCTTCATCGGAATTTTTTGACATCCGAATCGGCCGTCCGCCACATTAGTTCCGATGAACGAGAGTGTACTGTATTTGGAAGAGTCGCTACTTTTAGGAATCGTTTGGTATCCCTGTCTCAGTATGGTTGCTTGATACTGAAGTATTCGTGATTACAGCTGTATCCATGAATTGCTTAGCATATTAGGTATTTGGATGAGTCGCTACTTTTAGGAATCGTTTGGTATCCCTGTCTTAGGTTGGTTGGTCTATGCTTGTAATTGCTGCACTCGTGGATACTTTGCTTTTCAGTATCCAGATAGGCCTACTTTTGCAGAGACAAGTTAGCGATTAAGTTACTGATACTTTGGCACACGTTTAATTAGGCCTAATTGTTTAACTTAATAGTTTCAATAAGTTTATTTGGGTCAGTCCATGTCAAATCAACACAAGGATTTTCTTCACCATCTCAGATTTGGTTGAAATTTAGCATACTTGTAGCCTCTGTAGAAACTAAGAAAAATACAAAATTTCATTGAAAAATATTTATCCGTTCAGGATTTAGAGCTATGTAATGTTCCCAAAAAAACGCCATAAAAAGCTCGGCCGACTATTTTTTAAACTGCAATTTCAGCTCTGCTAGTTGACTTAGAGAGATGGGAGTGGTGTCATTTTGTTGCATTTTGTATGCCCTTTCATTTGACATACATCACAATATATGTTAAGATAAGAAATTTTTTTTCAAAATCGAATTCAAAATTTTAATTTGAAATTTTGAAAAATGCGTACTTTTGAAAATTGTCAAAAAAATTTATGTTTTTCACTATGTTTTTATAAGTGGATTCCCAAAGTATAATAATGGGATTCCAATGGGTTCACTTGTATTTAAATTTTATAGGGAACACAGTTTTGACGAAAATGTGCAAACTAAAGGGTTTTAGTCAAAATATGCGAACTATTTTAACAAAACTAATTGGAGAAACATTAAAAGCACTTTTAAAATGCTTTTAATAAGAAAGCCTGTATGAATAAAAATTATAATGTTAAAATTGTTTAATTAAGTTGGTCTACAATTATTTTATGTAGGCTTTTAATTCATTTATGCAACCCTATTTTATGTTAAAATATAGCTTCATATTTTATGCTACCCTCCATCTATTGATTATATCATGGGTGTTTGTAGTTCTTGCCCAGGAACAAATAAAATATCAGTTGCATTAGAAAATGTTTTTGAGGAAAATATGATTGAAAATATATCTTTTCGGCAATGGGTTGCAGTGGACTAGTAGTGCAATCTTGAGATAATTAAAAAAAGCTCAACTGAATTCCTTGAGAAATTATGCGACAAACTTGGTCTGTTAGTTCGCCATGATTTTATAGCTAAACAACAAAGCTCTTTTATGAACGAGGTAAAAGAAACATTGAAAGAAAATGAGTGTGTAGTCACACTCGATTTCTCAGAAAACTATGCATTTGTTGTTCAAGATGAAGCCCAGAGTTTACCACTGGTCAAGTGACTATGTAACAATACACCCGTTTGTAATTTATTATAAACAAGACGACAAAGTAAATCATGTCAGCTATGTTATTATATCTGAATGTCTCGAGCACAATACAACAGCTGTCCACTGCTTTCAAAAAAAGCTCATTTAGTTTAATTGAAAAGTTACTTTTAGTTTGATATTGAGAAAATGTATTACTTTTCCGACGGAAGTGCAGCGCAGTACAAAAATAAAAAGAATTTTTCTAGTCTGTACTTCCATTTCCAAGATTTTGGAATAGAGGCAGAGTGGCACTTTTCGGCCACAGCTCATGGTAAGGGAGCATGTGATGGTGTGGGTGGGACAGTAAAAAGGTTGGCTACTAGGGCAAGCCTTCAGAGACCTTATGAAAATCAAATACTAACGCCTCAACAACTTTTTGATTGGTCGATCCAAAATATTAAAAGTGTTAACTTTGAGTTTGTCAAGCAAGAAGAGTATATAGATACTGAAAAAATTTTGAGTACAAGGTTTGAAAAAGCACAGACCAAGGAACTCAACAGTTCCATGCCTATTTGCCCATTAAAAACAACTTGACCGAAATCAAAGTCAAAGCTTTTTCTTATGACACAAATTACAGCACGGTGAGCACCACAAAACTAATTGGGAAAATGTCAATGGCAGATTTTAATGGTTATGTAACTGTTAAATATGATGATAAATGGTGGCTAGCTTATACGGTAGATAAAAATGAAAGTGAAGACGAAGTAAAAGTCACATTTCTGCATCCAGCTGGTCCTGCCCCATCTTTTTCAAAACCGAGAGGAAAACCTGACATTTTGGGGACATCTTTAAATGATATTTTGTGCATGGTTGACCCTACTACACCCACAGGAAGAATATACAAACTTTCTGAGGAGGACACTGCAAAATCAAATGAAGATCTGAAGCAATTAGACAAATAAGTTTTATTTGTCTAGCTTACGTAAACAAGGCAACTACCATTTTATTATAGGCAAATTATTCAATACTAAAACATTTTTTGCTGTAATTTTTCAAGCCATCTAGATAGTAATTAAAATTCATATAATTTAGTGCATAAGTATATTGAGGAAGCAAAGAAACAATATGAGGTTGTTAATATCGTGTAATTTATTTACAAATAAATCTTTTATGTATATCAACTTAATTAAATATTCTTAACACTATAATTTTTATTTATAGAGGCTTTCTTATTAAAAACATATCAAAAATGCTTTTTAATGTTTCTCCAATTAGCTTTATAAAAATAGTTCGCATATTTTGACTAAAACCCTATAGTTTACGCATTTTCGTCAAAACTGTGTTCCCTATAAAATTTAAATACAAGTGAACCCATTGGAATCCCATTATTATACTTTGGGAATCCACTTATAGAAACATAGTGAAAAACATATATTTTTTTGAAAATTTTCAAAAGTACGCATTTTTCAAAATTTCAAATTAAAATTTTTAATTAGATTTTGAAAAAATTTTTTTTATCTTAACATATATTGTCATGTATATCATATGAAAGGGCATACAAAATGCAACAAAATGACACCACTCCCATCTTTCTAAGTCAACTAGGAGAGCTGAAATTGCAGTTTAAAATTTAGTCGGCCGAGCTTTTTTTGGTGTTTTTTGGGAACTTCACAAAGCTCTAAATCCTAAACGGATAAATATTTTTCAATGAAATTTTGTATTTTTCTTAGTTTCTACAAAGGCTACTAGTATGCCAAATTTCAACCAAATCTGAGATGGTGAGGTAAAAATTTAATAAAAACTGTGTTGATTTGACATGGACTGACCCATTTCAACTAAGCATAGGCCTAATGAGTAATTTTATAGTAAGGTATCACTGTCTGCGTTAAGGGAGAGGGCGTATCCAGCGTTTTTCTGCAGTAAATATAATAAAAGTTTACTTGACAAACTCAATCACTAGCCTATGAAATGTAGATAGGCTATAGGCCTGAGCCACCACACAGAAGCATAAGTATATTTTATACTTCACAATACGATCCACAGGAGTCTCCAATAATTAAACCTAAAATTGAGTGTAAAGCCTTTTATTTTACAAAGACTTCCTTGGCTCCAGTTCAATCAGGCCTACCCAAAAGTAAAGTACCATATAGGCCTAGTAGAAATAGTATTTAAGAGAGCTAAATTTGTAAATCATTTAAGTTTAACAAATAATAATTCTAGAGAGATGTTTAAAAGTTAAAATTTATATAATTTAGTACAGTACACTCTCGTTCATCGGACTCGGCAACATCGGAACTCCGCTTCATCGGAACTGAAAATATGGACATTATTAATTTTTTTTTCTTACGAAATAAATAATTTTTCCGTTTTAGCGCCTTCAATTTCCATTCGTTCTATCCGCACAACAGTGAAGTATCACATTTTGCTTCAAAAGTCATCAGGCGTTTTCCATAATCTGTACCCATCGATGTGATTTACGAGGTCGTGGAGTATTCGCACAAAAATAGAAAGAAGAAGGGGGCAGGAAGTGAACAATACATCCGCTTCGACCGCTTCCCAAACTGTCATTCAGTCTGTCTCGCGTCGCGACTGCACCTGTGTTACGTGGAAGTCAGTTGACTGCTGGAATATGAATATGGGATATGAGAATAAAGATTTTGGATCTTTATTTCCTGCGTTGTTTTCATTCCTATAGGTTCATTGTTACCATGTTCAAAGTTTGAGTGCCTTATTTTCATAAAATCTCTTGTGTTATCTTAAAAACAAGAGTGAATACAATCACGATAGGTCACCGTATGGGCGGAAATGATGACTCACGACGGACTCCACTTCATCGGAATTTTTTAACATCCGAACCGGCCGTCCGCCACATTAGTTCCGATGAACGAGAGTGTACTGTATGACTATTCCTGTTCAATTTAGGACCAAAACACAAAATCACTTGACTGAATTTCAGTACCTTTCATTTATTTAAGTTATTTATTATTTCCACTGCAAACGACAATAAAAAAAAAATGCTTAAAACTATGCAAAAAATCTCAAATATTTTACAATAATTTGTTACAAGTGGACATTGTGGTCACGAACAAAGCAAAGAAACTACAATAATGGATGAAAGTGTTTCTGAATCACCTCAAAGCATGCAAAATGATAAGTATGAGTGAATAAACTATCAATATTTTACACAAGTAGCAATAAAAAAAGAAACTGTGAAATAAATATGCAAGAACAAATTATAACTGTGAATAAATTATATCAACAGCATTAACAACAAATATAAAAATAAAACTCTGCAGGTGCAATTAAAACAGTGAATAAATTATGGATAAGCATTAACAACAACAAAAAACAAAAATAAAACTTGTAAGTTAGCCAATTATTTAACAGTGAATAAATTAATTAAACTGCATTAACAACAAAATAAAAATAAATTCTGTATGTTCAAATCTGACAGTGAAAGATTAATGACAACATGCCCGTTAAAAATTCATATTAAACCCAGCTGTAGGTCTAATTGAAATACAAACTGTCAAATGTAGGGTCGTAGACATCTCTCACTGAAGAATACCTCTTCTTAGTTGCGCTAACACTTCTGCCTTGAAGGAGGAGACACTGACACCAGAGAAGTTGACTTCACCACAGACATTTTTCCTGATCGGATCAGTCGAGGAAGTGTGCTATGTTGCTTGTATGTTGTGTGTTGAAGCATGACTAAAGGCTAATAATTATTTTTTGTGTTTTATTATACTTAGTGGAATCTAGATACGTTAGTTGTTTTGAAAATCAGTATTTCATTGGTGTAAACTTACCAACTTATTTGGCCCATCTTGATTTTTTAATTAACCAATAAGTTATTCTTTACAAAATTTTAATGTGCTAGGGATTGAAAGCCATCTAAGTTTGAACATAGATTTTCGTTATTGTTATCTATGAACATTTTACGTTGTGTGTTGGAAAACGCACATATATTCATTTAGTTTTAACTTAACTGTAAACTATTTATTTTTTAAGTTTGAGTTTTATTTTATAAACTATTAGGTGTGCCTTATGTTTTAAAATAGACTACCGTACGGTACCTACTGTTTAAATTTTTTTAGTACCGTCTAGGCTACAGGTAAACATCTCTGGTTCAACCCTTTATGTCACTTCAGTTTTGAGCTACATTAAACTGTTGAAAATTTGGTTAAGTTAACCGTCACTGAAACTCAAAAAAATACTGTTGGTTTCACCAGATAATGTTTCATGTGTTTGTGTTTATGCATTTTAAGGAAAATGAATACATCGGAAGCGCTAGACTTGTCAAAAGAAAATATCCAGCCCTTGAAGCAAGGCAGGGACGCAGTGAAACTTGGCACTGCTCTACAGGCCCAAAACAATGCAGAACTCCATCAACAGCTGATGGCTGAGAGGGAACAGTTTGAGTTGCTCATAAGGATGTACGAGGGGGACGATCCATTACAGCCGCATTACGACTACGTGCGCTGGATTGAGCAAAGTTTCCCCAAACATGGACCTGAAAGTAACCTTGTCCAGATTCTAGAGAACACACTCACCTCTTTTAAAGATGATACCCGTTATAAACAGGATGTGAGATATGCCGAGCTTCTTATAAAATACGTAAGTTGTTAAGCTAAAAACTATATCATTACATTTTTAACAAATTTCTTCTAGGATATCATAAATGGAATACACTCACACTGTTATAGTAGTACTCACAATAAGACCTAAGTCTAGGATCATATTACTTTTTTTTGTTTTTAAGGTACCCTAGAAGTAAAATCACCTCTTATCATACATACAGGAAAAACTTAGGGCTTTATGGATCCTGGAAAGACTTAATACAGGAACGTCCACGATGGAAGTCTTGAAGGAAAATTCATCGGCCAAAGTTATATCTATTAAATTGTATTCTATATGTTATAATTTTAAAGACTATTATTTTCTAAATAATATGCCTCTAAATGGACCTCAAAAGGTCAAGTAAGGTAAACCACCGAAATACCATGACCTTAAGGGAAACCCATCTCTTTTTCTGTAGGCGTCTAGGCCTACATGAAAAAATAAATAATGCTTAACAAATTTATATCTTATTACTAATGTTTTTGTTGTTATTAAATTCTGAACAAATTCATGGTTTTTGTTTGTAACATTACATGCTGCCAAAATCCGTGACTCCTAGTTTCAGAGGCAATAAATAAATGTTAATGGCATCCAAAAAATTACTGAAAAACAATAGACAATAGACAATAGACAAATTCTTTATTAACATAACATAGAGAAATGCAATGGCGTCAATTTTACATGGTTTTTTTTTCTTCATTAGGCCAGTCCAGGTTCTTCATTCTTCCTCCAGTCCAGGAATTCATCGATGGAGTAAAATGGTCGGTCGATGAGCCAGTTGGTCAGGGCTGTCTTCAATTTCTTCATGTTCAGCATCTTTAGATCTTCTGGTAGGAGGTTGAAGAGTTTTCTCCCCATGTATGATGGTTTCCTCTCGTATGATGCAGTGTGATGTAGAGGGAGGTGAAAGTTTGATGCATGACGGGTGTTGTATGTGTGTATATCATGGCCTCGTTGCAGCTGTTCGATTGTGGCATATAGTATGACTTCTTTTATGTATAGGCCAATGACTGTTAACACATTTGCAGTTCTGAAGGCATTTCTGCAGCTTTCCCTTGGGCCAAGGCCGACCATAATTCTGATTGCTCTTTTCTGAAGAAGCAGAATTTTATTAAGGTTCCCTGCTGTTGTGCCTCCCCAAACTGCAAGGCCGTATCGCAAGTGGGACTCGAACAATGCATGGTAGGCAGTTTTTGTTGTAGCTTCGTCACTCACAAAGTTTACTCTTTTCAAAACATAAGTAAGCAGGAGTTCAGTTTTTTGGAGAGTGTATCAATGTGATTGTTCCAGGATAGGGCATTGTCGATAGTCATTCCTAGAAATTTTGTCTGGCTTTCCATTGACACTTCTGGCAGCTCTGGGACTTCTTCCTGTCTTCTCCCAAAAGCTAGTTGTTTGGTTTTTTCAGCGTTTACAACTAAGTCATTTTCATGACAGTATTGATACGCCTTATTTAGTGCAATGTAAGAGTTGATGGCCAAGGTGTTTGGTGATGACTCGGCTACTAAAAGTGCCGTATCATCAGCATACATTAGGGGAGTACAGTGCATTCCTAGATATTGTGGCATGTCATTTGTCAGGAGAATGAATAGGACTGGTCCCAATACCGATCCCTGAGGCACACCCCTATTTATGAGTAAAGGGTTGTATCTTACTTCTTGGCGTATGTTTTTTTATGTGTCTTGAATCTCAACAACCTGGCTTCTTCCTTCTAAATAACTCCTGAACCACGCGTGGGCTTGTCCTTTCACACCAAGTTGTTCAAGTTTGTTGAGGATCAGTTCGTGTCCCAAACAATCAAAAGCTTTGCTGAAGTCCAGCATAATACCAGTAACCAGATGTTTTTCTTCCAAGCTATCGATGATGAATTCCGCAAGTTTGATTATGGCAGATGTTGTGGATTTTCCCTTGATGAAGCCGTGTTGGCTTTCTGTTAACAGGTTGTTATATTCGCAGTGGTCCATTAATCTTTTTAAAACTACTTTCTCGATTACTTTGGAAAAGGTTGAGATTAATGATATTGGTCTGTAGTTTTTTACTTCAGTCTGATTTCCACTCTTTAGCTTGGGGTATACTTTACTTTGTTTAAGTGCGGCTGGAAAGTGGCCTTGAGTAAGGGATAAGTTTGTTATTTTGACTAGAGATGGGATTAAAGCTTTTTTGCAGTGTTTCAGTATCTTTGCTGAAATTTCATCTAATCCTGACGAGGTTTTGGGTTTGAGATTGTCGATGATCTCTTCAATTTCTCGTTCATTAGTGAAAGGTAGCTGTGTTAAATCGTTATCTGAGGTTTGTTGAGGTACAGGTTGTTTTGTGACTTTTGGCTGGTTTTTGAGGGTAATTTCTGCAATACTGGTAAAAAACTGGTTGAAGTGATTAGCAATTGTGTGGGGGTTGATGACGATCTCACGTCCTATGGCAATTTGCGGTTGTGTTGTTTTTTGTTGATTATTCTTTCTCTCATTGTTTATGACGTGCCATAAGGCCTTGGATTTATTTTCAGCATTTGCTATGTGATCTGCTGATGATTGGCGTTTTATTGATTTTAGCCTCATGTCATAATCTTTCTTTGCCTTGCTCATATCATTTTTATCTGCTGGCGCTCGAGTGAGTTCATATTTTCGGAGACATTGTAGATAGACTTGTTTCAGTCGATTTGTTTCTCCATCAGCATAGACCATCGCCTTCCTCCTCCTAGGGCGGACATTTTTCCTATTGCAAGTTGAGTTCAGATTGATGACAACTGTTGACAGAAAATTATTGTAGGCTGTTTCTGCTAAGTCTGTGTTGTGTACATTTTGCCAGTCTTCATTTTCCAACTGAGCCTTTAGTAGGTTAAGGTTTCTTTGGTTTAATATTCTGCGCATTGAACTTTGTTGTTTTGGTGAAAAACATCGTAATATTACTTGATAAGAAATGGGCAGTCATTTCTAACCTTAAAATACGACTCAAGTTAAAACGGAAGACAGCTGTCTGCTGATTTCACTATACTCTCACCATGTTACAAACATCTCATCCATAGAAGACGAACTTAATGGCGATATAAATATGCTTTACCAACCGGTTAAAATTCATTTAACTTACCAAAAAACGGACTTATGCAGATGATTTTGGAATGTTTAAATATAAGTTTTTCAAACTTAAAACTATTTCTTGATAAAAAATTAATATTATTCCTCAGTTCAAATATAAAGTCAGTATGTCATTGCCAAAATCCGTGGTTTTACGGAGTAAGGAAAGCTGTACCGGTATTCTTCCACTTCTGCTAAATTAGTAAAAGCAAAACAATTTTACATATGTGAGGAGGAAAGGAAAAAGGGACCTGTTCGCGGCAATTTTCGATATTGAGTTATTCATATTTTAGAATTCCTCATTTAATTCCTAACAATTTGGCGCAAGTCCCGCGAGTCTACAATTTTTTTTTTTTTGTTAAAGATATAGGACTTTGAAATTACGAGAAAAAAAGAGTCATTTTGTGAAAAATCTATTTGAAAATTCAAAGTAGCATAAAAAATTTATTTTTCACATTTAAGAAACGATTTTGGTACCAAAAGAAAGCTGTAAATGTCCTCTTCAATGGGAACACATATTTCTGTCTTAACTCACAGTACTTAGTTTTCAAGAAAATAATGTTTTTATCAAAGCATGTCGTGAAAAGTGGTTATTTCACAAAAGGGACCTCTTCGCGGTCCTATGTTATTTCTCCATAACGAATTGCAAAACTGCCGAAAGCGACCTCTGGACGGCATTTTCTGGTTTTTATTTATTGTAAGATGTTCTATATTTACAATTAACTCACTGTAGTTCACCTTGTCGCCGATAGAATTCGTCAGAATGCAGGTTTAAAAGTGTAGCATAGCTTTTAGATTGGTTTTGAAAATGGACCTGTTTGCGGCAATGTTATTTCTCCATAAGCGCGAAGATGTACCTTTTCTCAAGCTAGACATTGACTACTTTAATCATTATTTTGAATGTTTTATTCCATTACAAGTGTTTTGTAATGTATTTCAACCAGTAAAGGAGGAAATGGAGCATATTAAAATGCAAACAACCGAAAATCGATATTTTTGACCTCAATCGATAAAACTGTCCATACTGAAAAATTTACTTTGCCGCGAAGAGGTCCCTTTTTCCTTTCACCCTCACATATACTTTACCAACTAGATCAAATTTATTTATCTAGATACGGACTTTAGTATACAATTTTACAATGTTTAAAATGTATCATTTCCAATCGCAAATATATTTCTTTTGAAAAAGAAAAATTGTTCAGTCCAAATTAAGTCAATGTATTTTCCCAAAGTCCGTGGTTTAATCACGGACTTAGGAAAACTGTGTTTTCTTTTACAGGTAAAGTCTGTGATGCCTTTTAAGTAACTTAGTTAAATGGCTTCTGCATCTTTAAAAACACTAAACTTCTATATAAACTTTAAATTAATCATATGATTATCGATTATAGGTATCAAATTCATGTGTGAATAGAAAATATTGGTGATTAAAGCTTGCTCCATTTACCTCTTTGGTAGTTTGAATTCGTAAAAATCCTAAGCCTGTCCCAGAACATGCCAACTTTTAAACTACTTTTTGTTCAGACTGCCTGATGTGGGTGAAGACAAAGACGTTCAAATTTAACTTCAAAACATCAAATTTGATTTTAAATGTAAATATGGATGTTTTTGACTGCCGGTTTTCTTATTATTGGCAAAAAACTACGTGAATCACGGTATTTGGTAGGATCACGACATTTGGGTGGTTTACCGTAGTAGGTATGTCTTAAGTTATTAAATTATAAGTCTCAGCAAAATGTGATTTTGCATACGGTATTTACATATTGGACAGTGTTATATTTGTAAAAAGCAATAACTTGAATTTTTCAGGTGCTAAAAGCCATAATTACAACACACGTTTTAAGCACGAATATGTCATTCAGAATCATAATTTAGAATTATTTAAACAAAAAACAGTGTACATGGGAAATCATTTTCTTAAGTATATACCTAACACCATAAAAAGATAAAGCCTCACATTTAAAAATAAACTAAAAGAAAACTTGATAGGCTTATCCCCATATTGGAAGAGTTCAAAGAAGGTGTAAAGTTATATTAAAATAGATATGTATATAGTTTTAAGAATTGTTGTGACACTATTCATGTACTTAATGTATGCAAATGAATAAAGAGTATTGACTATTGATTGATTTAAATGATAAGTTTGATTGCCTACCATTGAATGCTCCTCGTCCATTTAAGAGGCTCTGAGGCATTGCATTCTACTTTGTGATGGACCTTAATTTGATGTAGGCTTACATTACAACCTAGATGCTTATATTTAAGATTTCTTACTGACTTCTTCGGACCAAATTTCGTCAAAATCAGAGGTTCCGAGAGTTATCATGTTATCGGACACACACACACAGACATATTTATGAATTTGAACGAACGATATTTTTAGCTTCTAGGGACCTCAAAACAAAAAAATATCATGGTTCTGGGCTTAGGTCTTACCGTGAGTACTGCTGTAATAGCGTATTCCCTATGTAGGGAAATTCGCTAAAAAAAAGAAGAAATAGTGGCCAAAAGACGTAGGTACTCTTAATTTTTTTTAGACAACTAGGCCTTGTTTTGGGAATTTTTTAACATTTTCAAGGTTTATCTAAGACACAACCTATTCATTTTCCAAGATTATGGACATTACATTCTGTGAATCTCCCTGTTGACTGGAGTTGTGTGATTCTGATAACTGTACAATTTATGATATGTACTGGGTATCTAAAACCTCAACAAAAACCATTGGGTGCAGTTTGAAAAAATACCAAGCCCAGAAAACAATAACAATTTTAATCTTCCATCGAGCGCTATGCGGAGGTTACCCCTGCACTTGACAAAAACATTAGAAAATACCCCCGTCGCAGCAGACCTGCGTACTCAGCGAATTTCCAAATTAGTAGTATTAATTATGACCAGATAAACCTGTAAACCAAATATCATAACAAGCTCATAAATAGGGAAATAAATATAGGTATATTCTCCTTATGATAAATGTAGGAAAAGAGTATGCAGGTATGCTGCCATGGGGAACACTAAAAGTAGGTTTTTAGCATAAAAAAAATTATTTCAACCATATGAAGCCGTATACTAAGTTTCATCAATATCTGTCCATTGCTAAAGGAGTTTGCCTATTCTCCATATTATTAACATGGGAAAAGAGTATGCAGGTTTGCTGCCATGATAAGCACAAAAACCAAGATTTTTTTACCATAAATGGATGAATCTCAACCAAATGAAGCTGAATACCAAGTTTCATCCAAAAACATTGGTTAATAAGTGAAATATTAACACATCCTTATTCTCCATAAGATTAACCTTGGAGCCTCAAAATACAACGTACTGTCTTTAGACTTTTTAATACCTCGGTAACCAATGGAGATAGAGCAAAGCTTCAAAATACTAAATTGTGTGTTTTTTTTTTTTTTTTAACTAAATCCAAAGGTCAAAATAAAAATTACATATGAAAAATGCAAAAAACCCATATTTGGGGTACAAAACCCCCCAAAACTACCCCTTCCGATAGGTCGATATGTCTGGTTTACGAACTCATCCGAATAAACGTAGGATTACAAATCTCTACCAAATTTGGTGTCGATCGAACCATTTTTACGAGAGTTATCGTGTCTAGGGACACATACATATATATATATATATATATATATATATATATATATATAAATTTTAATGACCATTATTTTTAGTCTATGTTCACCTAAAAACGAAAAAGTAACACGGTCCCGGGCTTAGGTCTTACCATGAGACCTAGGGTAATAGCTTATTCCCTATGGGAAATTCGCTAAAATTAAAGAAAACTTGTGTTTTGCCGCCTGCTTTTAAGTTCCTTTTACTTTAAGTTCTAATTACTCGAGAGGAACTGTGTAATGCCTGACTTGGTAACAGTTAAGGTATTTATTTGGGGGTAGATTTATTTCTAGTGTGAGGTTGCTCTTACGTTGCGCCCGATCACGGGACTCTAAGTGGGGAAGTTTTCATCAGCTTAAACGCCCGATTATAATAATAATAGAAAATATTAGTTTTAGTTGGATTTTTTTGTCAAAATTGTTTGATAATCTTGTGTATTGTTCCTTAATAGATTTTAAACAACATTATACACATTATTATTTCATAGTTGATAATGATTTGTGCTCTAAACTTTGTTCATCCGTGCTTTATAAAAATAGTACAATGGTAGGTAGAGTTCTGATGTACAAAATTATTTCTAGAAAGATACAAATCATTCTAATTAACACGCAATTGACAGTTTTCTAACGATTATCATTTGGTATTTAATTTTGTTTTCTTTTTAGCTGAAGTTCTCCTCCCTAGGGAAATGTATTTTATGTTTAAATAATTATTGTTTTTTTCCAGATTGATACACAGCCCAATCCTCTAGAGATTTACCAGATTGTTTATGACCAAGGGCTTTGTACAATGTGTGCACTGTTTTATAAGGCTTGGGCGGAAGAGTATGATAAAATTAATGACATCAAGTCCGCAGATCGAATATTTGAACTTGGCATCAGGGTTAAGGCACAGCCATTGGATCTCCTGCCAGAAGCACAATTGTATGTGTGATGCATACTTTGTTTTGTAAATTCTAAATTTAACTAGGAGGCATAGATGAGGTGCAGACATACCTATGCAAGTAGCATTGGTATGACACCCTGAATCTGGATGCATCCCTTGAATAAAAACACATACAATATGAAGAGAAACAGCATAATATGTACCCGTGTATCAAGCAAATTCTTTATTACTTTTGTTTCTCTATAGAAATACCATTACCCTGTGTGTTAGCTGAGTTTTGATACAAGGAGGAAATATTTATTTAGTAGTGGCTTATAGGGGCAAAAGTCCCTAATCATGAAATTTAAACAGACCTAAGCAGTTTACCAGTGCTTCTCTGCCAAGGTCTCCATAAGATTAAAAATGTTTAGTGATTGTATGTAAACAATATCGTTTGCATAGAGCATCCACCCCGAAAGCACTTATTACAATCCGGTAGTATTATTACACCCGCTATTGAGTGCTTAGTTTTTTCTATTGTTAAAACTAAATCGATCTGTAAAAATAAGTTTTTAAAATAAATCAGTCCTTAAGCTATGACTGAAAGCTTACCATATTGAAGTGGTGAAGAAAAAAATAATATAAAAATAAAATGACAGAAGCCCTGCACCTATTTCAGGATTAATACGATTTGAATAGTTTAATGAAACACCATACATTTTTCAACAACTTTTATGTTTATAAGTTGAATTTTCCCACTTGTTAGATTTTATTATTTTTTAGTGTTACGGTACCTAATTTTAACATCTAAACTCAATGTAGATCTTCTTCAGTCACTGCCAATATTCGGCTTTCCTAATTTAAACAAACACGGGTTTCGTGTAAACAAAGTAGAGTGAATTTTATATAGGCTATTTTGTAAACAATGAGAAGCTTTTTATCTGTAATTATTTTTACTTAAGTTTACTGTTCTACATGGTGTTTCAGAACTCCCTACCAATATTTTAGGGCATTGTTCCTGGGTTAAAAACATATCTAAATATCATATTTAAATTGTCCGGAAGTCCTAAGTTACTCACACAGCCGCCATTTTGTTTTTTTACACATAATAATTTTTATTTCCGTAACGAATGGTTGTATTCAGATCATATTTGGTATAAATCTTTATCATACCAATGTACATTCCCAAGAAAAAAATTAATTTTTTCCATTGTATATTTTTAAAAAGGCGGCCATTTTAAAATTTTAACTCAAATATCTCAAAATCGGTAAATTTTATAAAAATTTTACAAGACACAAAAAAATTGTTAAATTAAATTACCTAACCAATGGTGCCAAGTTTGTAAGGATCTGACAACAAATAACGGAGTTATTGTAATTTTTCTTCATAAAAACATTGATTTTGCTGTTAAAATGGCCATTAAATTCAATGCAAAATTCATAATTTTGCATAATACCTAATTTTTTTTTGGGAATGTACATTGGTATGATAAAGATTTATACCAAATATGATTTGAATACAACCATCAGTTACGGAAATAAAAATTATTATGTGTAAAAAACAAAATGGCGGCTGTGTAAGTAACTTAAGACTTCCGGACAATTTAAATATGATATTTAGATATGTTTTTAACCAAGGAACAATACCCTAAAATATTGGTAGGGAGTTCTGAAACACCCTGTTTATTAGACGCATGAACATCTTTCAAAAGAAGTCTTGTGTTTGCTCATCAATAATGCATACTGGCTACGCATAGTTGGTTCCAACGATGACTCACGACGAAACCACTTCATCCGTATTTTTCCACATCTACACTGACCTTCCACTATATTAGTTCAGATGAACAAGAGAGTGTTGTATTACAATCTTATTAAATAAATCATAAATAGTAGAAGTAAGTCACCTCGTCATTATCTTTGGAAATGTAATGCCATATGGTTGGCTCACACAGTAATATTTTTAATCCATACATTTTTTACTCCATAGACGTTTCCAACTGTCTCTCGGTCGGCGAGTGTTGGGTTACCAGGAGGAAGCAGCCGAGATGGAGACTGAGCGCAACCGCCAGGCTCTTCACAAGCTGCAGAAGAAGAACATGTTCGGTGAGCGGGACCCGGTGGGTGCCCCGGGGCGGGTCAAGCAGCAGGTGCTCGGGACAAACAACACCAAGGGCAACTCCGCCGCTCCTTTCAAGATCTACCAGGTCATTAATATAGGCAAATGTATTTTACTTGTTTTCCTCCCTGATTAAGTTCTGTATTTAGATAAAGTTATTACAGAGGGTTAGTAAACTGCTGTAGGAATTTAAAACTTTCCATAGGGGCCTACACAGTACTCACTGAGAATAGACTATTGTAATAAAATGTGCCAAAGATCTTTTCCTACATGTTAGGATTCTGAAAATTAAATAAATAACTTTAAGTAGGGCTAATAAAATTAAGGACTTACCTAAAACCTTGTGTGTGAATAATTATTGTGACAGTGTTACATCAAGTCTTCCAGTAAATAGTCTGCAGTACCCGCTATCTTGGATTTTTTATTCCCATAAGACTAATGTTAAATTTCAAACGTCTGCTACGCTTTCAATATTGGTCAAAAAAAGATTAATAAAGAAAATTTTAATACCTAGGGCCCTATGAAATCAAACGTTTTATATTATTTATTGATATTTTAAGGATAAATTATTTTTAACAGGGTGTCTACTGATACTGGAATTACTGGAAATACTGGAATTTTATTTCCATACTGGAAATACTGGAATTATACCGGAATTTCAAAATAGATACTGGAAAAATTGAATTTTTTTTTAAATCTGGAAATTGTTGTTTTAAAAATGCATAAAATACAGATTTTTGTCGTTTGATGCATACATTTAGATGTAAAAATGTTTCACATCTTATTATTTTTGTTCAAGTATGTTTGCAAACCAAAATTAGGAAACTTGTAGTTCTGTTCAAATAATTAATCAAGTAATTAAGAAATCTTAACTTTTGTGTAGAGATTAAGTACTAAAAATTTAGTTTTTCTGTCTCAAATTTCATTCATGTGAGTATTTTACTTTTAGTATTATTTTATTTCATTAATTTTTTGCAGTTAACTGTAGTTTTTTAAATTATTTTTTGTATGGTATCAAAAAAATATAAAATAAAGTGGACGGTTTGGATGGTTTTAAGAGGAGTTTAAATAGTCTAATAAAAGAAATTAATGTTAAAAAGTGTTATCATTGGAAAGTAATAATCAAGCATGTTTATTTTCCTCCTTTTTTCTCAGCTTCTGTGTATTGTAAGAAAAATCCGCGCATACTGTCAGAAAGGTTCATCCTGTAGATGAACAGAAAGCCATTATAATTCAAATCAGCCTCCAGGGGTACGCCTTGTATCAAAGTTTCAATGTTAATCTTATGGAAGAAGGGTATTAAGGGTAATTTATTAAATAAATTAGAGTCCAAATCAGGTGATTCTTTTGGTAGAATTTTGACCAGTGGCGATCTCTTAATACAAATATCCATGTTAAATTGATTTATATGTATTAAATTTCGCTATTGTTACTCCATATTCAGATTAATAATTCGCGAGTGATACTGGAATTTTTTTAAAAAAAGGTACTGGAAATACTGGAAATATACTGGAATTCCAAAATGAGATATCACTAGACACCTAAATTTTTGTTTGAAATCTAGTTTTTTGAAGGATCATTTTTTTCCGTAGCTTATCATTATACTGTCTTGATTTTTATAATCATGATTTTGTATTTCACATTGTCATAGATATTAAAATTTCCTTTAAAATTTTATAAATATGAATCTTATTTGACCAATATTAAAGGTGTTGTGGATGTATCAAATTTAATATTAGTCTTTTGGGGATAAATATTTAAGGTGGTGGGTACTGCAGACTCTTCATAAAGTTTCATTCAAGAAATATGATGTAATGTTATTAGCGCATGATATTAATCTAACCTCCTGTCCAACCATTCCTGTCCAATTACCCAATTTTACTGCCTTGTTTGTAGTACATTGATGTATCACGATTAAGAATAAAAAATGTTAAACTAATTTAATTAGTGAAAACGAATACCTATCCAAAGTCAAATGATACATTTAACCTGCTCATATATTTTCTTATTTCACAACATTTTAAACAATTTCAGGCAGATGACTTTGGTTACAATGGTCATGGGGACGGCCAAGGCAAGATGTTTCCCAAGCAGGGATTGGTGAACAAAGAAAACTCTTTGAAGGCCGGACCGTGGACTCAGCAGGGGGGCAAACATCGCAATCGGGGACCTCTACCTGGCAACCACGGACCTGCGTTCCAAGGTGTGTAAATTCTCTGCAAAGCTTAGTACAGTAGAATTCCGCTACCTAGTCCAAACTATTTGGGGTCGGACCTTGTTTGGTTTACCAAATGTTCGGATTAAGCGGATTAGCGGAAACCATGTAGGCCTTTATAATTAACGTATTATACAGGGTGTCCAGTTCAACCTTAACAAACTTTTCCACATTATTTAGCAAGCCCAGTAAATAAAAAAAAAATCATATAAACATTCCAAAATTACTCTGTTAAGCCGCTAGCTGCCATTTTGTCTTTTACACTTAATAATTTTTAATTTTGAATTTTTTTCCCAATGTGGATTTTCAAAATGGCGGCCATTTAACATTTTTAAACACAAATAACTCATAACCGGTAAATTTTACAAGTGAAAAAAATTTAAAAACAATAAATGACCTAGACAATTATGCCAGAATAATTTGACAACAAGTAACAGAGTTATTGATTTTTCTTAACCTAAATTTGCATTAATTTAGTGAAAAATCAATGGTTTTTTGTATAAAAATCACAATAACTGTTATTTGTTGCCATATCTTTACAAACCTGGTATTATTGTTTACATCATTTAATTTTTCAAATTTTTTGTGTCATGTAAATTTTTGATAAAATTTACCGGTACCGTTTTTGAGTTATTTGAGTTTAAAAATTGAAAATGGCCACATTATAAAAATACACATCGGGGAATAGTTTTTTTTTTTTTTTTTTTGATTGTGAGCATTGGTGTGATAAAGGTTCATACCAAATATAAACTCAAATCAACTACCTGTTACCAAAATAAAAATTATTAAGTGTAAAAAAAGGCAACTACCTGATTAACAAAGCATTTTAGGACATATGTTAATGTTATTTAAAAAAATTATTATGGCTTGCTGAATAACCTGAAAAAGTTTGTAGCCTAAAGGTTGAAGCTGGACACCCTTATATTGTTTAGCCTAAATTACTTATAATACGTCGCTAATCAAATCATTTAGTTTAGAGGATATTTTGTTGACTTTGTTGTTATTAAAGATTTTCAAAGTACAAACAGCGTATATTTTGGCTATAAAGCATTTACAATTAACTGTGGTGTTATCTGCTACCTAGTGCTAATGCCAAAAAGTTTTATTGTCCGAAAAGGAGGCTGAAAGTTCAACCATTTGTGTTTTTGACACATTCATTGACAAACCATTTGCTTCAAACCAATCCCTTAAATTTTCTAGCTCTTTGGAGACTGTGGCTTGCAATGTATCATCCCTGGGTCCTTTAATTTTCAAGAGCTAGAAAATTTTAGGAATTGTTTTGCAGTAAATGGTTTGTCATTGAATGTGTCAAAAACACAAATGGTTGAATTTTCAGCCTCCTTTTCGGACAATAAAACTTTTCGGCATTAGTATCGGCTGTTTGTACTTTATGTAGATATACACTGCATACTTTTTGAAACAATGAATGTATAAAAACAAAAATGATTGGATTTTCAGCCTCCTTTTCGGGCAATAAATTTATCTCTAACCTAAGCACTTTGTCCAATACCCAAAATACTGTTGACTATCTAGAAATAAAAATCTATTCACATTTAAATTGGAATTCACTCATAGAAACCATATTCAAAGGCTTAACCTCAGCTACCTTCGTTCTTCGTGTAATCAGAGATACCACAAATCTAATCTAGAAACCCAAATATCCGTCTATGATGCATACTTTTCAGGAAGTGAACATCCGCGTCGACTGCTTCCCAAACTGTCATTCAGTCTGTCTCGCGTCGCGACTGCACCTGTGTTACGTGGAAGTCAGTTGACTGCTGGAATATGAGAATAAAGATTTTTTATCTTTATTTCCTGCGTTGTTTTTTATTCCTATAGGTTCATTGTTACAATGTTCAAAGTTTGAGTGACTTATTTTCATAAAATCTCTTGTGTTATCTTAAAACAAGAGTGAATACAATCACGATTACGGGCGGAAATGATGACTCACGACGGACTCCACTTCATCGGAATTTTTTGACATCCGAATCGGCCGTCCGCCACATTAGTTCCGATGAACGAGAGTGTACTGTAGGTCTTCTAATTGCAAACCAATTTTTATCAAATTTAAAATCCTCACCTTTTAGAGCTCATATATTTATCAGATAGCTTTGGTAAAAGAAATAAAATAATAAGAAATAAAATAAATGAAGAAATAAAAGTATTGACACATTCATGCTTAACCAACAAATCCATACTTATCAACACTACGTTTAAAAAATCATTGAAACCAGCAAAACACAGACTCAAATTATTCCATTTGTCCCCCTCAGTAACTTTGCCGAAAAATATACAATAAATTACCACTATTTATTACAACCATTTTATCTATACAATTAATTATAGTTTTAAGATATTTTGACTTATTACCTGTCGATTTGTTGGTGTAATGTGATGTATTTTGAATAGATAAATGAATAAATAAATAAATGCTAACTCTCAGTCCTTCAGTATGGTTCTGCGAACAGGTGCACAGACTGTTGGAAGGGACTCAGATTTTGATGAAATTGGGTTTGAAAGTGTAGGACCAGGACTATTTTTCTGAGTTGTGAACCAGCATTATCGGGTTATGGGAATGGTTTTTTATGGGGTTTAAAAATGTCTGCCACATTAGTACGGATAATTATGAGTCTTATGTAGTTGTAAGTAAGCTGAGTCTCCAGTACCTGTTTATATTCCGTGAATCTGTCTTATATTTCCATGTAGTCCATGAAGATGAGGACGCAGACTTGGGCAATGGACATCCGAAAACCCCAGCGGTGCCAAGGGCATTGAAACCCCGCAAGATTGACAATTTCACATGTCCGTTGGCAGTTTTTGAGCCACCAGATCCAACAAAACGACCCATGTATTGCAAGAGCAAGGTAACTTGGTTTTTTGCAGTATGAATATTATTTAGTTTAGTGTTTTACTAAAGCTGCACATCCAAATTATGATATATTATTAATAGGTATGCGTATTTAGTCAAATGGTGCAGTTTTAGATACCTTATTCACAAGTTAACCTTTATTTATTGGCCAATGTATTGTATATTGATATAAAACTGTTATTATCTGCCAAGAAAGGAGCACCATTAGTTTCCTTCATAGGCAGTGGATCAGCAGGATCAGGGGTGCCCATCCCCCCCAAAGGTGATGGCGCATCCCCCCCCAAAAACATATAGTCTACCGCCCCTCTCCCAAAGTGGAAACCTGTTTGAAAATACTGTATTTATTTTAGCTAAGCATATAAGCATAAGTTGCACATTTAAAAGAAAATTGAGATAATATAGGGGTTTTTTACCTATGAATTCATGCACATTTCCACAACAAACATTTTTTGTAAAAAAAAGTCAATTAACTTATTCTACATCTTTTTTGTTTCATAGTTACAATCTTGTTATTTTTGTTATGTAATTTAAATTGATAATTTTATTTTTTACAGTTCTGGGGATTTTTAGCTCTTAAAATTTTAAATTACGGCCATTTTGGAACAGTAAAAGTTCGAAATGTCTAAATTTGTTTGAGTTTAGGGCACTTCTTTGTTATACATAAGCCACTATTTATCTTTAGGGTTTTTTTGAATTAAGACCATAAAAACGCATCATTTGAAAGAATAATATTTACTGAACATTGTGTGAGAATTTCACGTTTCTAAGTTTTAAAGTTAAGTTACGGTTTTCGAGTTCTGCTTGCTTAAAGTCAGCCACACGCCATCGATGATCGCGGCAAATGCATCTTCCGTTTACGGCCTCTTCATCAAGCAAGCCAGCTACACTTACTCAGCCAAGTATAGAGCTCGCTGTAGTGGTTAGATTATATTTGTTATTGATATATAGATCAGAAATACTTACAAAGGTTATTTACAATTAAAATAACACACACAGCTAATCACTATGCAAATAGTGTATGTAACGTGTAGGCCTAGTTGAGTAATTATTTGTAGTATAGTAACTTAACTGGTGTCAAGACCGCTGCCTTCGCCACAACATGGTGGACTTTAAGCGAGCAGAAATCAAAAGCAGTAAAACTTAAAAAAGTGAAATTTTTTTTAAGATAACAGTTCAAAAAAAAAAAAAAAAATAGCTGGCTTATGTACAACAAACAACCGAATACAGGTGTCAGGTATTAAAATATGTAGCAGTTGTGCCAAGTTTTAATTTCGTAGCACGAATCGATAAAAATTTATACGTGATTCATTAAAAATGCAGGCCTAAATATAGACGGACAGATTGAAAAATAATAGAGATATTGGGCTTGTAGGCCTGGTATTGTATGTACCGAGTATTTGCTTGTTCTTGCCTTCTGAACATACGTAGGCCTATGTTCTTTTATGGCATGAATTTAAGTTTCATCATTGGTTTAAGACATCTATATTTTCAGCATATATAGGCCTATGTGTTTAGTGCAATAAAACATCATACTGAAAAATAGTTTGGAGTACGGTAGGCCTACATTCACTGTTGGCTGGCTAGCTTTTTTATCAAGTAATCAAAATTAAATTATATAAAATAATAATTTAGGCCATTATAATGACACTTTGAGACTAACTATGAGACCTAGAAATCTAAAGTATCTCTCAAACTGTAAACATAGTTTGGTTTAATAACAACTGTGATTTTAAAAGTAGTTAATGAACGTTATTTTGTTAAATTTAAGGTTTGATTTTAAGTTTGTGTTTATAAGTTCACGGCATCTCACCATGCATTCTATCGTAAAAAATTTGTAAGCTAGAAATAATCATAAGTTCATTCATTCGACGACCGTTATGAACACCGTTGTGGCCTTAGAGGCTACGTTGTTTAGGAATTCCCAGTGTCGATTTTGCCCATTGCGTTACTCAGAGATGATATAGGTCTATAGGCCTACTCTCGCCGAGCCGTTTGTAATATCAGTTCTCTTAATGGATTCTTTGACAGAAAAGTGGTCGCCAGAGACGCGGAAACGGCGGAATATACTGATCGAACATGTACGAAGACATATTTTTGTAATTGGCTGCTTGCCTTTGAAAATAAAATAAGTTAAATAAAATAAAGACCACTAGACCACTAAGAAAATACGAAACTTTAAGTGATTGAGAGAAACGGTCAACAATGGGGAGGGGTACGGAGTACCTAGCCGACAATGCCACAATAATAGTCAAGATTGGGGGGCTAACATTAGGCATACGTGTTTTGATCCAGAACAACAGGAACAGACAAAGACTCTCCTAATTTGTATTGACATGTTCATAAGATTCATTGTTTAACTACTGCAAGGTAGTACTTATAACATTAAAAAAAACCTTTTTTCAATTCCCCCCCAAAAATCTCATTCCCCCCCAAAATGTTTTCCAATGGCGCAACTTGCGCCATTAGTCCCCCCCGTGGGCGGCCCTGAGCAGGATAGAAATACATTATGGTAGAATTCACGAAAATATTCTGAAAAGAATCGATACATCGTTACCAAATTTATTCTGAAACACATTTTTATACTGTATTACACATGGTAAACATATAGAAAATTTATTGATCCTAAATAAAGTATATCAACTGAAAATATATTCAATCTAGAAACACAAAATTTACGACTTTGGGGGTCTGTGAACACCACTCATGAGTACTTAAGGGTTAAGAAAGGAGGAAAAGAGGCCATTTTGATATGAAGTTCTATTCTCAATGAACTTGATGAAGCAACATGAGGTAGATAAGAGTGTTTTTATTATTTATTTGTTATGTATTTTTTCTTATTATTATTTTTTTATTAAGTCCAAATAACACCTTTTCAAATAACTTAAATAATGTTTAAATTTGTAATAAAATAAAAAAAACTTTTTGAATTTAACATGTTAAAACATTTTTATATGTACTAAAATAACTATGACAATGATGACGCTCCCTAAAAGTTTTGTATTTTAGTTTTTCGTCTAAACAACAAGCAATTATAGAATATAAAAATAGGGTCTCACTTGTGCCCCTAGAGGATGGAACTGAAAAGAAGCCCCTGGCGGTGTAGTAATTGGATTGTAACTTTTGTTTACCACCTGGTACAAGAATAAATTAGCCTACAATATTAAATTTTACCAAGGGTTCCAGTGCAGAACAATCCTCTGCATTAATCAGATTCTGTTGACATTTCAGTTGTTTGATTGCTTCTATTCTATTTTTAACATGCATTCTCCTGTTATACTATGTTAATTTAAACTTGTCGTACACTACTCCACATTCAATCTTTACTGTTTGTGAATTTACTTAATCCCTTGTACAGGTTTATGCTGGTGGGTGGGAATTCCAGTTTGAAGAGTTGCGAGCAGCTCTCTACAATCGGCGATATGAAAAATTGTGTAAGCATTTTAAGAATGCCTAACTACTTATAATTGTATGAATAACCGTATGGCTCAAGTATTTTCAGGAGTTCTAAGTTGTGCTTGTACCTCTGACAACACTGGGATACAACAATTTTTTGAGGTAGTAATCCTCTGTTTTGATACAACAATTGAATGGCTCTGCCGAAAAACGTTCTATGCGACAAAAACCTACTTTTGAAAAAAAGCGGAAAGAAGATTGATTTTTAAAATTTTACGTAATTTTTAGGTTGGAATTATTCTTTGCCAATAATCTTTTAAAACTATACATATAATCTCGTATATTAGTATTATACAACACTTTTACTCACCACAATCAGATTTTTAACACTATTTTTATGCATTTTTAGGGGGTAAAACGTTCCAATCGCCTGTCATTTGAAACGTTTTTTCCCGGACTTAGCCTCTGCCGCTAAAAATCATCATGGAATGTAGGAGTACCAACATGAATTCAATAATGAATTGAATATATAAAACACTTTTATTAGAATAATATTATAAAAAGATATATTAAAGTCTTGAACAAAACGTTAATACTTCTTAAAACGTTTTCTTAACGTACTATATTATTGTTCAAAATGTTATATAATAATAAAAATAGTTAAGTCCTAAAAATATTTTTGTTAGAGAAAAAAATTAATTCTCAAAATTATTAGAAAACAATATTATAAAAAGATGACAATTTTAAACTTATACATAAGTATAAGAGTAAGAATCAACAGGTATCAGGCCTTAGCACTTAGAACGTTATTCCACTTACCGCTCCCGGTGGCAGTTTTCTTGGTACAGGCTTCTTGGTTTTAGATATATATGGCAATCCGGCGTTTCTCCTTCCTTTTCTATTCTAATCTTTCCATTTCCCGACATTTAACTTCCTTTTTTAACAAAATTAAGACGATTTATGTCACCGGGTGACAGCGGCACAGCCGGCGGAGGATCCATATCGCGGCTGATAGAACCTTATTCGCCAACAACCCCGCGAACCCCCGAAATTGGTGCCGGAATGGACAGCTAAAATCAGGGGTGCCAATTTAAATATTTCCAACGCAAAATATCCCACGATGTTGGGGAGGTCTGTTAGAACCTTTTTCACAAAAAATCTCAAAATTTGTATTTTTGTCACATAGAACGTGTTTTGGCGGAGCCATTCAATTAATATTTGAGAAAAGAGCCTAAGACCTATGTCTCAAAAACACTAATTACATTTATTTTTCAAACTCGTTAAGATTTTACAAAAAATTCTTCAATATGATTTCTGCAATGATATCTTCTGTAAATTATATAAAAAATTTCATTGTTCAGTGAACTACATGTTGATTGTTATAATAGTGTTTATTACTTTTTATTTTATTTTTTTAAGTTGTGTAAAATACCTAAATCAAGTAATCCAAGAGATGAACATGGCAACCAGTTCGACTCCTCATGGAGTCATCATCAGGATGTACAAGGACTTAAATCAGCTCTTCATTTGAAGATTCTTAACAAATTAAAAACGATAACACATAACATGCACACATGACATGAACATGGATATATTGAAGACTGTTGTTCATAATATGCAGATTGTGTCGTGTGTGCATGTTACAGTAAACTTCCTCTAGTCCGGTATGTGTGGGACTTGACACATGCCGAATTACCAAATATTCTGGATTACAGGATAAATGCGAATTCAAGGAAAAATTATTCTAGCCTACATTATATGTGTAATAAATATGCTTTCCTATATACGGTATAAAAACACTGCATTACATACTGTAATTAAAAATAGCATACATGATTGTGAAACTAAAATGAAAATTATATGTATCATCTGATGTGGGATGAATACATCTCGTAATCTTTCCAAGTCATTCCAAAGTACTTTACATTGTATGGCAAAGTGTTTTTCACGGCCGTTTTTTTTATTTTTTTTTACCTCCGGCAGGCTGTAACTGAAAGACATGTTCATGTAAAACAATAATTTTATTACCAAAAGATTGGTACCCTTAAGGTTATTTTTCGACATAATCACTGAAGAGATTGAGACATTTGTCAGATTTGTGGGCAAGCATTTCAATAACCTCTTCAAAGAAAGTTGCTGCCGGCCGAGAATTCCATATTCAAAATAAAAATTCAAACAAAAAAAATTAAAAAAAAATAAAAAAAAAATTACAAAAAAAAAAAATAAAAACAAAAAAATATTTAAACGTTTAGTAGGAAAGTAGTAATGGTGTATCTGTCGTTTCCTTTAACAATTGTGTCAACTCGTTGAACCAGATTGTTTCAAATAGTCGTTTCAAATGACTTTTTTCAACGAGTTGACAGAATTGTTAAAGAAAACCACAGATTCGCCATTACTGCTTTCTCTACAAAATTTTTGAATATTTTTGTTTTTTTATTTTAAAAAAATTGAGTATTTTGGAATTTTTGTTTTGAATACGGAATTCTCAGCCGGCGGCAACTTCCTTTGAAGAAGGTATTGAAAAGCTTGTCCACAGATATGACAAATGTCTTAATCTCTTCGGTGATTATGTCGAAAAGTAATCTTGAGTGTACCAATCTTTTGGTACAGTACACTCTCGTTCATCGGACTCGGCGACATCGGAACTTCGCTTCATCGGAACTGAAAATCTGGATATAATTATTTTTTTCTTATGAAATAAATAATTTTTCCGTTTTGGCGCCTTCAATTTCCATTCGTTCTATCCGCACAACAGTTAAGTATATCACTTTGCATCAAAAGTCATCAGGCGTTTTCCTTAATCTGTACCCATCGATGTGATTTACGAGGCCGTGGAGTATTCGCACAAAAATAGAAAGAGGAAGAGGTCAGGAAGTGAACATCGGCGTCGACTGCTTCCCAAACTGTCATTCAGACCGTCGCGACTGCACCTGTGTTACGTGGAAGTCAGTTGACTGCTGGAATATGAATATGGAATATGAGAATAAAGATTTTGGATCTTTATTTCCTGCGTTGTTTTTATTCTTATAGGTTCATTGTTACCATGTTCAAAGTTTGAGTGCCTTATTTTCATAAAATCTCTTGTGTTATTTTAAAAACAAGAGTGAATACAATCACGATATGTCAACGTACGGGCGGAAATGATGACTCACGACGGACTCCGCTTCATCGGAATTTTTTGACATCCAAACCGGCCGTCCGCCACATTAGTTCCGATGAACGAGAGTGTACTGTAGTAAAATTATTGTTTTACATGAACATGTCTTTTATTTATAGCCTGTTGGAGGTTAAAAACAAAAAATATATGGCCCTCGTATGTAAAGAATGTTAAGGCCATAAAAGGGAGATTCTGGTATTTGCAGTAGCTGCAAGAAAAGAGGAGGAAGCAATAAGAAGAGAAGAGGAGGAAGCAAGTAGGAGAAAAGAGGTGTCAGACGCTACTTATGTTAAAGAGGCACCAGGCCTGATAACTATTGATTCCAACATTGCTGCTGATGCGGAAAAGGATATTGTAAGTTCTGTTCTCATGTTTTGATGACTTTCTGTACTTTTATAAAAAGCCCTAAGGGAACTTTTTAGGTTTTGGAAAAGAAAGCAGCACCCCTGACATAAGCTGAAGACAGTGCACATAACATAACTCTATTAGAATACAGTATGTTTTCATTTATTATCAGGAGTCCAGTTCAATATTTCAAATGTCTAAAAAAAAAAAAAAAAAAAAAAAATACCGGATTTATCATCAAGAACTAGTAGAAGAATAAAAAATTTTTTGGTTTCTCTTACACTTATATTTCCAAAGACTATTATCTTGCAGAACCTTGTTTTTTTAATTTATTGTTATTTTTATATAGGTTAGTGAGAAAAGTCCGTCTCAGATTCAAGAATCAGAGAACGAGTCATTATTTAAAGATCATTTTCAAAGTCCAGCTCAGGTTGGTTGTCACTTTCTATTATGAATAAGTAGATATGAATATATTTTCATTACTGATGCCATCTATAAAGGTGTAGTTGTAGAAATATTTGTGTAGTTGTTAAACATTTATTTGAAACAAAATGCGGTATGATTATTTATGTACAAAGTTTATTTCCATTCTGATCTTACCAGCACAATTATGCAAACTTAACACGTTCGCTGCTGACAGCTGCTATAGCAGTGGCCGCCCACTGGCGCTGCGTGCGGGCAACTGCTAAAGCAGTGGCGCGCTCCCCTCCCAATTATTGGTTCAGTATGAGCCCAGCACTTGGCCGGGAAGATTTATATCGTCCCCGCGTTTTGTGCCGGTTTCGCTCGTTATTTTTGCGTAATCCGTTTCCGGTTCGGGAATTCCGTTCGTAAGTGGTGTTCGTGAGTTGTGGACAGTGTCCTATATTGCAATGGAGGAGGACAATGATATTGAAGACATTGAAAACGTGTTTTCGGATGATGAAGCCGAATCACATGGCAGTTCA
The DNA here is from genome assembly GCA_030545055.2 of Neoaliturus tenellus. Classification (NCBI taxonomy): domain Eukaryota; kingdom Metazoa; phylum Arthropoda; class Insecta; order Hemiptera; family Cicadellidae; genus Neoaliturus; species Neoaliturus tenellus. The sequence continues at coordinate 187,847,943 of CM061533.1, read as the reverse complement.
GAGAGCTCGGACGACGATGGTGAGGACATTGACCCCCCCACGTGGTCGCAGACCCCCGGTGCAATGGCGCGCCTTCGTGACATCCCTTTCACAGGGGGTTATAAATATTTTTATACTATACATTTTATGCACAAGTATTTTATAAAATGATATTAGACGTAAAAAAACTACTTAGCGCTTGTCTGTGGGGAAGTGCGACCAAAAATATGGAAGGGGGTGGAACACGAACCGGCACCAGTGGCGGACAACTGCTATAGCAGTCCCGGAAATGATGTTACCAATTCGTGCTCTGATAGATGCCTGGACATCTGGAAACTTCATTTTAAACACCAGGACGTCATTTTTTGTTGAGTTAACCAATTTCTTTATTTCCGCATTTTAAGGGGTATAATACATTTCATTTTCCGCAGCGAACGTGTTAAGATACAGAATGAAAATTCAACAACAAACAGTTCAGTTTGTATTCTAATTGATTCAGAACTCTTTTAAGAATATGCAGTACCGGCTGCCTTGGATTTTTATTTCCATAAGATTAATGATAAATTTAAAAAATCCGCTACGCCTTTAATATTGGTCAGAAAAGATTCATCTTTATGTAATTTTAAAGGAAATTTTAATATCTACAACACTGTGAAATAAAAGTCATTATTACAGAGCAATTTATGAGATTAAAAAACTGAAAAAAAAACAAACAAAAAATGCTGAGAATACTTGTTGTTTATTAACCAAACAATTAGTAATAGAAAACTTTTTATGTCATAGGGCCATAGTTATTAAAATTTACTTTTAAATGGCATGAAGATGAATCTTTTTCAAATTATATTAAAGGTAGAGCAGATGTTTTTAATTTAACATTAGTTTTGTGGAAATAAAAATCCAAGGCGGCTGATACTGCAGACTCTTAACTAAGTTCTTTTTTTATGATATGCAGTAATATTCAAACCATTACTTGTTATTTTAATGTTAAATTTTAATGGTAGCCTATGTATTGATTTTTAACCAACTTATAACAGTTGACGCCCGATTGTCCACGGTAATTGAGACCAAGGCCATCCCGGAAACGGGAAAAACTCTGATAATACAGAGGTTATGTACTATAGTGTAAAAATTTGAAAAATACACATTATATGTTAAGTACTTATTTACCACCAAGAAAAACATTAAATTAGCAGTGTTACCATTCTGCAAACAAATACAAACTAGAATTAATTTCTTAAAAAAGTCTTATTTTGCTTTCTTGGTTAATTTCTGTAACCTCTTAGACTTGGAGGAATAATATATAAGGAGAGGCCACGTTCATATGGATATACAATGCTAAAGTGAAGCCGGCCGCTCCCCTCCACTAGAGTGGCACGGCTGGCCGTAGAGTGGCATGGTTCCGCCGCTGTAACACGGGAGAGATGGGGAAAAACGCGACACGCGCAACTTTGAATTAAAATCCTTAGCAAACCAAGCAAATTAAACAGTCCACCTTTTGCATTTTTAAAGAGGATGAAATTCTCTATCCAGTGATATAATATTTTTCTAGTTAAAAATTTATTTTTATTTATAAATGGGCATTAAAGTAAAAGATTTGTATTGAAGAGATGGTTTTAATGCATAAAAACTAAATATAAATTATGCAAATACATATATTTTACTGTAAAATTAATTTTATTCCTTAGTATAATACTTTTAACAAAAAAATAATACATGAACTGATACTTTCAATGTATATTACCTTATTATAATGTGTAAGAAATATTGAGTTTACAGCTTTATGTAAGGTTTCGTATATCATTTAAGATATGTTGGACAGTTATTTATTGGCAAACGATACTACCTTGTTAGAAATTCATTAAATTAATTCATTATTACTATAAATGAATATAAAATAGTAAAAATCAGGCTTATTAGAAGCTTATTAAAATAGGCTTATTACTTATGCATAAAAATAAACTTTTTCTTAAGTTTCACACATTATTGTTGTATGAACACAAGTTTTGTAGTTTAACACTATGGTGCAGTCTTATTTTCATGAATTTTTAGGCACTGTTGTATGCCTAATATGCCACTGTTATATTTTAGGCCTATATGCCTCTGTTATATGCCTGCCTGCGGGACTCGGGAGTTCCCCCCACCACTCGCCGTGTTGCGCGGCGGCTTCGCTTCTAGCCGAGCGTGGCCCCTCCTTATATATTATTCCTCCAAGCTCTTAGATGATTTAATATTTCGCCAATGCTGAAAACTAAAATGTCTCAAATCTTTGTCTCAAGAGACTACTCTATTACGTTTTATAGGGGTGGGCGAAATACGTTTTATAGGGAAAATATTGAAATTTCCTTAAAATATATAAATAAATATACTAGCCTACTATACTAAAATAACTAGCCTATCCTACTAGGCCTTCAAAAATCACTTGAAGTTTAATTTGCTTAAAAACTATGTGAAGGAAAAATATTGGTTTTTAAATTGATGATTATTAAAAAAAAAAAAAAACTTAAGTTAAAAACTTAGTTTTGTAACAAAATTGATTAAAAGAATGTATGGAAGAATAAGATTTAAAAGTTAGCCTATAACCACCATTAAATGAAAAAAGAAAATCCCCGTTTACAGTTGCTTACTTAACTTTTTACTTTCATGTTTCACCGACTTTGAAATATTTCCAAATAAAAGCTTTTCCCTATTTACGGCCGTCTAGGCTTGTGCATGTTTGATGTTGTCCTTGAGTTGTATATATCATGTTAAGTATGATACCGTTTCATATTTTTATGATTTTGTGTATTATAGGCCTACTATAATATATTATAGCCTATATAATATAGTTTCATATATTCTATTAACTACAGTAGGTCTCATCCAAAATAAATTCACTACAAGGCTATCGGTATCAAACCAAGTTTTAACTTAAGGTAGGCCTATTGTTTAGCTCTAAAGTCGGTCAATCAATAGGCTACATTTGTAACTACCTATTTGTTTTTGGTGAGAAAATCTTTTTCGATATTTATTTACAAATTTGTTTACAACCTAGATAAATTTTTCTCTCTCAGAATTAAGTAATTTTCACGCTCATTTTTTGTTTGAATACTACATTGATAGTAACATTGTGAGTAATAACATAGGGGTGTGACCAAAAAAGGTCTATATCATTCATTTGGCCTAGGCTATATGCAAGTTTTGATATCTTTGAGTCACTGTGATGACAGTACTGTTTAACAGTAGCCTAGGCCTACACCTTCATGTAGGCCTTGTAGTCTTGTTTGATGTTTAAAAGTAGATTGAATTGAAGATATGTAATCAAGATGGCGGATTGTCAACAATCTTTTTATTGTGCTCCTTTTTAAAGTTTAATTTTAAAGTTAATTAGGAAAATAAAATTAGTTAAAATATAATTAAGTGCAATATTAAACATACCTCTATACGTGGGGAGCATAGGATAAGTAATCCAGAGCCACAGTTACTGAAGAATGAAGATAAACTAATCGTCAACTTCGGCAACAGTTCCAGGAATTTGACCTGATAAGACTGGCCAAGGCCACGGCCAAGGATAAGGACTGTAATATTGATGACTCAGGTAGACCAGTTTTTTATGTTTGCTGACATTTTGACTGAATTATTACAAGGATATTCTGCACTGTGAATGCTATGGACTTAAAAAATTAAATAAAAAACTGACTTTATTTATTTTACTGAGACCTTGTATTAAACTAACAAGGTCAATATAACCTTTTTTGTATTTAACCTGTTTTTATTAAATTAACAAACAGTGGCTAATAATAATAGTATAATTTTTTATTGATTGACTTGTTAAGGCATGATCGTGCAGTAATAATTAAATTACACAACCAAAACAATATTGATTGATGAAATAAAAATACAAAATTTAGTTATTGAATTTAAAGTTTTTATTTTTATAAAATAACTAGCAAGAGTACATTATGACAAAATACCCATGTGGTAGCTGCGGAGTAGGAGTAAAAACAAAAGCTGTCTTCTGTCATGGTCAATGTGAAAAGTGGTTTCACACAAAATGTATTAATATGTCAAATATGGATTATAATAAAATATATAGAGGAGAAGTGTTAGACTGGAAATGCAGAAAGTGTTTAAAATATCTTGACGATCTCAATACAAACGCAGAAATTGATATACTACATGAAAAAACTAACAATCTGGATCAAAATGAAGACCTCGATAAATCATTGACAATTGCTGCTGAAGCAGGAGCTATTTTATTGAAGCAAAATGATACCCTAAAACAGCAACTGCATGAACTTAAAATGTCAAAAACTGAAAGATAGTTAAAGTTGGAGGATAAACTTATGGAGCTTGAGGAAGATATTTTAAAGCTAATTAAAAAGAAGAGCGAAATGGAGAAGGATTTAAATAGCCAGATTAAAGTTTTGCATGATAAGATAAAAATGGAGAAAGACTTTAATAATGAAATGTTGCATCAGCTGGAGAGTGAAAAAATTTCTCAAGAGATAGAGATAAAAGAGTTAAAGGAAATTAAACTAGCATTAATAAAAAAAGTCAATTTCCTAGAAAAGAAAATTAAATGTTTAGAAACTGACGAAGATGAAACTAAGGCAGAAATGACAGTAACCCCTGAGTCAGCAGTTATTATATACAAGGAAAACATAAACTCGGCAACAACGTCAAAAAAATGTAATGACAATAACCAGGATACAGTTCCTACTTCAAACAGATTTGAAGTTTTGACTCAAACTTGTGACAGCAATCAAGCCTACTTAAAGCAGAGTAAAAATATTATCAATGAAAAATCTAACAAGTTTGCCACTGATACTCAAAAGTTTAATATACCTCCCAAGCAACAAAATGAGAACAGCTCACAAGTTAAGAATTGTAATTGGTTTAAACTAGGGGATGAAGAATTACAACTATGGATTGATGATCAACTGAAAACCCAAGAAAATATTGCAGTTTTATCACCATCAGTAAGCCAACTTTTTAGAACTGACACCGACTTAAATTTTGTAAAGACTACAGGTGATCAACTACAGCTCTCAATCAAAGACTATGTTATTTCTGTGGTAAATGACTGACAGAATAATGACAAACCGGGAGGAAAACATTGGTCTCTGCTAGTATATGAGAAATTATCAAATACCTTTTACCACTTTGACTCAGCGAATGGCTACACCAACATTTATGGATCAGAGCAAGCTTTAAAAATATCAACCTGTCTTGAATTACAAGAAAAAGCTAGAGTTGTCCAAGTGAAATGCCGTCAACAGAGAGGAGGAGTTGAATGTGGCGTACATGTGTTGCACAATATGAAATTAGTTTGTTCTTTAGCATCAAACAAGCAATCAATTGCAGAATCAGAGGATTTTTTGCAGGAGTTCAGTGTTCAGAGTTACTATGAACTGATAAAATCTTTGACTGAAGAACAAAGTAGAAACAATAGTACTAAGAAGAGTACAGGTAATACCTTACTAATTTTAGCAGACAGCCAGGGAAGAACTCTAGCTAAGCACATCTCAAATCTATGGCCTAATGACAAAACTAAAATTTCCAGCTTAATAAAACCTAATGCGTTTTTTTCAGAGGTAGTGAAAGATGTCAAACAGCTAACAACAACATTCACCAAAAAGGATTTTTTGGTGGTTATGGCAGGGTCCAACGACAATATAGTAAAAGATCACCAAAATTTCATAAACACTGTAGACAAATGGCTTGAAACAACAAAAAACACTAATATTATTCTATGTGGTTTACCATATAGGTATCATGAGCCGTCGCAAAATAATAAAGTTAGCTACATCAACATTGATATTGAAGAACATATAAACAAAGCTGACCATGGAATATTTCTCCCTTGCGATGACATACAACGTCGATGTTACACCAGACATGGATTACACTTCAATCAGAGGGGTAAGAAGATCATAGCGAAAATGATAAGGGATAGTATATTGCAAAAACATGAACATCCTGCTAACAAAAACAAAATTTGGAATTTTAAACAGAGCTCTATAAATGTGATTGAAGCAAACATGGTAAAAGTGATAAAAGACCTACAAAACAACCCTGGTGTAGGTTTGGCTCACTCTATTTCGGGAGATCTGGACCACAAACAAAACATGTCAGCAGGTGTTGCAGTGGTCTTTAGGAAAGCCTTTGGAAGACCAAAAGTTTCAGACTATATAGATACTAAGCTGACATGCCAAAGCTTAGAACAAGGTGCAACCATATATAGTCTTTTAACCAAGGATAACTATAATGGAAAACCTACATTAGAGGACTATAAAAGAGCATTTGATCAACTAACAAAGCATTTTAAAGCAAAAAACTAAAAACATTATTTTGTTCCCCGATAGGTTGTGTCAGGTATAACATAGAACCTAATCAACTAGTTACAAACCTTCACAAATTTTTACAAAATACTGGAGCATCAGTAGTGATTGTGTCCTATGACCAGCAAGGCCTACGCAAACTACGAAAGGGTCTCTCACACACTGAATTTATTGAGAAAATTAAGGCTGAAGTTAGCAAAGTCTACAGTACACCAAAACTTCTGGATGACCTTGATGAGAAGGAGAAACTCAATGAAGGCCACGCAGCTACAGAAATTTTCAACACCTCATCAATTTCACAGGAATTGTGTCCAGTTAGTATCAGCTCGCTGTGCCCGGAACCTACTCAAGAGCTTTACACAATTCCCACTATAAACAATGGTGAAGATGACCTTCACATAATGTCAATGGAAGAATTTCCACCCTTGCCGATGAAGGAGATGACTGCTTTGGAGACCAGCTCATCAGCCTCATTCCAGATGACTCCACCACTTCAATCTTCAGAACCACAACCCCATCAACATTTTTTAGGAGAAATCAGTCAAAAGATAGTGATAAAGTGATAAAGTGAACAATGAAGTAGGTAAACTAGATCTGCCAGGAAAGTATGCCTCCACCCAACACTTAAACTCACACTTAAATTCAGTTTTTCACTGCAATATCCAGGGGCTCAGTCAGCCTCTTAAACTTGATTACTTTAAAATATTTTTAGATACATTTTCATTAAAACCTACCTTTCTATGCATTAACAAACATTGGCTAAGGGATGATAATATATTCATCTTAAATAAAATATCTTAATACAACCTTATCTCATATTTCAACAGAAGTAAATCTATTAGAGGAGGGGCATGCATCCTGGCTAGAGCTGGGGTCCCTGCTAAGCCAGTGTCAGAGTTATGTGATCTGTCAAAGGAAGGAGTCCTTGAGTGTAGTGCAGTATCTGTTAATTATCCTCAGAGAAAGAGCGAATCAATAGTTGTGGTTTGTGTATATCGTCCACCTAAATTTAATAAATCCATTTTAAATGAATTTTTTGCTATTTTGGAAAAAAATCTAACTAAACTAACCAAAAAATTTAAAAATTCCAAAATCTTTATATCAGGTGACTTTAATGTAAATACTTTAAATGAAGATAAGTTAAAGCAGGATTTGATTAACATCTTGAAATCATTTAATTTAGAAGCAAATTTTTTTTGTCCTACTAGAATTACACCCACTTCCAAAAGTTGTATAGACAATATTTTTTTCAAATTCTTTGCCGTCATATTGTGATATAATAGAAACTGGTCTGTCAGACCACCAAGCAAATATCCTTAACTTTTAAATAGTGCGTGGAACAAACGACATATTACGTAGAGATCTTTCACTTCCTGATACCAGCACCAAACTTTGGGAATTGACTAAACACATGTAAAAGAGTAAAAATCTGCCGGGAGGCAAACTTAAATATAATGACGTCACGAGCAGTGACGTCATCAATATGGCCGCTCAGCCAATTACAATAATGTTGCATATCTCGGAAACCCCTTAACCGATTTTGACATTTGACATCTTATTTGAAAGGTCTAATCATAATCTATAATAAAGGTTATTACACTTTTAGCGGTAAAAACAACCATTTTTGAGTATTTTGTAAAATATTAATTTTTATAAGTATTTGCAATTTCAGCGAATTACCCACAGGGAAGAAGCTATTGCCGTATGTGTTATGGTAAGACATAAGCCCGGGACCATGTTACTTTTTCATTTTGAGGTGCCCATTGACAAAAAATAATAGTCATTAAAATTATACATGCATACATATGTATGTATGTATGAATGTATGAATGGATGTATGTATGTGTCCCTAGACACGAGAACTCTTGTTAAAACCGTCCGATCAAGACCAAACTTAATATGTAAAGATGTGTAACCGTACGTTTATTTGGATGAGTTCGTAAACCAGATATATTGACCTACCGGAAAGGGTAGTGTTAGGGGGGTTTTACCCCAAAAGTGGATTTTTTTTGCATTTTTCACATCTAATTGAAAAAATATTTTAAATTTTGATTTTCATTACTGGATTTAGCTAAAAAAAAACACACAGTTAAGTATTTTGCAGCTTTGCTCTATTCCCATTGGTTACCGAGATATTAAAAAGTCTAAAGACAGTACATTGTATTTTAGGGCTCCAATGTGAATCTTAAGGAGAAAAAGAATGTTTTAATATTTCACTTATTAACCAATATATTTTGACGAAACTTGGTATTTAGCTTCATTTGGTTAAGATCCTTCCATTTATGGTAAAAAAATCTTGGTTTTTTGTACTTATCATGGCAGCAACCTGCATACTATTTTCCCATGTTAATCACATGGAGAATATTCAAACTAATTTATTCATGGACGGATATTGATGAAACTTAGTATATGGCTTCATATGGTCGTAATAATTTTTTATACTAAAATTACCTACTCTCAGTGTTCCCCATGGCATCAAACCTGCATACTCTTTCCCTATTTTTATTGTAGGGATAATAGACATTTATTTTCCTATTTATGAGCACGTGATGAAATTTTGTTCACAGGTTCATCTGTTCTAAATTAATATTACTAATTTGGAAATTCGCTGGGTACGCATATATCTGCCACGGAGGGGTATTATGTATTTAAATTAAGTTTAATAATAATACAAGACAAAATTAAGGATATTATTATTGTTAACATATATTTCATGTAAATATATCCAGCTACCTATATGTTTATTCTTGAACAATGACCTTCACAAGTACATAATAGAGTTTACCGAAGTCCCATTTTCACACAGCGTCACTTATTACGTTTCTTACACTTAAATGGAACAAAATTTAGACAGTGTACACTAACGTCTGGAATTGTCGTCCAGAGAGGTGTAACTATCGGACCATCATCGGATTTCCAGCCCCACTGACAAGGATCGTTCACTGCTGGTCTTCAGGTTTAGCAGTTTCTCCAAACGTTACATTGAAGCATTGCACGTTTTAAGTGCTGCAATAGCGCACCCACAGTTGGTGGGATATGTTCTATGTTCCTATTCATTTGAGTAAAAAGTATTCTGCGTGCATGGTTTACATGAAATATATGTTAACAATAATAATATCCTTAATTTTGTCTTGTATTGTTATTAAACTTAATTTACATACATAATACCCCTCCGTCACAGCAGACATGCGTACTCAGCGAATTTCTAAATTAGTAGACCCCTAATATTAATTTAGAACAGATGAACCTGTGAACAAAATTTCATCACATGCTCATAAATAGGAAAATAAATGTCTATTATCCCTACAATAAAAATAGGAAAGAGTATGCAGGTTTGATGCCATGGGGAACACTGAAAGTAGGTAATTTTAGTATTAAAGATTATTTCGACCATATGAAGCCATATACTAAGTTTCATCAATATCCGTCCATGAATAAATTAGTTTGAATATTCTCCTTGTGATTAACATGGGAAAAGAGTATGCAGGTTGCTGCCATGATAAGTACAAAAAACCAAGATTTTTTTATCATAAATGGATGGATCTTAACCAAATGAAGCTAAATACCAAGTTTCGTCAAAATATATTGGTTAATAAGTGAAATATTAAAACATTCTTTTTCTCCTTAAGATTCACATTGGAGCCCTAAAATACAATGTACTGTCTTTAGACTTTTTAATATCTCGGTAACCAATGGGAATAGAGCAAAGCTGCAAAATACTTAACTGTGTGTTTTTTTTTAGCTAAATCCAGTAATGAAAATCAAAATTTAAAATATTTTTTCAATTAGATGTGAAAAATGCAAAAAAAATCCACTTTTGGGGTAAAACCCCCCTAACACTACCCTTTCCGGTAGGTCAATATATCTGGTTTACGAACTCATCCAAATAAACGTACGGTTACACATCTTTACATATTAAGTTTGGTCTTGATCGGACGGTTTTAACAAGAGTTCTCGTGTCTAGGGACACATACATACATCCATTCATACATTCATACATACATACATATGTATGCATGTATAATTTTAATGACTATTATTTTTTGTCAATGGGCACCTCAAAATGAAAAAGTAACATGGTCCCGGGCTTATGTCTTACCATAACACATACGGCAATAGCTTCTTCCCTGTGGGAAATTCGCTGAAATTGCAAATACTTATAAAAATTAATATTTTACAAAATACTCAAAAACGGTTGTTTTTACCACTAAAAGTGTAATAGCCTTTATTATAGATCATGATTAGACCTTTCAAATAAGATGTCAAATGTCAAAATCGGTTAAGGGGTTTCCGAGATATGCGACATTAATGTAATTGGCTGAGCGGCCATATTGATGACGTCACTGCTCGTGACGTCATTATAATTAAGTTTGCCTCCCGGCAGATTTTTACTCTTTTACATGTGTTTAGTCAATTCCCAAAGTTTGGTGCTGGTATCAGGAAGTGAAAGATTTTTACACTTGTTCCACACACTAAAATCTCAATCTCTTATTAAGAAACCTTTGACTTTTTACAAGCGAAAATTTACTGACAATAACATTGATAATTTTCTAATGCAGTTGCAAAGTGTACCTTGGTCAGATATTGTCTCTATAAATGATAGTGTCAATTTAAACTATAAATATTTTTTAGAGAGTTTTAAACATGCATTTTTTCTGCATTTCCACTTAAAGCTTGTAAAAATGTAACAGTTATAAAAGGTCACAAAAGTTGGGTAACTCAAGGTATTCGTGTTTCAAGCAAAAACAAACATTACCTTCATAGTATGTTAAGGTGGAATAATAATCCTAGCTTTGTAGCATATGTCAGGAGATATAAAATAATATTTAAAAGATGTGTCAAGGCTGCAAAACTTAGATATAATAGCTATTATATTGAAAAAGCGAGTAACAAAATAAAGCTACTGTTGATAGGATTGTTTACAATGGTAAAGTTGTCACAGACAAAACTGTTATCGCTATTACTTTAAATGATCATTTTTGTAATGTAAGTAATTTGTTGAATTTACATGTAGATATAGAGGAAGCTGTAAGTCTCATATCCCATTCCACCAAACCTATTTGTCGACTGAGTAATTTTGAAAAAAACAACAGAGAAAGAAATCACTGACATAATTAAGTCTTTACCACCAAAGAGATCAGCGGGTTGGGATGAAATATCTTCTTTTCTTTAAAAAAAATGTGTGAACATAATTTCACAGCCATTGGTACACATCATAAATCAATCTCTTCAAAGTGGAATATTCCCTGACCTTTTAAAATTTTCCATCATAAAACCCATTCCAAAAAAGAAAAATGTTGAATTACTTGATAACTTAAGACCTATCTCATTGCTGTCGTCCTTTTCTAAAATTTTTGAGAGAGTAATCTTTAAGAGATTTGTTAGCTATTTTGAAAATAACAATTTACTATCCCCTTTTCAGTTTGGATATCGACAGGGCAAGAATACTGTTGATGTAATTTTTGAGCTGGTTGATAGGGTGTCAGAGGCCTTGGATAGGTCGCAATTTGCTGTTGGCACCTTCTGTGACTTGTCCAAGGCATTCGACTGCGTGAATTTTGACCTTCTAGCAGAAAAATTAAAGTTTTATGGGATTGATGGGCATGCATTGGATTTGCTCCAATCCTTTTTGAAAGATCGACAACAAAAAGTAATTTTGGATGGAAACTTTGCCGGCAGTAGTTTTGAAAAGGTAATTTCAGGCGTTCCTCAGGGATCCATATTAGGTCCGTTATTGTTTTTAATTTATTGTAATGACCTTCCTCAGATGTCATTAAATGGCAGAATACTAATGTTCGCAGACGATACCTCCATATTTGCCTCCATATTTGACACTAACAAAGGAAACCTCTCTGAAACCCTTAAAGAAAATTTTAATGAATTGCATAAATGGTTTGTTGTAAATGGTTTATGTCTTAATTCTGATAAGACCCAGTTTATAAACTTTCACCTAAATTATATTAAAAACCCTCAAGCTGATTCCTCCTATCTACCAGAGGAACTAAATACTGTAAACGTAACAAAATTTCTTGGCCTACAGATTGATTCTTCATTAACATGGCAGCAACACATTAACAATCTTTTACCAAAACTAAGTAAAGCCTTTTATGCTTTATTAATTATATCAAAGGTAGTCAATTTTAAAATCTTAAGGCTTCCATTCATTGATTTCTTACGGTCTGATTTTTTGGGGTAACTCAAGTGAGGTGTCAAGGGTTTTCCTTGCACAGAAAAGGGCTATTAGATTGCTATCAGGTATAGGTCCCAGAGAACACTGCAAGCAACATTTCCAAAATTTAAGAAGACTGCCACTCCCCTCTCTGTTTATTTTCCAGTGTTTTTGGTTTGTTAGATCAAATCCAGATAGACTATTTTCGAAAAATCACAATCACAATCATTTCACCAGAAACACTTCATTAATATAGTATCCAATTCATAGAACCACTTTTTTTGAAACTTCTCCCTCATATATTTGCTCAAAAATATTTAATAAATTCCCAAATAGGATCAAAGATGAACCTAATGAGAATAAATCGAAACAATTGGCTATAGAATATCTTCTACATCACTCATTTTATAGCGTAAATGAATTCCTATACCCTCCCACACGAAATGAGACATAGGATAGACTGCTGTTTTGTATTTTTTTCATTTGAATTTATCTTTGATTTTGTTTTACTGTTACTATTAATTTAAGTTAGTTAAATTTATTTTAATGACATTTATCACCTGTTACCGTAGCGGAGCTACAATATTTGTAACGTTTTGTGATAATGAATGATTTGATTGATTGATTGCTAAGCTTACTTAGGTTCAATAATTCAGCAACATGTAATACTTTTAACAATTTAGGTTTTAAACTTACATCCCAATCTGTTTAAGGCCTATTACAATGAGCTCAGTTAAAATAAAAACATTCCTATCTCAAAGAATTTATGAAGTGGAAGCAAGTCACAAATCTCAGTTTCAGTAATACTAAAACGGCATTATTTTATTTTTCTACAAAGAACATTTTCTGATGTCTTAGTTACCCTACCCTTACCTTTAGAACCAGCTTGCACAATAGGCATTCCGCCTGTTCTTGGTTTTTCTCAAAATATTTCCAAATCAAACTATTTTTCTTTCTTGGCTCCATAACTGAGTAGTTAACAACTAGCCTATCCGATTCTAGAAAATTAAGTTGATCACATTAAAAGGTACAGTTTGTTACTTCAACTCAAATTTTATCTCGTACGCTGTCGGCTGTAGCAGTATTCCCAGACTTCAAAACATCGTACCACACGATAATAAATTATTGCACGCCACAAAAATGTTGTGTCTATCAATGAAATTAGTGATTGATGTCGGGAATGATTTGATTTTGTAATATTTTAGGCACGCAAAATCAATTATTTTCCAAAACTATCATTAATTATCTTGAAAAATTACGGCAAATCTTTGGGAGGAAAATCAGTGTGACATCGGAGAATGAGTACAATAACTAAGTATTATCGTGTACTTGGAAACATTGTCGTCTACTGCGCAGGACAACAGAATCAAATAACCACAGACTAAAATCGTGACACTCGTTCAATTCTGGTGTTCCCCCATACCAGTTAATTCCAAATTGGTGGCTGTGGAGTGCTAGCGAGGGTTCACTAGCGAGCGTTGTGATTGGAATCGGAACCCAACTCTACAGCCAATCACGACCACTATTAGAACGGGTTGTTTTACTCCATCCGCTAGAGTCGCTAATATATCAGATTTGTTTGACAACCATTGCCTTGAGTGCGCTATATCTTGGGGACACCCTAATGCCAGGAGTGTCAATACTAGTGTTGACTGACTGTCTTCAATTTTCAAGTTTTCGAGAGAGATGATAATAATTTATTGAGTCGTGTTTTAATCCAACATTGTATTCATACCTAGAACGAACGCGATCGTCAGTATCATTCCAAATGTAGTTTTTGGGGGGTTTAAAGGGTTTTGTGCTCATATACACTATCTATCCAAAAAAATCAGATATTTTTCGGATCGTATTCGACACCTGTTGTACATCCGGATCAGATTGGATATCCGAATCTGACCCGGTTTTCCGGATATCCGCACACCTCTAAAAATAATAATATTTATTTTTAGTTTGATAATGAAAGTTGAAATTAACTTTCATTCATATTATGTTACTTGAAAACTTAGGTAGGCCTAGATAACTATTTATGAAGATATTGTTTGATTTTAATTCGCATAGTTAAAATAACTAATGCTATTAAAACAGAGATAAATAAACTCTTTCCAATACACACCCCAACACTGCCCCTTCCTTAATTGTCACTACACAACTCCACATTTACCTCTTAAGGTCCTAATTCTTTTACTTTCATGAGTCGGGTTATTTAATCCCCTAAATCCTCTCTTCTTTTACAACATCACCTCAATATACAAATACTTTTTAATATTGCCAATTAGATTAACCTTATAAAAATTAACAAGGGTACTTGGTACCGTACCGAGAATCGAGTACCGATCCTTTAAAAGAACCGGTACAGGCACATCACTACTTCCAATACTACTTGTATTTGCAATTTGAGTGTAACTTCATACAATATGGTAAATTTATATCTAAGATGTTACAATGGCAATAAATTTCAACCTCTTACCCAATCATCAGGCCACATCCAAGACGATTTATTTTTCACAAAAATTATACTTTGACTACCAAGCCGCATCACCTTTAAGAACCAAACTCCAGAACAGAATTTTTACTTTACTTTATTCATTGTGATATTTATCAATATTACTAATAGTATTGCCACTCTAGGTAAAAATACAATCTCACAGTATCAACAATGTTGAAGTTGAACAGAAAAATGAAGATAAACATAAACCTGCTTTTGAAGAACCTCATGTAGGTCAAATGGTAAGTTGTTGAATGCCTCTTTAAATATTTTATTAATGTTTTAAATTTTTGAATGTTTAATTCAAAGTTTTAATGTTTAGTGTCAGACTTATTTTATTTAATTGAGTTCAGTTTCTAAGGCCACTTTTTCTTGTGTAAGGTTAACACTGAGTAACACTAATTAACTTACAGGGCTTTGAACCGAAGAATCTCCCCGTGGAGGCCAACACGTCGGTGTTCCACTGCCAGTCGTTCACGGTGAACACCAAGGAGGCGATGAATGTTGTCCAGGAGATGTGGCAAAGCCCCACCCCCTCCCCCGGTACGAGAGAAAATGCCAATTCTCATATTTTGCGACGTATTTATTAATAATTACAACAAAAGTGCATTTTTGCAATTGTTCATTTTACTTGATTCACACTCTCAGTAATGTGAGAAACACCAAGTTCCTCTTGCCTAGGGAAAATCCTCTTGCCACTTCTTTCCTTAAACTACTAAATAATACTTAAATTGATTTATTTTTCAATCAAATTTTCAATGCACACAAGAGATGGTTATATTATCAAGGAATCCTTAGATTCATTTAGTTAGGTTCCACTATTCCAAAAGTTATGAAAATTTGCCAAATCTGAACAAACAAATTTTGTCAAGAAAACATTAAAATGAAACCACAATAAAGTACTCTTCAGTTAATGGCAAGTTTGTAAACCAAAAGTAAATGCCACCATCTTTCCATACCCCTAGTATATCCCAAAATGGATCAGTTTTAACATTTTTAACTGAAGATAGCTTTTGAAAGTTGTTGCATAGGACATACCATTAAGCAAAATTTGATAATGCACTTACAATGTTATCAAGAGATTTTTTCAGCATTTGCCAAGAACATGCGTGCGAGCAGGGCTGGTCCGGTATCCCCGGTGAACCTGGATGAATCAGGTGTGTTCAAAGTGCCGATAGCCCCAGCACCTCATGTGCCAGTCCCAGCCTCTGCCAAGAAGAGTGTTCCGTTCCCGGTGTTCAGTGATGAAGAGCCGTCTCCTGCTCCCGCCCCCACCCCCACTCCTGTCAAGACATTCCAGATATACTCAGACGAAACGGAAGAACAGCCAAGAAACGTGGCGAAACCTACCGAATCTGAAAACACCAAAACGAACAGGGGTGTGTCTCTGCCATTCCACATAAAACAGTCGCCAGTTACACCATTACAAGCGGATGCGGCTACTATGAAAATGTTGGCTTTTGATTCTGATTCCGATGAAGATGAGATGCCAAAACCTGGCATGAGGAAGGTAGAAGAGAAGAAGTTGCCAAATCCGTTTGTAGAGGTTCCTTCAGTAACTGTTACTGCACCAACACCGATTGAAACTGGAAAATCATTCGGTGCAGGGTTCATTTCACAGCCACCTGTGTATGACGAGGTAAACAAGTCATTTGGTATTCTTATATGGCTCTGGGAGTAAAAACATTAGTGGTTTAAGTTTTTGTATAAAACTTCTTAAGTATTGTTTAAATACAAAAATATCCTGAATTCATGTGTTATTTTTTATTAGCAGGTTTCAAGGAACTTTCTGGATATAATGTTACGATATAACATGATTAGAACTCAGTAAAAATGATATTAGTTGAAATTTTTTAGCTGGTTTAGCCTAGTAAAAATTTTTGATAATAAATTTAATTTGGTTTGATAATATAGTAATAACTATCATTTTAAAATATATATGATTTCTTTTTAAAATAATGTGATTTTTTGTATAGAAAATATTTATTAGGAGTTTCATCTATGTTTTTTTCCATTAGTCCTGAGACTAGTTTTATGACTGTAAACGATTATGGCAATGTTTGCAGGAGAGGTTTGAGGACATGACTTGCAACACAAAGGCATTTGATTTCGCTCTGCCTTCATCAACCCCTCTAGTTGGCCACTTTCAGTCCAAGGCTGATCACAATGCCAAGAACAATATTAATGGGTAAGTTCAAACCCTTATTTTATGCAAGCAGAAGCATACAAAAACAACTAACTGTGCAAAACATTGTCACATTTCTTATCCTTAACACAACTTAAAAATTCTGCAGAACTACTGATGCAAGGGAGTTGATTGTAAAATCAAAATGAATTTTAATTGTGGTTTTTTTTTTTGTTGAAAAAATGGCTCACTTTGTAAGTGTGATGTGATTGTATAATGCAAGAGATAGTTTTGAATAAAACAGTTTATGAGGTACATAATTTGTAAAAAAGTAAAATAATGCTAAATATCAACTGGTTCTGTTTCCAAATTGTTCCACTTGTTTTTGTATAATATCATTGAATAAAATTTATTTCTAAAGTTTGACACTCAGACTATTTTACTCTTTTGACTAAAATCATTTTTTAAATCTTTTGGAATATAGATGTTGGGATACTGAAGCCTAAATTATGTTACTGTAAGTTGTCATTAAATATAATTTTTTTCAAAAGGGAAATTTTTAGGGATGGATGGGAATAGCTTTTTTGTTTCAGGACGGGATGGGAATTTTATTTCCCGTTCATATTTAAGACGGGATCGGGACGGGATTGCTCGTCTCAAAGTTATCGGGAAATATTAATTTGACTTTTATCTGAGCGTTGTATAAAGACAAAATAATGTTAAATATCAACTGGTTCTGTTTCCAAATTGTTCCACTTGTTTTTGTATAAGTTACAATGAACCTCCTTTTGTTGAAAAGATTTAAAAATATATAATTTTTATATTTGCAGTATAAAAAGAGATCAGGGTAAAGTATAAATTTCCTTGTAAACAAAGAAATTTAAATCAAATCACTAAACAATATACATACTGAAAAAATGTCCATTAAACATTTTATAAAAGTTTTGTTAAATGAAATATTAAACGTTTGGTACAAAGAATGAAAAGAAAAATCATGTACATACAGTAGACTCCCTCTTAACCGGCCACCTTTTAACCGGTCTCCGCTTTAACCGGCCTACCCTGACATAAAAATAACATCTTTTTAACCGGCCATTTTTATCTCAACATCGCTTTAACCGGCTGTGTTTCACCGGAAACGTAATTTTTTATCTACTGTATCATTCTATTCAACTTATTTCATATTGACGTTCTCAATCCAATTCAGATGTAGTGTCCTGAACGGAAGTGAATGCCACCAGAAGCCAATGTATTTGTACTTACTATCCAGTTGATCACAATTAAGAAACAAATTATTATTAGTTTAGATTTGTTGTGGTTTTATGGTGTCGGATGTTAGCTATAAATCATATACAGAAGGCCTAATGTATTTAAAGTTGTTTTTAAAGTGATAATTATATTTAGGCCATATAAAATTGTAGGTTGGCGTTCTTAAATAAACATCGGTTTAACCGGCCAATTCATTATCCGGCCGCGGCTTGGTCCCGAGGTGGCCGGTTAAGAGGGAGTCTACTGTACAAATATGGATTAAAACAATTTAATCCCTCTTTCTAATTATTAGAAAAATTGCAAAGAAAACAAAACTGTATCACATAAATAGGCCTAAGGCCTGTTGAATTAAAAAAGAAATAAACGGTATCAGTTAACTGACACATACTTTCTCCCAACAATATAAAAAAAGGTGTTAAAAGCTCCAAACATTAACCCTAGAAGCGGCCATTGCCGGATATCCGGCAATTTCATTTTTGCGAAAATCGTCAATTGCCGTATTCCGGCAATATAGGTCATTTTTTTTCAACTACTCATTTCACATTGAAGACGATCTATAAACGTTATAATATTGATACCATTTTAAAGAGGACATTCCAAACTTTCATTTTCGTACATAATCGAACCTTGTAGCAGTAATTGATCAACGCAATTCGTATTATAATTTGAACAAAATTTAGCGCGCGAAAAATTTTCGACTCAAAAATCACAAAACGTCTAAAAACATATGTTTTTAAAAAAATTCTAGTTTTTGTATTTTTTGACCAATCAGAAAGCCGTTGGTACCATTGAAAAGAACACGATTTATTCTTTCATTTACAGTGGTAAACATTTGTCATATGACGTCGGAAAATAGGAAAAATAATTTTTGAAATCAGCTAAAATGTGCGGTGCATAGTTTGGCCAATTTGCCGGAAATACGGCAATTTATAAATCACGTATTAAAACAATTAATTATGAGTTTAGCGTGTTATAAAACATATAACTTTGTTCCTAGGAAAAAGTTATACATATTAGTAGCGATTCCTTCCTCTATGGCGCGTCCGGTGGTCTGTGGAAGAAGACGGAAATAGTTGTATTGCTTGGCCATTGTGTCTATTGCCGGTGTGTAGCCTAACCTATGTCAGATTTACTATTTCCTTATACTTATACGTTACTATTTCCTTATACATATATATATTTTCTTGTTCAGGATGAACTGTACTACAAAAATATGTACAGTTGATCATATTATCAAGTTGTATGCAAATTATATAAAGCTTTGAGTAACTAAATTTGGTTTTTTTGAAAATAAAAATAACAAATTTCAACACATATAAAGTAAAGAACAAAATTTTTTTATGGTATGAAAACGCATTATTTCCAATAAATATATTGTACAGTTTAGTAATATTACACATATTCTATAATATGTATATATTATTTACTTTTTTTTATCTTTCAAATGTACAGGGCACTTTTGTAAATTTTGTTCATTTTCTGTATTTTCCCTTATATCAGGAGTAAAAAAATATTTCTGACAAACTAAACATATTTCCACGTAGGGAAATAAATTACCTACATTTTGTATATCTTAGATTGTCTGCATAAAAATCGGTGTAAAAGTTCTAGCCGTCTACTTTTGAAAAATATTTCAAAATTTTTAAAAAAATTTTGTTTTTTCGCATTTTGTGAAAAACGTACCAACAGGGATTCTATTCAATTTATTTTATAAATAATCTACGTCTTTTTCCGAACAAAATGAATATGCATATGACTAGGTTATCATGAGTAGTTTGGACACTGTTAATTGTTTTAAAAACGTCTGCAAAATGGCCGAAATCGGCTGGCCGCTTAGCGCACACGCACCGATTTGGCCTGGCCGCTCCTAGGGTTAATGTCTAGATGACTCAGTCGGATAGCTACCAGCTGAGCAGCGCTCGTTTGACCCTACGCGCGTCTGTGACTTTTAACAACGTACTGCGTTTACCGCTATACGAAAAATTGAATTTTCTCCTCAACTACTTGACGTAGAGCAATAATTTAAAATACTGGATTATTTAGTTTTTTGAGCTTGATATAATGATGATAAGTAAAATTTATTTTGAGACAACAGCTATTTTGAAAATCCAAAAAATTGATTTTTGAAACACTTTTTACTCCATAGCTTTTGAACGCGCATTTTCTCGGAGATGCGGGTGGTCATTTTATTCAGTATTTTAAGCTTAATAAACCACAAAATTTTGATTTTTGACGATTTTTGAGGGTTTTTGGGGGTAAAATACCCTTAAAAATAAAAAATTCAAAAAAATGAAAAAAACGCCTGGAATTATTGTGAGTTTGGAAATACATACCAACTTTCATCAAAATCGGACCATTGGGGCATTCTCTAGCTCTACATCCAGACATCATCCAGACACACGGACACACACACACACACACACACACACAGACATCACTCTGAAAACCACTTTTTAGGACTCAGGGGGTACCAAAATGGATAAATCCACAAACAACTCAAATTCGAAAATTTTGACGAAAACAATACTATCTCCATATACTACGGTATAGGGGGTGAAAGTAAAAAACTACAAATTGAAATTAGAATGAATATTAACACCAAGGAGTGAAGTGGTTCAACAAACCAACGCCATTTACAACCCCAAGATATGTTTTTTATTTTATTTTTATACTTATTGATTTTACTGAGACAGGTTCTTACTTACGCTCCTTTCACACATCACGTTTTTAGAAGTGCGGGAAAAACCGCATGATTAAAAAACACCATACAAGTAATTGGCAGCCGGTTAAAAACCGTCGCCGTGCCTGTGTGAAAGGTCTCATAAGATTCTATTGGAATGTCCGCCGTGCGATTTTTAATCGTACGGGCAAAACCGTGATGTGTGAAAGGAGCGTTAGAGATTGTCATAAAAATTTAACTTTGATAATATAAACTATTAAACCTAATTATGTTTATTATTATTTCTATAAATTTATTTAACTCAGAAAATAGTAAGGAGCGTATGATGAAAAAATCAATAAAAAACAATGAAAATTTATAGTTATGAACCTCAAAATCTAATAAATGTAATGTTTAATTTTAAAAATAAATTTAATGGGGTCTGCAGTTTTTAATTTAAAAATTATATTAAATTATAATAAGATGCTTTTAACATTATCACACGGTAATTGTATTAAAGATTGATTTATTTAACAATACTTTTCCACTTTCCCTTTGATTGGAAAGACACACATTTGTTGGTTGACGTTTTGTTTAATTTGTAAAAATTAGACGAATCAAACGAGCCATCACTTAGTTTTCTACAAAAATTGATTCAGAAAGTAGTAATTGGTACTAGGAGCAAAAAACACCCTTCTTGAATAAATTACTGTCGGACGAACAATAGATAAGCTGAACAATAGATCGTCTCGGGGTGCAGGCCGGCATTCACCGGCTGTGTTTTTGTGCCGTGTTTTCCTCATAAGCGAGATCGCCAGTCACCGGACGTAAACATCTATTGTTCATCAGTTCCCGTCCCGAAAATTCCTGAGTAAAAAAAGAATCCTGCCCGATGATCGGGACAAATTTGCTCCCAAAAATTTTACCCTTTTTGGGTTCTTAATTTAATATTTTATAATAACAACATATTCTTATAAAAGGTTAAACAGAATCCACACTGGTGGTACATTAGTAGCAAACTTGTTTAGCAAACATGAAAATCAACAAACATTTTAACAAACAACACAGTAGAGTTCCGCAAACGCGAACTTTGGAATTCTGGATAACCCCGAAAGCCTGCCACAGCAGTAAAGTACACTGGGATTCAATTTGCAAAGCGCTATGACATATTGACTGGAACATGATGTGACGATGTCCATGTTTAACCCTAGGAGCGGCCAGGCCAAATCGGTGCGTGTGCGCTAAGCGGCCAGTCAATTTCGGCTATTTTGCAGACGTTTAAAAAAAAATTAACATGTCTAAACTACTAATGATAACCTAGTCATATGAATATTCATTTTGTTCAGAAAAAGACGTAGATTATTTCTAAAATAAATTAAATGAAATCCCTGTTGGTACGTTTTTTAGAAAATGTGAAAAAACCAAATTTTTAAAAAAATTTTGAAATATTTTCAAAAGTAGAGTGCTAGAACTTTTACACTAATTTTTATAAAGAAAATCGAAGGTGTACAAAATATAGGCAATTTATTTCCCTACGTGTAAATATGTTTAGTTTGTTAGAAATATATTTTTTACAACTGTTACAGGAGAAATTACGGCAAATGGAAAACATTTACAAACGTGCCCTATACATTTGAAAGATAAAAATAAAGTAAATAATATATACATATTACAGTAAATGTGCAATATTACTAAACTGTACAATGTATTTATTGGAAATAATGTGTTTTTGTACTATAAAAAATGTTGATCTTTGCTTCATATGTGTTTAAAATTTTTATTTTTATTTTCAAAAAACTTAATTTACTTACTCAAAGCTTCATATAATATTTATACAACATGATAATATGATCAATTGTACATATTTTTGTAGTACAGATCATTCTGAATAAGAAAATATACATAAGTATAAGGAAATAATAAAAAAAATTTCTTAAGATATTTAAGTGAATGGATGCACGGGTCGAATTTAGAACAAAAATCTACCCCTCAGGCCGTATTCCAGCAAAATCTGCAGAGGTTACTTCAAACCCTCTCTGTGACTTAACCTTACAAAATAAACCTATGCATACTCATTTTGTTCACGAAATAACATAGCATTTAAATAAAATAAAATCAAAATCACTGCTAGTATATCATTAGCAAAATGCAAACAATAAATTTTATAAATCATTTTGAAATATTTTTTAATTAGACTACTATAACTCTTAAAATATTTAATTTAAACTAAATCTAATGCATAATAAACTGTATTTAATTTATTTCTCTACATATAAATGTGTTTGGTTTATTGGAAATAATCTTTTTTATCCTCAGTTATTGATAAAAATAGGTAAAATGGGCAAAATTGACAAACTTAGGTTGCCTGTTTGACACAAAGAAATTAAATCAAAGCATAGGTAAATATAAAAAGGACTTGTTATTTTACTAAACTATACAATATATTCTTTGGTATTAATACACTTATGAACAAAAAATAACTGTTTTTCTTTTTACTTATCATGTGTAGGAAAACATAATTTGTTCTTGACAAAAACACTAATTTAGTTATTAAAAACAAATATAATTATCTTAAAATTTTACAATAAGATAACTGGTACATTTATTTGAAGTGCATATCTTCCTGAACAAGAATATACACAAGTAAAATATAAAAAAACATCAAGGTTCCTTAAAAGTTTGGGATGAGACGTGTGAGGTTTCACACCGGCAATAAATGGAATGGCCTAGGAATACAACTATTTCCGTCTTCTTGCACAGACCACCGGACGCACCATAGAGGAAGGAATCACTTCTAATATGTATAACTTTTTCTTAGCAACAAAATTATATGATTTATAACACGCTAAACTCATTATTAATTGTTTTAATAGGTGATTTATAATTTGCCGTATTTCCGGCAAATTGGCCAAACTATGCACCGCACATTTTAGCTGATTTTAAAAATTATTTTTCCTATTTTCCGAAGTCATATGACAAATGTTTATCACTGGAAACGAAAGAAGACCTCGTGCTCTTTTCAATCATACCAACGGCTTTCTGATAGTCAAAAAATACAAAAAGTAAAATTTTTTTTAAAACATATGTTTTTAGACGTTGCCGTTTTTGAGCCAGAAATGGTTTGTGCGCTTAATTTTGTTCAAATTATGATACGAATTGCGTCGATCTCTTAATGCTACAAGGTTCGATTATATACGAAAATTAAAGTTTGGAATATCCTCTTTAAAACAGTATCAATATTTTTACATTTATTGATCGTTTTCCATGTGTAATGAGTAGTTGAACAAAAATTGACCTATATTGCCGGAATCCAGCAATTGACGATTTTCGCAAAAATGAAATTGCCGGATATCTGGCAATGGCCGCTTCTAGGGTTAATAGATCAAAGTTATTAGTTGTATTATACAATAAATCAATGTTTTTAGGAAAAATATAAAATATTTGTACAGCGAATCTCCCATAGGGAATAAGCTATTGCCGTAGGTCTCATGGTAAGACTTAAGGCCGGGACCATGTTACTTTTTCCTTTTTAGGTGCCCAGAGACCAAAAATAATAGTCATTAAAATTTATATATATATATATATATATATATATATATATATATATATATATATATATATATATATATATATGTGTGTGTGTATGTGTCCCTAGGCACGATAACTCTTGTAAAAACGGTCCGATCAACACCAAATTTGGTAGAGATGTGTAATCCAACACTTATTCGGATGAGTTCGTAAACCAGACATATCGACCTACCGGAAGGGATAGTTTTGGGGGGTTTTGTACCCCAAAAATGGGTTTTTTGCATTTTTTATATGTAAATTTAAAAAATTTTAAATTTTTATTTTGACCATTGGATTTAGCTCAAAAAAACACACAATTTAGTGTTTTGAAGCTTTGCTCTATCTCCATTGGTTACCGAGATATTACAAAGTCTAAAGACAGTACATTGTCTTTTGGGGCTCCAATGTTAATCTTTTGGAGAATAAGGATGTGTTAATATTTCACTTATTAACCAATATTTTTGGATGAAACTTAGTATTTAGCTTCATTTGGTTGAGATTCATCCATTTAAGGTAAACAATCTTGTTTTTTATACTTATCATGGCAGCAAACCTGCATACTTTTTTCCCATGTTAATCATATGGAGAATAGGCAAACTCTTTTATTTATGGACAGATATTGATGAAACTTACTATATGGCTTTATATGGTCAAAATAAATTTTCTATGCTAAAAACCTACTTTTAGTGTCCCCCATGGCAGCATACCTGCATACTCTTTCTTATATCTTAAGGAGAATAGACAATTATTTCCCTATTTATGAGCACGGGATGAAATTTTGTTTACAAGTTTAGCTGGTCAAAATTATATTACTAATTTGGAAATTCGCTGAGTACGCAGGTCTGCTGCGACGGGGGGTATTTCTTATTTTACTCGTTTCTTAATAACCTAGAATTTTCACAAACCGGACACCGTTCAGTCCACATTAGACCAGGTTTGTGGGACTACTGTACTGACTCTAGTAGAGAATCAATTTTGCGACCTGATTGAGACAATTAGTGCTGCACATAATCCAATTGTTTCGATATTATAACAGAAATTATATACCATTTATAAACACTAAACAGTTCATTGACCATATTTCAACACAAATGCTTCCAAATAATCTATAGGCTTTAATGAAAAAGGAGCTACAGTGTACTCGCGTTCATCGGAACTAATGTGGCGAACGGTCAGTTCGGATGTCAAAAAATTGTGATGAAGTGGAGTACGTAGAGAGTAAATGTTTTCACCGTTACGGCGACTAGTTATGGTCATATTCACTATTGTTGATAACACAAGAGATTTTCTGATAATAAGATACTGAAACTTGAAGCATTGTAACAATAAACTTATTGAAATAGAAAACAATGCAGGAAATGAAGATCCCCATATAGGTAGTCCCCACTCCATATTCCATAAAAAATTTTTTGCCGACTCACTGGCATTGATTCTTGTAATAGCTTTATGTTTATCCTCGATGGACAAATAAACTTTTTTCTGCTTTTCACTCATATTTCAACAGTCTATTGCTTAAGTTCCACGTTACATAGGTGCACTCGCGAGACAGACAGTTTAGGAAGTGAATGTTTAATTCCTGCCCCCCCCTCTTCCTATTTCCTTGCGAATACTTACTCAACCTCATATCGAGGGATGGAGGTTATAAAAAGCGCACGGTATCAAGTGATGCCAAATGTGATATATTGCTGTAATGCGGGTATAATGAATTAGAGATTGAAGATGCTAAAACGTATAAATTATTTTTGTAAGAAAACAAATTGTAATATTATACAATTTGATCATCAGTTCCGATATCACTGAGTTGGATAAAGGAGAGTACTGTAATAATGAAAACTAGACAGTATACATTTTTCTTTATTTGTAGACATTTGCACTATTTTTGCCATTTCGCAATATGGCAGGTTTTTTAGAAGAGATTTTTTCCACATACAGTAAATGAGCAAAGTAAAAGCAGTACACAATTTATTTAACCCTTCATGGGTGTCATTGATTTCAAAACACGAGTGGTGACTTTCGGAATTTTATTCTGGGAATCAAAATGATAACAGTGTAATTTTATGCATGAATTATTACAAATTTGTTACAAACCATGTATAATCAATGAAATTGTTCATCACGGTCACTCTGTCTAAGATCAGTCTAATGGAACTATGTCCAATCTTGATTAGGTTGGCACTGTTGGCAATCTTACAATGTAATTTGCTGCAGGTCGTACATCGTGGAGGACGTCAAGTCGCGGGTAACACGGCAGGACCTGAGTGTCGTGTTCGAGGCATCCAAGGAGCGCTACAGCAGCTCCAGCGGCTCTAGTGGCAGCAAGACGCAGGGCTCAGTGTGCACTGTCGGTAACAACAGTGGGATTGTGCCGCCCGCACAACCTGAACTGCTGGAGAAACTGGCACAGATATCCGCCAACAAGACGCTAGGTAATAATGGCTAGGTTATATGTAGGGACGGGTCGGTTGTTGTTTTTGCCGGGGTTTGACCAAATGGTTTGAATTAATAAAATTGTTAAGAAAAATTTTTATAAAAAATTAGGGATGGACGGGAATGGATTTTTAGTTCGGGACGGGACGGGACGGGAATTTTTATTTCCCGTCCAATTTCGGGACGGGATGGCTCTTCTCGACGCTATCGGGAAATATTCGTTTTGACTTTTATCTGAATGTCGTATAAAGACAAATTAATGTTAAATATCAACTGGTTCTGTTTCCAAATTGTTCCACTTGTTTTTGTATAAGTTACAATGAACCTCCTTTTGTTGAAAAGATTTAAAATATCTAATTTTTATATTTGCACTATACCGTACAATGAGATAAGAATAAAGTATACATTTTCTTGTAACAAAAAAAATTTAAATCAAATCACTAAACAATATACATACGGTATAAAAAAAATTCAATAAAATTTTTTTTAAAGTTTTGTTGAATGAAATATTAAACGTTTTCTATAAAGAATGAAAAGGAAAAATATGTACATAAAAATATAAATTATAAAAATTGGAAAAATTGTAAAGAAAACAAAACTGTATTACATAAATAGGCCTAAGGCCTGCTGAGTTAAAACAAATCAACAAATTAAAATTATAATAAATACTCACACTGAGAAATGAAGTGGTTCAACAAACTAAAGCCATTTATAACCCCAAGAAATGTTAATTTTTTCATTTTTTATACTTATTGATTTAACTGAGACAGGTTCTTACTAAGAGATTATCATAAAAATTGAACTTTAAAAATATACACTATTAGACCAAATTATTTTTATTTCTATGTATTCATTTAGCTATTTTTTGCTATTAAGAAAAAAGGAGCGTATGATGAAAAAATCAATAAAATAAACGGTATCAGTTAACTGGCACATACTTTCTCCCAACAATAAAAAAAAAGGTGTTAAAAGCTCCAAACATTAATGTCTTGATGACTCAGTTGGATAGCTACTAGCTGAGCAGCGCTCGTTTGACCCTACGCGCGTCTGTGACTTTTAACAACGTACTGCGTTTACCGCTAAACGAAAAATTGAATTTTCTCCGCAACCACTTGACGTAGAGCAATAATTTAAAATACTGGATTCTTTAGTTTTTTGAGCTTGATTTAATGGTGATAAGTAAAATTTGTTTCAAGACAACAGCTATTTTAAAAATTCAAAAAATAGATTTTTGAAACACTTTACTCCATAACTTTTGAACGCGCATTTTCTCGGAAATGCGGGTGGTGTCATTTTATTCATCATTTTAAGCTTAACAAACCACAAAATTTTAATCAAAATCGTTAGAGCCGTTTTTGAGAAATTATGATTTTTGAGGGTTTTGGGGGGTAAACTACCCTTAAAAATCAAAAATTCAAAAAAATGAAAAAAACGCCTGGAATTAACGTGGGTTTGGACCTACGTACCAAATTTCACCAAAATCGGACCATTGGGGCATTCTCTAGCTCTGTATACATCCTGACACACACACACACACACACACACACACACACACACACAGACATCACTCCGAAAACCACTTTTTTGGACTCAGGGGGAACCAAAATGGATAAATCAACCAACAACTCAAATTCGAAAATTTTGACGAAAACAATACTTTCTCCATATACTATGGTATAGGGGGAGAAAGTAAAACAATGAAAGTTTAAAGTTATGAACCTCAAAATCTAATAAAAGTATTTGTAATGTTTAATTTAAAAAAAATATATTTAATGGGATTTGATGTTTTCATTTAAAAATTATATTAAATTGTAATAAGATGCTTTTAACATTATAAAACAGTAATTCAATTAAAGATTGATTTATTTAACAATACTTTGCCATTTTACCTTTGATTGGAAAGTCACACAACTTTGATTGACATTTTGTTTAATTTGTAAGAATAAGAATTAGACAAATCAAACGAACCATCCCTTATTTTTCTACGACAATTGGTTCAGAAAGTAGCATTTGGTACTAGGAGCAAAAAACCCCCCTCTTGAATAAATTACTGCCGGAGGTTGAACAATAGATAAGCTGAACAATAGATCGTCTCTGGCGTCCGTGGAATGTGGCCACGTGTATTTGTTCCGTTCCTCGTTAGCGAAACCGCCGGCCGCGATCGCGGCCGATGCGCCGTTCGGCAGTTCCCGTCCCGATAAATTCCCGAGTAAAAAAAAAAATCCCGCCCGATGATCGGGACAAATTTGCTCCCGAAAATTTTCCCGAAATTTCGGGTCCCGTCCATCCCTATAAAAAATGTTAGTTAGGTTTATCGGTAGGGATGGACGGGTCCCGAAATTTCGGGAAAATTTTCGGGAAATTTTCGTCCCGATCATCGGGCGGGATTTTTTTATACTCGGGAATTTATCGGGACGGGAACTGCCGAACGGCGGCCGGCGATCGCAGCCGACGATCTCGCTTACGAGGACGGCGATTGCGGCCGACGATCTCGCTAACGAGGACGGCGATAGCGGCCGACGATCTCGCTAACGAGGACGGCGATTGCGGCCGACGATCTCGCTAACGAGGACGGCGATCGCGGCCGACGATCTCGCTAACGAGGACGGCGATCGCGGCCGACGATCTCGCTAATGAGAAAAACACGGCTTAGCTATGGCTTATATTTATTAGATTTTAGGGTTTATAGCTTTAAATTTACATTGTTATAATATTTTTCATCATACACTACTTAATTTTTTTTCTGATGTAGCAAAAAATAGTTAAATGTATTCATTTAAATAACAATAAAAGTATAATGTCTAATAGTTTATTATTTCTTAGTTCAATTTTCTCATTTATATTCTTCAAGGAAGAAACTGTCTCAGTAAAATTAATGAATACAAAAAAATTGGCAAAATATTTCTTAGGTTTATAAATGGCATTGGCTTGTTGAACAACTTCTTTTCTGAGTGTTAATATTCATTCTAATTTAAATTTGTGTTTTTTTGTTCTTTTTTTTTCTGAGCAGGCCTCATTTATTGTAATATAGTATTGTTTTCTTTACAATTTTTCCAATTGTTTTAATCTATATTTTTTTGTACTGGTACCGTACATAATGTTTATTTTCATTCTTCGTACCAAACGTTTAATATTCATTAAACTAAACTTGTATTATATAAGACATGGGCAACATTTTCCTTTATGTGTGTTTAGTGATTCGACTTAAATTTATTTGGTTACAATAAAATTTATACTTTCCCATGATCTTATTGCATCCTTAAAACATCAAAACTATATATTTTATTTTTTTCAACAAAAGGACATTCATTATAACTTATACAAAAACAAGTGGAACCAGTTTATAAGGAGAACTAGAGTTGATATTTAACATTAATTTGTCTGTATACGACACTCAGATAAAAATCAAAACGAATATTTCCCGATAGCGTTGAGAAGAGCAATCCCGTCCCGATCCCGTCCTGAAATTGGATGGGAAATAAAAATTCCCGTCCCGTCCCGTCCCGAACTAAAAATCCATTCCCGTCCATCCCTATTTATCGATGTCTTTTTATGAAACCGATAAACATCAAATCTTCTTTTTCTATTTTTGGATTAACGTAAAAAAAGGTGAGAGTTGCCTAAAAAGTTTACCGTATAATATGAATTTTTATTTGGCCTACAAACATGTCTTAAAAATAGAAAGTAAACAGAAATCACTTAAAAGGGGAAGAGTCCACGATCTACGAAGATAACAATACAATTGTAATTTTGAATGGCCACATAAAATTAGGAAAACATGACAGTAAATTCCTTGAGGTCTATTGGTTGACATACGGCATGCGGTTGAGGGTTGCGTTACCTGATACGATACTGATACAATGAGATGTGGATGGGATGAGAGTATGAATTGCTGATTTGTGTCTCCCATGAGCCTTCCCTCTCTAATCACAGACACCTTAAATTCTTTATAGGTAATTTTTTATAGTTGAATTGCTTGATCCGGAAGACAAGAAAAGAAAAAAAGAAAAGAAAATTTCATTGTTGTTTGTGTTTTTGTTTGCAGAGGATGTAGACAGGAGCCTGGGACTGCTGAAGATAAGCGGTCCGATAGACCCTTTCTCCACAGAACTGATCTCGCAGCTGCTAGCTCACATCGGTTACCCCAAGAAGCACCATCTGATTGGACTCCACAGACTTGACACCGACTGTCCACCTCTGCATGCCAACACTACCGTCACACTGGGTGAGTGGCCCACACAGACCTCGTGGATGAAAATGTGAAATTTTTCAGGAACATAAAGATTTGTAGTTTTTTAGTTCCTTGATCTTTCATCAGGCAATATTGAAATAATTCTAAAGAATTAAAAATAATGGGAGTGTTTGAAAAAATGCAGTTTTTTTAAATATCCGAATAGTAAATGGGGATTTTGTGTATGGTTAGACACGAATAATAATTTGACTTAAAATTTCTTGTTTACTAAGACTATGAAAATTGTTCTACATTGTTAAAGATTAAGAATTTACTTTACAGACCTAGGTATGTAAAGTCGGGTGTTCTATTTAGCCAGTGTTACCAACTTATGTTCAACCTTACACAATTTTACGTGGTTAATAGGTGAATAATATATTGTGTTCTTTGTTCAACTGTAAGAATATCATTACAATTCAAAATATAGTTTTTTGTTTTGTTCTGTTAACTGTTTTAGTCCAACTTCAAACTAATTAAAAATTACAATTATTTTTGTAAACATCCTCAAAACCATTATAAATGTCCTTAAATGTATGGGAATTGTCCAGAAATTTTTAGTTTTGAGTTCAGTAGACATCCTGTTATTTCTGTTGTTAACGACGAGCAGCTATCACAAATTTCCTCATTGTTTATGTGTAAATACATTTAGATAATTCTTGAATATTTATAAACAATTCTCAATAAATTAGTTACTTACTTACTTCTGAAGAGTAGTCCCGATTGACCACGTAGGGGCGTGAGACCAGTCAAGTTTCAAGGATGGGAAAAGAGAATGTAAGGAAAAATTTATGAATTTGTTAGAATCGAAAACTCCAAATCAAAGGTCCTCGATCTTGCCACGTAATTGAGAGCTTCCAAATTTTTTACAGGTGGCAGCTGATTTCCATTATTCTTATTAGCGATGTTGTCTGTTACATTGTTTTGATTTCTGCTTACAATTGCAGTAGTTAATAACAAAAGCCAACAGCTGAATGGATTGGCACAAACTGGCAACACTGTTGGAAATTCAGGCTCGCAATTTTGTGAAGCCTACTATAGGACCTACAAACAGTTTTTTCTTTGAAGAGTTACTGGCAAAATTAGTGTTATGGTCATTCCCACCTCCCCGCGTTTTATAGCAAGATCGGACCGATCCTTTCTTCTGGACTTGCTGCAATGGTGCACATATATCAGGCGCTTGAAGCACCTAAGGACTAGGCTATAGTCTTTAAACACACTGGGCAGTTGTCACAAGTGTTGTGCGCATAAGTTCTATAAAAATTTGAAGCTCTACATTCGTTAAAAAAAGATTATACTGTATTTGGTTTATCCGTGATTTGCAAGACTACTGCATATCTATATTTTTCTCTATGATGGTAACCAGGCAGCACCAAGTACAGCGTGATCGGGGAGCTGGGCAAGGGCGCGTACGCTCGAGTGCTGAAGGCAACCAGGGACAGCGGCCCTGTGGCGCTCAAGCAGCAGCGGCCCGCGTGGGAGTGGGAGTGGTACATTGTGCAGGAGCTGCAGAGCCGGCTACCACCCAACATGGTGAGTCATCAACAACCTTGCCTCCACGTCGGGACCAGACTGCGGCTGGATAACGAATGGGACGGTTGAACTGACCAACTTTAACAATGTTACAGTTTTCAATGGCCTAAATTCAATGGTGTTTTTTAAAAGAGGGCCTCCACTTCTCAAATGTAGTCAAAGTAAAATTTAATGCAAATGATAAACTGAAATATTCTTACTTACATGGCTGTTTTAATATTTAATTTAAAACACAAAAAACCTACTCACACACTTGTTTCTTATAACATTTTATGCTTGTGGCAGCAAGTAAAAGTTAGGTACTCGTTTGGTTAGTCACACACCTTTGGTTGACATTTTGTTTAATTTGTAAGAATTAGACGAATCAAACGAGCCATCGTTTAGTTTTCTACGACAATTGGTTCAGAAAGTAGCATTTGGTACTAGGAGCAAAAAACACCCCTCTTGAATAAATTACTGCTGGAGGTCGAACAATAGATAAGCTGAACAATAGATCGTCTCTGGTGTCCTTGGAATGTGGCCGCGTGTATTTGTGCCGTTTTGTGCCGTTCCTCGTTAGCGAGACCGCCGACCGAGACCGCCGGCCGCGATCGCCGACCGAGACCGCCGGCCGCGATCGCCGACCGAGATCGCCGACCGAGACCGCCGGCCGCGATCGCCGACCGAGACCGCCGGCCGCGATCGCCGACCGAGATCGCCGGCCGAGAACGCCGGCCGCGATCGCCGGCCGAGAACGCCGGCCGCGATCGCCGACCGAGATTGCCGACCTAGATCGCCGGCCGCGATCGCGGCCGCCGCGCGCCGTTCGGCAGTTCCCGTCCCGATAAATTCCCGAGTAAAAAAAAATCCCGCCCGATGATCGGGACAACTTTGCTCCTGAAAATTTTCCCGAAATTTCGGGTCCCGTCCATTCCTACATCGTACCGAACATTACATCGTAAAGGGACGTAAATTTACTCCGAACATTTCGCCTAGCAAGACATCGGACTGAGCATCGTACCGGACAAATCCACCAAGCGAGGTGAAGGAAGTTTAGAGAGAGATATGCTGGTTACACATTGGGCGGTTTCTGCCGCGGCGGCAATTTCGCCATCGCCGCCCGAGAAAATCTGCTTGCTTTAGGGAAAGCGTAAGTCAGGGGCGCTAGACGATGGGTTGGAGAAGGGAAGGGCTTTCCATCCCAAGCGTTCGGGCCCACGCTCGGTACGGCGTTCGGAGCAAAATTTACCTTGACACACTACCGTACATCGGACCGTACACCTGACCAATCTTTTGTTTGATGTTTCGCCAGAAAACTGCCTCCAGAGCGCTCGGCCCGATGTACGGACCCGACCCCTGCTGATACACTTCCGGACTTGCTGTTTTTTTTTGCTCAGTACAATGCTCGGTGCGGTGCTCGGTCCGGTAAAAAGTCAGGTAGTGAGTCGCCGCCTTAAAAGACAAATCTCTCACTCGTTCATCACTAATCCTCAAATTTTTTTGTTACGCAAGAGAGTTGAAATTTGGTACACTGATTTGTTCAGTTCTCAATAGCATAATGTGATGATGAAGCAATTAAAACCCAAATAAATCGTAGATAGTTCTGTTTATAATTTTAGGAGGGAAAAATTATCTCATTTGAGCAGATTTCATCATCATCCGGAATATTTTGTTATAGTTGTTCTAATAAAAATACCGACATTTGCGTTTCAATTTTCAAAATTATTATGATCGGCTGATCATATTTAATTACTTTAATTATGTATTTTATTCTTAGAGTCTGGGCCAGAGTTTCATTGACCAATATTTCCATGGTCTGAGAGAAAAGCGGTACGGTCGCATATGTCATTCAAATTACAATTATTTTATACTGCTTTACAGAAAAAAAAACTTAAAAGAAAAACCCATATGCTATAGAAATTTAACGTGCTATTGTAAAAGAGCGGCACCGAAAAACACAGCTAGATGTTTCGACTTTCAAACACTGAGACAAGAAACATAAATAAAAACAGCTTAATGGTTCCAAGCAATTAGTAAACAAAATTGTAATTTTAATTAGGCTATTTAATTAAATATATTACTAGTTACAAGTATAGGAGTATAACTCGTTTAACTCTTTCATAATTCGGTTAGTTCGAATAAAATTATCAATATAGGCCCTATACGCAATTTAGCATACATTACAAGAGGTTGATTATAAGTCCAGTGTTAGTGGGTGTCAACTAATTGTTTTTGGTGTGCGAGGGTTGCCTCTATATGTTGCGTCAGATTATTCTAAAGAAAATAATTGCTTTAGTCCCATCATTTTAAAATTATTTATTTTGTTTCGTTTCTGTATTGTCTGATCATTCTTTTTCGCGAACTCAATCAAGGAGATACTGCCTTACACCCCTGAACCAAATTTAATCTAAATCGGAGGTTCCGTTCAAACTCTATCAGTAATATAATAAATGAAAACCATTAATTAATTGTAATCGCTGTAAAATGTTAATCGGATATATTGAAATAGAAAAGTTCGAGCCTAGTATTAATAATAATTTAAAATACTCTTCAAATCTAGACAGGACGACGCTACAGCAGCATCGGACTGGCCGAACTCTCATTGTAGCGAGTCTGCGCGTGCGTGTGTTGGACATCGCAGTCCGATGTTTTTAAAAATATACCCGCGCCTCACCCCTCGCCCTAGTTGGGCGCACCTGACTGTACTAGGACAGTTGTACAGTACACTCTCGTTAATTTGAACTAATGTGGCGGATGGCCGGTTCGGATGTCAAAAAATTCCGATGAAGCGGAGTCCGTCCGTGAGTCATCATTTCCGCCCGTACGGTGACCTATCGTGATTGTAGTAACTCTTGTTTTTAAGATAACACTAGAGATTTTATGAAAATAAGCCCTCGAAATTTTAACATGGTAACAATGAACCTATAGGAATAAAAACAACGCAGGAAATAAAGATTCAAAATCGTTATTCTCATATTCCATATTCATATTCCACTCATATTCCAGCAGTCAACTGACTTCCACGTAACACAGGTGCAGTCGCGACGCGAGACAGACTGAATAACAGTTTAGGAAGCAGTCGAACGAAACGGATGTTCACTTCCTGCCCCCTTCCTCTTTCTATATTTGTGCGAATACTCCACAGCCTCGTAAATCACATCGATGTGTACAGATTATGGAAAATGCCTGATGACGTTTGATGCAAAATGTGATACTTCACTGTTGTGCAAGTATAACGAATGGAAATTGAAGGCTCTGAAAGGGAAAAATTATTTATTTCTTAAGAAAAAAAATTAATGATATCCAGATTTCCAGTTCCGATGAAGCGGAGTTCCGATGTCACCGAGTCCGATGAACGAGAGTGTACTGTAGGCCTAATGGAAATCAGAGTGTACGATGGATATTTTGCCAAAGGTGATGAAGACTCTTAAGAAAGAAGAATAAACAAGGTAAAGAAATGCAAGGAAAAGAAAAAAGGCAAACAAACACATTTAGTTCCAGTGGTATTCACTACAGTTCAGGCGAGTTCACTTAAATTGTTCACTACGAATGACTATAATATGATATGATATGGATTTGAAAGATAAATACGAAGAAAATGTTGGTGGTAAAACAAAGTGATATTATGTTATGAAATCAGGTGGTTGAAAAAAAAATGTGTTTGTAACAAGATAATGGGTTAAAGCAGAGTGTGGTTAAAAAATGGCTGGTCAATATGAAGTCTACTATAGCCTATCTTGTTGTTTTGGACAAAAAGTATAGTAGATAGTCGATAATCCGAACGTCAATTACCTGAACAGTCAATCATCCACACCCCTGAAGAGCTTACTAATTCAGTGTACAGTATCTAAAAAACGTTATTGTGGAACATAGCGTGTCTACTAATTCAAGATATACTATTTTTGGTGCTGATGTATTTTTTTTATTGGAACCAATAGATTATTTTGAAAGTAAGTTTTGTATAAAAAAAGCTGTAACTACTTAGTTGTTATTCATGGTAAGTAATGTGATTATTTGAACCACCCAAGATCCAATACAGTACACTCTCGTTCATCGGACTCGGCGACATCGGAACTCCGCTTCATCGGAACTGAAAATCTGGATATTATTCATTTTTGTTTTCTCACGAAATAAATAATTTTTCCGTTTAGCGCCTTCAATTTCCATTCGTTCTATCCGCACAACAGTGAAGTATCACATTTTGCATCAAAAGTCATCAGGCGTTTTCCATAATCTGTACCCATCGATGTGATTTACAAGGCCGTGGAGTATTCGCACAAAAATAGAAAGAGGAAGGGGGCCGGAAGTGAACATCCGCGTCGACCGCTTCCCAAACTGTCATTTAGTCTGTCTCGCGTCGTGACTGCACCTGTGTTACGTGGAAGTCAGTTGACTGCTGGAATATGAATGTGGAATATGAGAATAAAGATTTTGGATCTTTATTTCCTGTGTTTCTTTATTCCTATAGGTTCATTGTTACCATGTTCAAAGTTTGAGTGCCTTATTTTCTTAAAATCTCTTGTGTTATCTTAAAAACAAGAGTGAGTACAATCACGATAGGTCAACGTACGGGCGGAAATGATGACTCACGACGGACTCCGCTTCATTGGAATTTTTTGACATCCGAACCGGCCGTCCGCCACATTAGTTCCGATGAACGAGAGTGTACTGTAATTAGTTCAGACAATTGACTCACCACTGTATGTTTTTAATAAAACATTGATAATAAATTAATAAATCAGATTTCAGAACCCAAGCTTTGTAGAGTTAAAACGCATTTGCTGAGTAACTTCAATGAAAATAAACTTTCATTACCATCAGTGTAATAATCAATGTGATACTTTTATATTAATTGGGGATACTTAGATGTTAATATTGTGATACTAATTGTGATGTTTTAATATTGTTTCAGATGAGCGGTTATTTGCACATGAGCACTGGTTATATATACAGGAATGCAAGTATTTTGGAGTCAGAATGGGCCCAATATGGGTCGATCTTGTCAGTTGTCAACAAACTCAAAATTGCTGGGGTAAGTATCAACATTCATACCCATTTGCAACAGCCATATTTTGCTGTATAACTGCGCAAACTTAACTCATTATTGATTTAGACACTGTCGAGGTTGGTGAAAGTGGATTTACCTCCCGCAGCTGATATTACACCCATTGTTTACTCTCAATGAAGATTGGAAGACATGAAAGCGGTTGCTACCAATGGAATCACGGTGAATGGCCGAAAATAATGATTGATCTACATAATATAGATTGATAGCACTGCTTATGGCACAGAAAAGCAGCCTCATAGTGACAGAATTGTGCCTAAAGCCTTAAGTTGTGTGTAGTATTGATGATTGGGGCGCTAAAAACTCTGTGGGTATCAATTAGTACGGCCAAGCACAGTAGGACATGGATATGGGTAGGGGTGTGCGATGCATCGAAATTTCGATTCGATTCGATGCAGAGGTATTCGAAATGACGATGCATCGAGTACGTTCGATGCGGCTCAACGCATCGAACGTGCCGAATTTTTATGTTATTTAAAAGACCCCTTTTCATTGAAACCTAATCACAATTTCAGCTAACTTATTTAATTTTAAATCAAAACTCGTTCTCAAAAACAACAACAACGCAATTTCGGTGATGGCTGACGACGACAAAAGGTAAGCGGTGAAAGGATACTGCGCAATAATTTTCAACATTCATTATATGCGGTATATATATACATATTATATTTTATCAGTTGTCAAGTGATTTTAAAGGTGATATTTTATGGTTTTATTTTTAGTGGGATTGAGAAATTCTAAGATTTGTCAATTGCAAGATAAGTAAAAAATAAATTTAAGAAATCGTGTTACTTTGCATCGCATCGAATTTGAATCGATTTGAATCGAAATTCTGTGAATCGAATCGTTGCATCGAATCGAAAAAGATTTTCTGCATGTCGCACACCCCTAGATATGGGGTTGTTTCTACTGAGAGACGAGTTTGTGGTTCTTTGTTGTAATTCAAAATCCTAAACAGTAATAATTTTTTTGGCCTAACTTAGTGCTCTGCTCAGACAACAACTAGTTCATTTCATGTACAAATGACGAATGATGAAATACATTCCTGCAGTTTCGTTCTACTCCGTTGATAGTCGGGCAAGTGTTTGACACGGTATCATCGAGTGTGTTTTGTGTTGCAGAAGGGCCATGACCTTCACCTAGCCCTGTTGTTCTCAGTCCAGCTGGTCAGCATAGTGGAACACCTCCACAAATGTCGGATCATCCATGGAGATGTTAAGCCAGACAATTTCGTTCTCTTCTCCTTGTAAGTTTATTTTCTTGACTATCTAGACTTTTTTATACAATTTTTAAGAGAAAGTTTAGGTTCTTCAGTGAAATTTGGTCGAGTTTGGTGCAGTTGCAGTTGCAGAGGAAGTGAATGGTGTGATATTGTTGATTAACACATATCTTTTAAATAAATGTTAGTTTTCTACTATTTGTTCACTGGAACCAGTTGTCCTAAAAATGTTTAGTAATCAACACTAATTTTTAAAGCATAGATGAATGTTGTGAATGATAAGAGTTGAGATATATTCCCCCTGTTGCTTTGTCAGTGGCTTAGACCTACTAAATTATTTAGCAATTTCATTACTTGTTTAGCCCAGCGACCAAAGGCTTTACAGGCTTTCAAAGGCTTTTTTTTTTTTTTGTTTCAATCCTTCTAAAAATCTCTTTTTATTAGAACTAATGCTGTGATTATTATGTTAGTAGGTACTCTGCACTCCACAAGTGACATAAAATATTTAAATTATGTAAAAGGCCCTAAAGTCAATACATTGAAATTATCATAAAATCTACTCTAAAATTCTTGCTTAACCAAACAGTGATACCAGTTAGTTCATACTAGTAGGACTCTACTGTAAAATAAAAGTTGAACCATCGCTTACATCAGATGGTGCAACAATACTAGTTTGAATATTAATGCGTGATGCAGGCCGACCGTTGAGATCTCGGAACCGTGCTTGAAGCTGATAGATTTCGGCCGCAGCATCGACATGACACTGTTCCCCGAAGACACGACGTTCACCACGGTCGTCACAACGGATGGCTTCCAGTGCAACGAGATGAAGGAGGGCCGACCATGGACCTACCAGGTACTACCAGTTACTACCAAGGTGTTTCCCAGTTACTTGCCTTGTTATAAAAAGCCCTTCATATATCAATTGAGTAAAAAATTTTTGAAATTAAAACTATTTCAACAATGAGCAATAACGATGACTAGAATAAAAAGAGATAAATAAGTAATCACAACAAATAATTAAAATTTGAAGGATAACAAAACATTAAAATAATAAATAACAACAGTTAAC
The DNA here is from genome assembly GCA_030545055.2 of Neoaliturus tenellus. Classification (NCBI taxonomy): domain Eukaryota; kingdom Metazoa; phylum Arthropoda; class Insecta; order Hemiptera; family Cicadellidae; genus Neoaliturus; species Neoaliturus tenellus. The sequence goes on along the minus strand of CM061533.1, from coordinate 187,807,847 downwards.
TAGTTAAAAGTCAGTCTCACAGCCATTGAGGGTACAAGAATTCTTGAATGGAATGAAAAGGTTTCCTGAGAAGCCATGCATAAAATTTGCGATAAAAAGTTGTCCTAGGCAAATCTAAATGTTTATGGTTGACTTTATTGTACACTCTTAGACTTATAGCAAAATGACTACCAAGAGCCTTACTTAACCTACAATAGTCATAGTTAATGGCATTTTTGTTCCTAGTGTTATAGGCGTGAATGTCCCCTCTTAAGGTCAGGGTAGGCAGTTCATTAACAATGTATTTTACAAGTTCAAAAATGTAAAGATTGATCACAGTCAGAATGTTTAAAGTCCTAAAATAAAGGCCGGCTATGTGCCCGAAGATGGGATTTGGTCATGACTCTAACGGCCCTATTTTGTAAGAGGAGAATGTCACTGATCCTGCCACAGTTACCCCACAATACAAAACTATATTGAATAATGGACTGGAAGTAGGCAAAGTAAACAGTCTTTTAGGGGTGGGCGAGTATCATATTTTTGGAACGAGTCGAGTAGTAAGTAGAATACTCGAGTTTCGAGTTGAGTCGAGTAATATGTGAACATAAAAATATTGAAAATTGCCTTAAAATAACTAGCCTATACTAAAGTATAAAAATATACCAGCCTACTATACTAAAATAACTAGCCTATCCTACTAGGCCTACAAAAGATCACTTAAGTTTAATTTGCTTAAAAAACTATGTGAAGGAAAAATATTGGTTTTAAATTGCTGATTACTAAAAAAACTTAAGCTAAAAACTTGGTTTAGTAACATAAGGGATTAAAGGAATGCACGGAATAAAAAGATTGAAAAGTTAGCCAATAACCACCATTAAATGAAAAAAGTAAATCCCCTGTTACAGTTACTTACTTAACTTTTCACTTTCATGTTTCACACTTCATGTTTCACTTCCTTTGAAATGTTTCCAAATAAAAGCTTATTCCTATTCACAGTTTTTGTATTAGGCATAAGTTAGGCCTAAGTTACTTCGTGTCACAAGCCTAGCCTAGACAGTATGCTACAGCTGAATCACTAGATGTAATTGGTGGATTTAAATTGTCATTTTCAACTATATCTACTTCCTATGTCTTTGTTCATAAGAAAATCTTCACCACTCAGTTTGTTTATGAATTATAGTCACTTCTCCGAAATACTCAAGCTATGTATACATAATTTTCAATGTTTTGGAATTCATGTAATTCCCTTGATTTGTCGTCTGCTAGTGGCAGAATGTCTCTTAACTGAGTAAAGACTAGTTTTAGTGAACATCCATGAAGCCTGTTTATTAGGACTTAAAAAAGATTACAAAGAACAATAAATTCAATATCTGTTTTATAATCAAAGCAATTTTAGAGACAAATATGTTTATTATCAATTAATAAACATGATATATTTTTGTGAATGCTGAATTAGAAAAATAACATACAACTATAAAATTGTATTACGTGGACTATTCGAGGTTAGCCATTGGTGAACCTGATTGTTCATCTTGCCACTCTTCTGTCTGCCGGAATTACTACTAGTCTTACTGCTAATGTTAACACAGCTCTTTATTTTGTCTAAAGTCATTTGAATCAGTTTTAAATCATTGTTTTGATGCAATCAAATGTTAAATTATGATTGATTATTAGTTTTAAAGTTTTTCAAATGTTTTAAAAATGTACCGTACAAATGAATATTATTTAGATCAGTAGCTATGTTGACTCACTACCCCTAACAATCTGTGGCTGTGCAGTTGCACCTGTCACCTGTTGTCACGTCACCACAATACCAGTCGAGTAGAGTCCAAGACTTGGAAGTATTTCATTATCTTGACATCTGTCTTTTGTTTTAAGATAATTAAATCAAATGAAAAAACAATTAAGTAATTATACATTTTAATTTAATGTAATTTGTCTTTCGTCTGCCGGTCGTTCTTTCTCCTTATCATCTGCTGTCTAAGAGTTTAAATCCAAAATGGATGACTCAAGCAATGTTCAGGTTGCCGATATGTTAAGTACGTTTTTAAATTAAACAAATTCAAAAGGGATAGAAAAATGAATTCATTAAAAACATTGCTATTTTCTTGAATTTATTTGTCAAATATCAGTAACACCAACAAAATTGGTGATTTTCCGATTTCGGAGTTAGTCAATAGATGCGGAGTTGTCAACTACTCGACTCGTTTGCTCGAGTATTTTAAACTACTTGACTCGATACCAAGTAGTGCTAACTACTCGAGTAATTACTCGTTAGTCAAGTACTCGCCCACCCCTACAGTCTTTATAGATTCTAGTGGAATATTATTGACAAGCCGCCTTATTAAGTCAATAGCTGAGGAAAGTCTTAAGGAAACATGATCAATGTGTAAGCTCTATGTAAGTTTTTTATCAACAATAATGCCTAAAAACTTCACATGTTCACATTCTTATAATGAAGATTTTGTCATAATATAGTTAAGATAGTTTGTCATAATAACCCAGCCTGGGCGTGATCACCAAACTTATATTGTTTCATTTGTCCCAGACCGATCTGTACGGACTTGCCGGAAGCATCTACTGTGTGTTGTTTTACGACTACATGAAAGTTGTCAAGAAGGACAAGAAGTGGCAGCTCAGCAACAAGGTTCCAAGGTAAATATGTCCTAGAAAACCTAAAAAGGGAAACAAATAACCATGTTGTTAAATATTGTGGTGTTGTGTTATATGAGAAGTTTCAAAAAGTAACACAAGTTTTAGTGTAGCTATGAAATGTGTGCAGTTAAGATATCTGTGTCAGATGAGTTCTTAATTCTTATACACGAAAAGGCAATTAAAATCATGGTTATACTAAAACATGACTATTCATCCTAGATTAGTTTGAAGAAATTAAAAATACTCACGGTTTTCGTGCAATACATATATGAAACCATACTTGCCAATAAAGTCAAATTACTTTAGATACATATCAATTTAGAGGAATTGAAACATTATTACAATACTAGTGGCGTGTAGGGGCAAAGGCCCCTAAAAATCAAAATGGTGATGTCTCCAAAAATAAGTTTCAATCTATCACCTCCTTGAAGTATTACTGTATTTTTCTCAAGCTTTAGTGTGCATTTACACGTTTGGGGTTTCAAATAAAATATTTACTAATCTTGATGAAACTTTTTGGTGGTACCAGATCAGTAATTTACCAATAGTTTCCCCTGAATTAAAATACAGTAGTCTATTTTGTGGGAAAAAAAAGAAAAATTATTGCACTATTATACTATACCGAACGTCATAAAAATAGTTTTAACCTTAAACATGTTCAAGATGAGTTTGTAACTCAAATAAATAAAATAGTTCAATTCAACATAAGCCCATTAATATTGTTCACTCCTTCACCCTGGACCATTGTGCCCCCCATTAGGCTACTTCACACTCGCCGTGACCCCATGCCTCCCCGTGCTCCCGTTCACCTCTCCAAGCCTTGTTTCCTGTACCCCCTATGTCCCCAGGGCCCAATTACCCTCATGCCCCGTACCATCTTGCCCCCTCATGCCCCTGTGCCCCCCATTCTCCCGTGCCCACATGCCTGCAGTTCTTCCCCGTGCCCTCTATGTTCCTCATTCCTCCCCAAAGGCCCCCCCATGCCGAACAAACTTCCGAGCTACCGACGTCTGTAGTGGGCCCTACCCCTTGTGCCCCCATTCCCATGCCCCCATACTCCCGTACCCTATGCCCACCATTGCTCCTCGTGCACCCTATATCCCCATGCCCCCCTAATCCTAGTGTCCTCGACAACCCTCGTCCCCCAAGCCCCCGCACCCACGGTACTCCCCTGCACACATGCCCACAGTTCTTCCCCATGGTCCCCATACCCTCTATGTCCCCTAAGCCTCCCTCGTAACCCCATGTCCATCTGCCTCCCCCCCCCCGTGCTCCATTCCACCGACGCCTCTAGTGCCCATTGTGCCTCCCCACCCTCGCACCGCCACGTGCCCCTGGGCACCCTATTTTTCTGTACCCCCATGCCCAACGTTGCTCCCTGTGGCAACCGTGCCCCCGATACCCATCCACCCCTTTTGCCACTGACGCTCCTAGTGCTCCTTGTGCCCCCGCAACACCGCCACCAAATGCCAGAATGCATCCGCATGCCTCCACAGAGTGCCCCCGCACCCCGGTACCCTCTATGCTTTCGTGCCCTTATGTTCGCCATTCCTCCCTGTGCTATGTTGCCCATGTCCCCACCGTACCCATTTATTCCCCCCTGTCTCCAGAGCCATTGAAACCTATCGTGCCCCTCGTGCCCTTCGTGGCCCCATATCCCCGAACCCCCTGTTTTCCCAATGGTCCCGTGCTGCCATCCCCGCCGTCCCTTCCTACCTCCATTCCCTCCTGTGCCCCGGTCGTTTCCCTTATTTCCCCAATGTCTCCCCCGTGCCCCCATGCCCCTTACCCTCCATGCAACCGACGTCGCTCGTACTTTGATTGTGGTCTATTTTGTTTGTTTGTCAATGAAGTAGAACACTGATTGATACATTGTTCGTTTTAACACACTATCTTTTACCTGAAAAGCTTCCAGTCTTTATGTATTAACGGGCGTTTATTGTTTCCCTACGACCTACGTGAAGGAAAAAGCAGGGAATGGATAAAACCAAAACAAAATATTCCTCATATGGAGGTTATCAAATGTTATTAGTTTACATATAATCATTCAGTTGAAAATAAAGGAACACTCAACACAACGATTCAACTCTTCAACTCTATCTACGAAATAGCCAATATATAAAGCAGTAATGTAATAACTAAACAACATTCTATGAGTAAAGACAATTAACCACTATACCAACCTTGCCACGTCTAAACCAATTTTAATATTTCATTTGTATGGTAAATATATCAATCATTTTACTTCCCTTTCCTTAATGATAGATGGGGTCACGAAGATGAAATCTCTTGAGGATCCGTAATCCGTTCATGACTATTAGTGTTCTTCTTTTTTATAGTGCATTGCCAATTTTAAAAAGTTATAACTATGCGGTTATCTTAACTCAAAATATCTGCTCAATAACCAGCTGAGTTTATGATAAAACACTGGAACATCTGCTTAATCACACGTGTAGATCTAAAAATCTTCTTCCTAATTAGATTAACATCGGAACTTCAAGGTCCATTGGGGCGTATCCCAGGTAACTTTTAGGAATTCTGGTATTTTTCCTTGCGTCCTTGGCCCTCAAGCTTTAAAATGAACCATCATACGTTACCCTATCTTTCTTCTAACTCGAGATATTGTGTGGGGACCGATTCGCTTACGGAATTATATATATAGATTAGAATCATAGAGTTTTAAAAAAGACTTCTTAAATAGGAAGTATATACATATTATTATTATTTTTTTTAAAGTGTATTCCAACAGTATAAAAGTGAATAATTAATTGAGCATAATAGAATAAACTAGGTAATGAAACAATACTTAATAAAAAAATTTCTTGTATCGTTTGAAGAATTTTCTACTTTTCTTTTAAAAAAACTTCTTTTAATCTTTTTATTTTTAAAAGTGTGGTTATTTAAATGAATTTATTATTTTGTAGTTTGTAGCATTTATATATATTTGGCATTTGAAATAAAAAAGATTTTGTTCAATCATGTAACTTTTAAATACTGCATCAAAATTTGAATTAAGATTACTTTCAGTTAATTGCTTAGAAAATTAATGCTTTTTATTGCACCACATTTTCAAATAAAAAATCAGATATGACTATGACTCACAAGGTAGGACTACTCGTGTAACTGTTCTTACAACTTTGCTAAATTAAATCATCTGGGCTGTCTAAGTTGTAGTCTGCACAAGAGTGAAGAAATTTGCATGAGTTCAGTTTTTTAGCCAATAATAGAGAAAATTTTTTTCTAGCCACTTTTTTTATAAATATAAGATTAGATGTGTATTTTTCTTGCTCCCTGCCATTATTGGTCTTTAATAAAAATGTGAGTGTCATCTGCAAAAAGTTTTTTTTGGAAATTGGCCCTATGGTCCTTTAATTACGCCACAGTCAACTGTAAGCTTATCGCTGTTTCCCTCAGGGGCAGTGGGCTTTCCACTGTACGGGTGTTTCTTGGCGACCCCGGGGTACCTGAGCCAAGCTGTGAGACCCTCCTCACAGTTCTTCCCGAGCTAGGGCCTTTCTTCTCATCTTTCAGGTCTTAGCTCACCGTCTTTATTCTTTCCTGAGCTAACCTTGCTCACCTTCTTGTTTTCGACCCCGAATCAAGGGTGTCTTTCCACCTTCTTTCGACCGGCGCACGCTGGGGGGTCCTGGGAGTGTCCCTGTTGTGTTGCAGGGACTGATGTGTGCCTCGCACTGCCGATGGTCTCCTCCAGTGTGTCGTCAGAAGTCAGCCGCTTCGGACCTTAGTCAGGAAGTGCGGCATGGATGCAGAGATCGGACTCTGCATTGCCACGGTGCGACCCCCAGCACGTCCGGCACATTTTGTGTATCGGTGCTGGGCAAACGGAGGTTTCGGGCCCCAGAGTCCTGGGGTAGGGGTGTCTTATCTCCTACGGGGGGTAGACCTCCGAGGGTGTACCCGCTCCCGGCCAATGAAGGGCCGCCTCTTGCCGCACGATGCGCTGGTGAAACAAAAGTATGGATTTTCAAAACCAAAACACGAAATTAAAGGAGAATGAGCAGGCCGCCTTTAAGCGCAGCTCAAAACTGCAGAGGTCTCCGACCTCGAAGACTGGGACGCCGACGGGGGGAATTAAAGCCTCCCCTCCGCCGATCCCGTTCAAGGCTGCTGGTGTCGCCGGATCGTCGGCCGTAACCGGAAAGGAGAAGGATGAGGTTAAGCTGGGTATGGGGGTGACTGAGCCGGTAACACCTCTAGCCGGGATGCAAGGAATTCCTCCCAGGAAGAGTCCTCTTCGTCCGGCATTCGAGATGCAAATGCTTCGGCAGCAGCAGGACGATGCCAACGAGGAGGAAGACTCATGTCTGAAGAAAATGAACGATCTTTTGAAGGAGATGGCCAAGGCTCTCCTTATTCAGAAGAACGTCAACAAGGCGATTAAGGACGGAATTCCAAAACTCGAGGATTTCCTTGGCGAAATCGAGGAATGCCGGAAGATCAGGCTGAAGGCAGTGAAGCAGGAGCGCGACGTTATGAACCGAGTTATGTCTGCTTCGCCTCAAGCTCATCTGGCTGAGTCCCAGACTCAAGCCAGAAAGCGAAAGAAGAGGCAGAGCGGTTCTTCGCCGGAAAGCCCTGAGCTTGTTGAGGTGGACTCAGTGCCGAGACCGGTTTTTGTCACTGCGGCATCGCAGACATCTCCTGTCCAGGCTACTCAATCCGCCCCGGGCGCTGTCGCGATTCCAGCGGCTACTCCTGCAGAGGTTCCTGCTCCGGCGGCTAATCCTGCCTTGGCAGCAAACTCTGCCTCAACACCTTTGGGGGGCTGGAAGACGCGCCTGTCTAAGAAAGAAAGGAGGAGGCAGAAGCAAGTGGAGGCAGCTTCGAAAAGTGCGTCGAGGGTGGAGCGGACGCAAGTCTCAAACCCGGTGGGGGAGGCCTCTGGCAAGTCTGTCAGAAAGCCTAAACAACCCAGGCCTAAGAAGCCCAGGACGGAGGCAATCTTGATCAAGCCCTTAGGGGGGCGATCTTTTGCTGATGTTCTGGGTCAGATTAGATCGCAGGCCAAACCGGAAGAGACCGACACCGTTATCAAGTCTATTCGGCGAACCCAGAACGGGGATGTCCTCCTCGAACTGGGGAAGTCGAGTGACAAGATCGGTTTTGCCGCTTCCCTCAAGACTGCACTTGGGGACAAAGGCTCCATCAAGGCCCTAGAACCGAAATGTTCGGTCGAGATTCGGGACCTTGATGCCCTCTCCACCGAAGATGAGGTGACCCGTGCGATCCAGGTGGCACTCCCGGAGATACCGGCTGATGGAGTGAGGGTATGGCTGACAAAGCCTAACCGAAGTCAACTCAGGATGGCTGTTGCTGAGATGGGCGAAAAGCACGCCAATAAGCTGCTTAGCCTTCAGCACCTCAGAGTCGGTTGGGTCAGTTGCAGGCTCAAACGGAGGGTGGTAGTTTCGAGATGCTTCCGCTGTCTCGGTTTCGGCCACTCCTCCCGAAACTGTAACGGGCCCGACAGGAGTGCCAACTGCTTCCAGTGTGGAGGCCAGGGCCACAAACGCAAGGAATGTTCCTCGAGCCCATCCTGCTTCCTCTGCAAGGATTCAGGCTCCAGTGCCCTCGGTCACTTACCCGGGTCTGGTCAGTGCGGTGCCTTCAGAGCCGCACTTGAACAGGCAAAAGGCAGCGGCCGGTAATTCGCATCCTCCAGGCCAATCTTCATAGATCCTGGGGAGCTGATAACCTTCTAGATCAGCTCGCCCGAGAACTTGGTGCTGACGCGCTCCTTATCAGCGAACAGTATCGGGACAGAGACCCAAACATTTGGATCTCCGACAGCCTCGGTACTGCTGCATTTTGGGCGCGTAATACACAGGATGTCTTGGTGCGGAGTCACGGGCGCGGCCGAGGATTCGTCTGGGTTCGGTGTAGGGACGTGACTATCTTCAGTTGCTACCTCACACCCAACGAGGCCGTCCAGGACTTTCGCGACAAGATAGATAGCCTAGAGGAGTGCGTTCTCGGCACCACCGGGCATGTCGTCGTTGGTGGCGATTTCAACGCCAGGGCCGTCGAGTGGGGAATGCCCTCTACCAGCTCCCGGGGGAAATACATCCTGGATTTCATCGCCAGGGCCGGTCTTGTCGTCCTCAACCAGGGCGACACACCTACTTTTCGGCGCCCCGGGCAGAGAGGCACGATCCCTGACGTCACCTTTGCGTCTGAGTCGCTCCTTCCGAGGATCTCTGGCTGGAGGGTTGTCGAGGACTACACGGGTAGCGACCACCAATACATCGTGTTTGACCTGCATGATCAGGCAAATCGTCGAGTTTCCGCATCTCGGGAAGGGCCACGCCGGTGGAACACCAACAAACTGGACGTGGTCAAGTTCACCGTAGTCATCTCTCGGGGAGCGCAGGGGAATCCTGGTGAGGCTGGAGCCGAGGCACTAGTAACATCCACGATGGAACTTATCGTCTCGGCCTGCGACCAGTCTATGCCGCGAAGGAAACCCCGACGCGACAAACAACCCGTTTACTGGTGGACTGAAGAGATTGCGGAACTCAGAAGAACATGTTTAAGAACTAGACGAGCCGCCACTAGAGCGAGAATTCCCGCAGACAGAGTTCGTAAGTCGGAGGCCTATAAAGCTGCGAGAAAATCTCTCCGCCAGGCGATCAACAGGAGCAAGGCGAATAGCTGGAGGAGACTTCGTGACGACGTTGATTCCGACCCGTGGGGCCTGGGTTACAAACTTGTAACACAGAAACTCGGCGCCCGCTCTCCACCTTCCATCATGGAGGGCGCCACCATGGGGAGGATCGTCGCTGCGTTGTTTCCTGAACATCCACAGCGACCGCCGGTTGACTTCGGACGGGTAGAGGACGTTCCACTTTTCACTTTCGAGGAGCTGGAAACCTCCGTTCTCTCCCTGAAGAGCAACAAGGCTCCTGGCCCGGATGGGATTCCCAGTGAGGCTTTAAAGAAAGTATTTTTAATCAACGCTGACTTGTTGTTGAGAATGTACAATGCCTGTTTGGTAGAAGGGGTGTTTCCGGCTCCCTGGAAAACAGCCAGGCTTGTACTGATCAGCAAGGGCAAAGGTGATCCCGAGCTGCCGTCGTCCCACAGGCCTCTCTGCATGTTGGACACGGCTGGGAAGCTGTTCGAGAAGCTGATCCGTTCCCGCCTGACTTCTGCCGTGGAAGCTGCCGGGGACTTATGCCCCCGTCAGTACGGCTTCAGAAAGGGACGGTCAACGATCGACGCTGTCACCGAAGTTCAGAGAGCTGTGGAGAGAGCCGCGAGCCACAACCATTTCTCCCGCCGAGTAGTGCTTCTTGTTACGCTTGATGTCAAGAATGCCTTCAACTCGGCGAGGTGGGTCGATATGTTGGATGCGCTTCGCAACACCTTTCGTATTCCTGCATATCTGTTGCGGCTCGTCGAGGATTATCTACGCTCTCGAAGCCTGATTTATGACACGAGGGACGGAACGCGGACGATGGAAGTCACTTCTGGTGCCGCACAAGGTTCAATACTCGGCCCGGATCTCTGGAACGTTGCCTATGACAGCCTCCTGAGGTCCGAGATGCCTGAGGAAACCACTTTGGTTGGGTACGCCGATGACGTCGCAGCTCTCATTGCTGCACGCAACGTTGAGCTGGCCCAACTGAAGTTGAACCGAGTTATGCGGGTGGTCAACAACTGGATGTCCGATCACGGTCTCTCACTTGCTCTCAGTAAGACGGAGATCGTGATTCTTACGAAGAAGAGGATCGACACCGTCGTCCCGTTTCGAGTGGGAAGGGAGGTGGTCACATCAACTCGTGCCGCCAAATACCTCGGGGTTATGGTGGACACCAAGTTAAGCTGGAGGGATCAGATCTTCCGTACGGCGGACAAGGCCGCTAAGGTAGTGACTTACCTTAGTAGGCTGATGGCCAATGTCGGGGGTCCCCGATCCAGCAGAAGACGTCTGTTGATGTCCGCGGTCCAGTCCGTGCTTCTTTACGGGGCAGAGGTGTGGGCAGGCGCTCTAGATAAGGAGTGCTACAGGTTGCGACTCGCCCGGGTTCAGCGTCAAGCTGCGCTCCGGGTGTGTTCCGCCTACCGGACAGTGTCCGAGCCTGCCGTCCTGGTGGTCGCCGGAGTCATCCCTGTCAAGCTCTTGGCAGGGGAGAGGAAAGCGATTTATCAGAGACAAGGCGAGATCGGCAAGGACACGGCAAGAACAGAAGAGCGCTCCCGAACCTACCAGCAGTGGCAACACAGCTGGGAGCACGACACCCGAGGACGATGGACTGCGCGACTTATCAAGCAGGTCCAACCATGGGTGGAACGGCGGCATGGGGAGGTGGACTACTACCTGACCCAATTTTTGACAGGTCACGGCTATTTTCGGTCGTACCTGAACCGTATGGGAAAGACCGGTTCACCGGACTGCATTTATTGCCCGGGTGTTCCCGACGATGCGGAACACACATTCTTCCGCTGTCCCCGTTGGGAAGGGCCCCGCCTGGAGGCCACACAAATCTTTGGTGCATTTTCGGTGGACTCGGTCTGCCAAAAGATTTTGGAGGATGAGGGCAACTGGGATTGTTTGTCACAGTTCGTCCGGGGCATCCTCCTGGAAAAGAAAACCGATCTGGACCGTGAAGTGGCCCAGATCCCTTGATCGAGCGGCTGGATAAGGAGCGAGCCCCACGGGCGTAAGCCAAATTTAGGCCTAGCCTGACGTAATGTGACAAACAATTCCAGGTTAGATTCCTAAAGAGTAGAGGAGGTTTTTTAGTGGGTAAACTCGTTTTTAGGGGAGCCCCACACTACAGGCTGGCCACCTGTGTGCGTAATGCATTTTTCCGCCTCTCCCTCAAAAAAAAAAAAAAAAAAAAAAAAAAAAAAAAAAAAAAAAAAAAAGCTTATCGCTGTTGACGTCACAAACAGGTACGGTTTGTCATGTGATTGAAAAAATCGTTCTAACTTTGAAATAGCCGGTTGTATTTGTTTACAAAAAATGTAAGCCAACTGGCATTTAAAACTTTTAAATTATTTTTCTCATCTTCGTACATTACCAGTTTCTGTGTGTTTTTTGCCTCTAATGTTTAAGGGGTTCATATTCATAATTGTGAAAGAAAATATAATAAACCTAGTTAATTGCCTACTTAACATTAATGATTCGAAAAGAAACAACCATTAAATACAACTCTTCAACTTCAACCACTTCTAAACCAAAGACAATAGCTGTGATTGATAACATTTAATAAACACGCATTGAGTAAAGAAGACCCACTAACTATTATATGACCTGTGTGAATTACATCATTAAAATTGTGATCGGAAGTCGTTAGTTCATAACCAGTTAAGTGATTGATATTATTTTATGTAAATGAAGGAAAAATGGACAGACTGTCTTAACCCTTCAAAAGGGTAGGCCAGCAGACAAAGCTCTGTATAGTATTCCAACTTATTTAGTAGTTATTTTAAAAAATATTTTTTTACTTTTAATTAATAACATAAGGTTATTATTTTCACATTATTGAAAGAAATAGTTTTGTAATCACTGATGAATAGTGATGGGCCTATTCCAGAATTTCTCAATTCCGATTCAGATGCTAAAATTTGGATCTCGATTCTGCATTTGATGTTGATTCCAATGGTAGCTTAATAAATTGGGGCGAAAGAATCACAGGATTATGACGGGCAGTTGCTTTTCATTATAAATAATAAAAATAACTAATAAAATAAAAAAAAAATAAAAAATACCAATAAAGCGTATGAAACGCAAGTTCTTATTAGAAAACATGGATCTATTAAAAAAAAAAAAATTGGAAAGTGAATTTTAGGAGAATGTTTACATGGCTTCTGTAGATAAAAAAATATGATGAGTTTTACAGTACTTTTAAATTATACTTTGATGTATATCATTTCCTTAAATGATGATAACTGATAAAAATCGCAAACAAAACTGGATTTCAGATTATCTAAAATATGAAAAAAAAGTAATCAATGAAGTTGGGTTTAAACATCACAAAAAATAAAAATTATAGTCTAAAGCAAGAATTAAAAGAGAAAACCCGGAACTACAGCTTAAAATTAGTGCAAGCTAAAGCAAAGTACTTTGAAAGTATGATTGAAAAATCTGATAACATACAAAAAAACTGTTTGTAAGGTTATAAATTCTGAAGTTGGGAGAAACGTTGGAAATAAAAATATCTACTTAAAAAAGGATAATTAATTGTGCCCTAGATGACCCTAGAACTATAGCAAATATTTTTAATAATTATTTTGTAAATGTTTGTAAAGACTTTACCTCTGAAAATGCAGATGTTAGTTCTACTGATGCTGAAAGTTCTTGTATGCATGTTTTGGAATGTTTTGTTTGGAAAAAGTTATTAGCTCTTTAAAAAACAAAAATTCAACACGTCACAATGTAATCCCCATTAAAGTTTTAAAATATGTGAAAATTACTTAAGTAAAATCTTAAGCCATCTAAAAAACTTATCTTTTGTTTCTGGATTGTTCCCAAGTAATTTAAAAATTTCAAAAATCATACCAACTCACAAAAAAGATGACCTAGAAACTGTGTCAAACTAAAGGCTCATTTCTCTTCTCCTGGTGATATAAAAAATTTATGAGAAAATAGTTAATAAACAACTTTTAAAATATTTTGAGGAATTCAAATTTTTAAACGATTATCAGCATGGTTTCTAATCTGGAAAATCTGTGATCACTGTAGCAGTATTGTTTATTGAATCTCCAATTGAATCAGTAGGCAAAGGAGAAATAACAACCGGAATTTTCATGGACCTCTCAAAAGCATTAAAATTGACAGTGTCAACCACAATCAATTAATAAATAAACTTTAAACTTAAGGAATACAAAAAAAAAACTCTATAAAATGGGTTAAATCATATCTTGATGGTCGTTGTCAACTTGTGGAAATTACCCATCAAACCCCATGTAATACAATTTTAAAGTTATCTTCAGAAACAGAGTATATAAAATGTGGTGTTCTTCAGGGGTCAATTCTGGGTTCTCTATTATTTTTGTGCTACATTAATGATGAAGGCAACTCACTATCAAGCTTGCCTCAAAATAATCGTCTTTATGCTGACGACCCAAACTTTCGGGTGTCTGCTGAAACACTCCAAGAAGTTGAGATCTTAAGATTTGTTGACACTTAATGCCAAAAAGACCTACTACATAGTATTCAAAACACAACAAAACAGACAGATAATTGATCCAATTATAATGTACAATGAACAACAATTAGAAAATAAAAATAGTGCACAGTTGCTAGGTCTAATCATAGACCAAAACTTAAGCTGGAATGCACATGTGGATAAATTATTATCAAAATTAAGTTCTGGAATTTATTCACTTTCTAGAATGGCATTCTGTTGGCAAGAATCAATGAAAAATATATATTTTATTTTGCAAACATACATTCTCATTTAGCTTATGGCTTATGTCTTTATGGTTCAACCACAAAAACAAATATGTATAGCATACTAAAATTATAAAAGAGCGCTGTAAGAATCATAGCAAAAATTTGATATTACGAAATAGCAAAAGACAAATTTAAAGAATTAGGGATTTTAACAGTTTATGGACCATATATTTTAGACACATCCATAATTGCATAAAATATTTAGAAATCTCCGACTTTAAAAGTCACCCATACAATACCACACATAAAAATTTATCACTTCAATGTAAGATAAATTAACATTTTATGAAAGAAAAAAACAGACTTTTACATAGGACTAAAATTTTTTAAATATTTACCTAATGACATTAAAAATGAAGAAAAATACCTAATTTTAAAAGAAACTAAAAAAACTATCTTGTAGAAAAAGCTCTCTAATCCGTGGAGGAATTCTTTTCCACCCCTTTATTGTAGAATAGACTACAAAATTATATTTATGTTTTGTTTACTCTTTGTTCCAAATGTAGATATATAAGTAAAATCTAAGGCTTTCTTTTCTTGGGTTTAAGTTAGGGATGGACGAGATTGGATTTTTAGTTCGAGACGAGACGAGACGAGAATTTTTAATTCTCATAAAATTTCGAGACGAGATTTTCCTTCTCGTACATTACAAGACATGTGCGTTCTGGATTTTAATCTGATTTTTTAACATTGTTAAATCCTGATTTATGTGAAGGAACAAATATTACTTTGTATAGTGCTGATTATGTGAATAAACTGAAGATAAAGAAGTCGCTTTCTTAACAAATGGTCTAGGCCTATAAAGGAATGTACCCAATAAAAAGATTGAGAAGATATATAAACCCCATCGACCTACGACCTACGTTTAATAAAACATAAAAAGAGAATCCTCTGTTACAGTTACTTTGTTCACATTACACTTTCATGTATCACACTTTTCACTATTAACTTACTTTAATAAAATGTTTCCAAATAAGACATTTTCCTCACTCACAGTTTTTGTAATAGGCATAGGCTCACTAACTTTGAGACACAAGACTAGAGGCTGGGAGGCTAACAAGAAATCCCTTGTAATTGGTGGATTTAACTTTTAATTTTCAACTCTCTCTTCTTCTTTGTCTTTGTCCATAAGAAAATCTTCATCTCTCATTTTGTTTGCTATTCATTGTCATTTCTCCAAACTATTCAAGTCCTGTATTTAAACTTTCACTGTTTTGGAACTCATGTAATTCAATTCCCTCGATTTTTCGTCTGCTAGTGGTAAGGTTTTTATTTTGCTCCTAACTGAATAAAGGCAAGCATTAGTATAGCCATGAAGCCTGTATGGTTCTTTTAAGACCATTGATTTTCTATATATTCAACACAACCTATTTATTGCTATTCAACAATTATTGTTAATAGGCCTATTCAGTTTTTTTAGTATCCAAACCTTTAAATAAAATCAACCATCAGCCGATTTTAAGCATTTTTGGCTTAAAATAGCTGAACTCTGCAAAGAGTGTGAAAGGAAATTAAATTGTATTGCGTGGGATATTTGAGGTTAGCCATTATTAAATCTGATTGGCCACCTTGTCATTCATCTGATTGTCACTACTATTACTGTTAATGTCAAAACAGCTCTTAAATTTGCCAAAAATTATTTGAATTAGTTTTATATAATCATCTTGAAGCAATTAAATGTCAAATTATGATTGTTTATTGTTTATAAAGTTTTTCCAATGTTCTAAAGATTTATCAAACAAATGAATTGTTTTATAAATCAGTAGCTATGTTGACTAACTACCACTAACAGTCCGTGCAGCTGCAGATGCAGACGTCTCCAGTCCAGTCCAAGTCTTGGAAGTCCAACCGTAGTTTAACAGTTTATGATGGCAAATTAAGTTTGTAGTTGTGAGGATGATAGAAAAAATAAAACACATTGCTTCAAAATAATTTATTTTTCAGTATTAAATTGATAGTAAAATAGGCCTAACAATTCGTAGATTATTTATACCCGTTTTTATCGTTATTCACAAATTATTTCTCGTCTTGAAAAATCTCGATCAAAATAAAATCTCGTCTTGTTGAACGAGATTAAAAATTTCTCGAAAATTTCTCGTAATTTCGTGACTTGTCCATCCCTAGTTTAAGTTAAAGTTTAGTTGTACTGTAGTACAAATGATGTCATTCAATGTACATTAATATGTACTTCATAAATAAAGGTATTTTGACTTGACTTGATTCAAAATCAACAACAAAATATATTCATTACACTATCAAAACAAATATTAATAGACTTAGTACTTAGACTTAGTTTTAATAAACAATTGAATTAGTAAGAAAACTATTTAAAAAGAACATTACAATACTATGAATAAAAACTCCAAAAGATCATGAAAAACTGTTTCTCATTTTATATTAGAAGAACAGAAATAAAAAGTAAAAAAATTATTTGCAAAAAAACATGTCCATCCGAAATGTTACAGCTCACAGTATACAAGATAAACTTTTCAACACAAAACAAACCAAAGGTCCCTATTATTAAAACAGAAAATGCAGAGAGAATTAGCCATAATGTTACCAATTACAAGATTATCGTAAGTAACCGCAGTGAAATTATCTTACTGTTATAAAACTCTATATTTGGAAGATGCACCTTTTTATTAAATCCATTGTAGAATAGAATTGCACAATAAAGATTTAATAAATATTAAATTAAATTATGTTAACACGAGGAAAACAATATTTACTTTGTTATGCAAAACTGTGCAAAGTCAAGGTAAAACAGTATCTCATAATACAAGCCTTTGAATCTGAAGGTAGCCGGTTCAATCCTGACAAAAGTTAGTGCTTTTTGATGGTTCGATACTGGACCCAGCTGCCTTTGGTCATTGGGCTATTAATTAATGATCCTGACAAATAAAACAGCTGATATTTGTCAGTAACAAAGCTACACCTCATCTGATCCATCACAATCATCACACTCACCCCTTCAGACATACTCACCTTAAAATACGCACCACAGAGTGCGTCGGTGTTTCAAATAAAAAGTAAAGTAAAGTAAAGCCAGTCAGTGGCTTTAAAAAAACCTGATACATTTAGCGACTCAAGCTGTTGGATTATAAACAACCTATTTTAAAAGTGACATGATTGGCTGTATAGTTAGCTCGGATGCCAACCACAACACACACTAGTGAAGTTTCATTAGCATTCCAAGCCATTGGGATGCTTGTTACTGGTGTGACTGATAGTTTTGGGGGACGAGTGTGTCAATCAATCAATCAAATTGATCATTGCAATTGAAATTGCTCATTGGTGATATAATCAGTTTTTAAATTCTATAAAATTGTTCTTTCAATCTTATGTGAGAGAAATTTCACAAAACCAAAAGGATTTTGCAGTTGCACATTTTAGGTCAGAATCAGTATCGAATACAAAGACCCCATGAATCGAGTATCGACGATTCCTCGTTACCGCCGGTATCGAGGGTATTGTGGAATCGGCAATCGGAATCGGCCCATCACTACTTTAGATCACAGTTAGACATATTATATGTATATTTTATTCTTTTAACACATTTAGTGCTGATAATGATCATAATTGCGGATCTGAAAAGCGGAATTGCGGAACTGTGGAAGACTTCCCTAAAAGCGGAATTGCGGAATTGAGAAGCGAATTGCGGAACTGTGGAAGACTTCCCTAAAAGTGCGGGAAACAAACACAACCGTCCGCGCCCGCGGCTTAGCTCACACTGAACGAAGGTTGTTGCTATGCCAACATGACGGGCGCGCCCGCCAAACGCCAGGTGTGCCGACTGCGCATGACGGGCGCGCCCGTCACTCGCGCAAGATGTGTTAATAATTATATAAATAATTATATAAATTATATAAAGTATTTAATAAATACTCTTTTCTTCTAACAAGTTTGAAAAAAATTTATTAATTTTCGTCTATCTAGTAGACTTCATCAGATAGTATAAAAATATAAAATAAAATGTATAAATATGTACATAAAATAAAATGTATAAATAAGTATTTAAATATATATTTATTATATATGTATATATTATATATATATATATATGTATATATTATATATATATATATATATATATATATATATATATTCACTAGAATAAGCTTCTCATTTGATTAATATGGGAATTACAAAATCCAAGAGGTGGTAACTTAGTATTTCTGTTATTTTTCGCTTCGTCCTTAGACTTCAAGTTTCTAATTGATTGGTCCATACAATCCTATCTTCTCCTATTTTGAGATACTTCGGTTGCAGTAACTGTACAAAACATAAAGCTAAGCTCTGAATTTCTTAAATTTAAATAGGCATAATTTAGACCTAGGGCCAAAAGGATCTTTCCATCATCATGGTCTAGATGATTAAAATTTGAAAAATAGGAGATATTCACAAATATTGATGAAACTGAATTGTCTTTCAGGTACATGAAGCCAGCCTTGTGGACAGAGGTGTTCACAGCTCTGCTGAACGTGGAATCGTGTGACAATCAGCCCAACTTGACAGCTTTGCGCCAGATGTTGGAAACTGAATTCAAAGAATTGAATGCTGTTACAGTGCAGGCCTCAATTAATAAGTTAACCAACATTCTGTTAAATAAATGAGAACCTCTTATGGAAACAATTTGTGGTATTTAGAACTCACAACTATCACGTTGAAACTGATAAACAATTGCTTGTTCTTACCTGTATACTTGAAATGATGTTCAGACAGTATATGTTTATTGTAGGTTTATTTGTTAAAATTTATATTTATATTACAGATTTTAAACTTACTCGGTGTTAATTTTATATGATAAACTCGAGTGTATTTATTGTATTGTATTTTATAATAAAGTTTTGTATAAATTATAAAGTTCTTTTTTATGTCCACTTCATCTAAAGACAATAATCTGGTACCCTCACATCAAAATAGTTACAACATAAGAAATCGATCAATTCAACACTCAATTTAAGATTTAAATTAAATCAATTTAAAGATTTTTTAACAGAAACCAAAGTACACAGGTCTTAAGTTTTTTGCACTTCTTCCTTTATAACTCAGATAAATTCATTGTCTTAAAACACTAAGTGAGCATATAACACTCCTGCAATAGCAAACCTGTAAAAAAAATTTTAATGTAAAAACTAAATGGTGGCTAGCGTAATAACAAAACTGAAATCTAAAAAGATTATTGAACTTTTTTGTGTAGAATACGATATGCATAGCCAGTCCCAGATTTTTGTGACACCCTGTATGGTGTCACAAAATTGTTCATATGATTTATTTTCAATAATGGTTAAACTCACTAAAAAATAAGGATAATAACTTATGCAATTTAATTAATTGAAATGCAACTATCTATATGAAGTACAAACGACTAAAATTATTTAAGAATAATAATAATAATAATAATTTATTCAGCCAGTCAATATTTCAATCAAATACAATGGCAAGTCAAATACAAATACATTTTGGCCATGTACAAATTTGGACGAATACAAATGGCCATGAATATTGAGGAAAGTATATTATCAAGAGCTACTGATAACAGAGAGAGTAGGGGGAGGTGAAGGGGTGAACAAGCCGGCGACAGTCAGTCTAGACCTACACCCTGAACCTGCAGCCGCGCCGGTATAATAGTCGTATGGCCATACAGTTTTGTTTTTGTTGTGTTTGTGTGAAATGTGCGTATTTGTATTTAGTGTATGTACAAATCAATGTATGTAGTGTATGTGTAGTGTATGTCAAGACTTTATGACGACCTCGTAGGAGGAAAATTTCACACCCTAGGCTCGACAATGGCACCTTGATGTGTCGAAACCGGTAGCCTACTACAAAAGATAGAGATTGGCTCTTAATTTTTACCTAAAAGTACAAAGACGGATCTTGTCTTCTGTGTTTTTAGAATTTTTAAATAAAATTTCTCATTTCAGTTATAACTGTCTAAAATCATCCATCTATTTTTCTCTAGTGGCAAGTTTTATAGATGCAGAGGTTTACGGGGATCGTGTTTTAAAACTGACCAATTAAGATAGAGATTGGCTCTTAACTTTTTCTAAAAGTACAAAAAATTATCTCGTCGGTCGTCG
This sequence comes from Neoaliturus tenellus, assembly GCA_030545055.2. Taxonomy (NCBI): domain Eukaryota; kingdom Metazoa; phylum Arthropoda; class Insecta; order Hemiptera; family Cicadellidae; genus Neoaliturus; species Neoaliturus tenellus. Next base: position 187,787,708 of record CM061533.1, on the reverse strand, counting down.
GCTATCTTTTTCGAATTTTTAAATAAAATTTATAATTTTAGCTATAACTGACTGAAATTATCTGTTTTTCTCAATGCAAATGCAAGGGTTTTTTTAGAATCCTGTTATCTTCTGGTAAATGCAGCCTAGAGCTATAACTAAGGTGTCATATTAAAGAAGAATAACGATGCTAAATTTCCTTAGTTACACTTTGGTAATCTCACTTTGGTAGTTTAATCAAAACAAATGGAAAACTTCAGTTAAACATTGAGAAAAACAGGTGATTTTAGACAGTTATAGCTGACCATCGAAATTTTATTTTAAAATTCTAAAAAGAAAACGAACTAGATCCTTTTTTCTACTTTTAGAAAAAGTTAACAGCGAATCTCTATCTTAAGTGGTAATTTTAAAACACGATCCCCGTAAACCTATGCATTTACAAAACTCAAATACAGATGATTTTAGACAGTTATTACAGAAATTAGAAATTTTATTTAAAAATTCTAAAAAGATAACCGACGAGATCCTTTTTTAGCGAATTTCCCATAGGGAATAAGTTATTACCGTAGGTCTCATGGTAAGACCTAAGCCCCGGGACCATGTTACTTTTCGTTTTTAGGTGCCCAGAGACCAAAAATTAATAGTCATTAAAAATTTTATATATATGTATATATGTATGTGTCCCTAGACACGATAATTCTCGTAAAAATGGCCTGATCAACACCAAATTTGGTAGAGATGTGTAATCCTACGTTTATTCGGATGAGTTCGTAAACCAGACATCGACCTACCGGAAGGGGTAGTTTTGGGGGGTTTTGTACCCCAAAAATGGGTTTTTTGCATTTTTCATATGTAAATTTTAAAAATTTTAAATTTTTATTTTAACCATTGGATTTAGCTCAAAAAACACACAATTTAGTACTGTATTTTGAACCTTTGCTCTATCTCCATTGGTTACCGAGATATTAAAAAGTCTAAAGACAAGTACATTGTATTTTGGTTCTCCAATGTTAATCTTGTGAAGAATTTTGATGTGTTAATATTTCACTCATTAACCAATATTTTTCGATAAAACTTGGAATTCAGCTTCATTTGGTTGAGATTCATCCATTTATGGTCAAAAATCTTGGTTTTTGTGCTTATCATTGCAGCAAACCTCATACTCTTTTCCCATGTTAATCATATGGAGAATAGGCAAACTTCTTTAGCAATGGACAGATATTGATGAAACTTAGTACATGGCTTCATATGGTCTAAATATTTTTTTTTTTATGATAAAAACCTACTTTTAGTGTTCCCCATATGGCAGCCAGCATACCTGCATACTCTCCCTATATTTATCTCAAGGAGAATAGACATTTATTTCCCTATTTTTTATGAGCATGTGATTTAATTTGGTTTTAGTTTTATGTGGTCAAAATTAATATTACTAATTTGGAAATTCGCTGAGTACGCAGGTCTGCTGCGACGGAGGGTATTTTACTTTTAGAAAAAATTAAGAGTCAATCTCTATCTTAATTGGTTAATTTTAAAACACGATCATTTATTCAAAATACATCAAGTTACATCAATGAATTGACAGGTGATAAGTCAAAATATCTTAAAGCTATTGTTAATTGTATGGATAAAAAAATAGTTGTAATAATAAATTCATGAACAAAATGTTTTTTTCTTCTTCTACAACAATTAATAATAATAATTACAGTAATTGGACATTCTACTGGCCTTCCAAAAATTCTTCTAAAGAATAATAAGCCTTCTCCAGTAGCCACTCTTTTAAATGTTTTTTGAATTTGGAGAGAGTATCAATATTTTTTATAGAAATTGGTAATTTATTGTATATTTTAGGGCCCAAGTACTGAGGAGACAAATGGAATAATTTGAGTCTGTGTTGTGCTGGTTTCAATGAATTTTTAAACCTAGTGTGATAAGTATAGGTTTGTTGGTTAAGCATGAATGCGTCAAAACTTTCTTTTACCATTAGAGCTATCTGATAAATATATGAGCTGTAAAAGGTGAGGATTTTAAATCCCTGTAAACCTCTGCAGCCATCAAACTCGCCTAGCACTACGGCCGCGAGACGGCATTCGGCATTGTTGTCAGGCTCAGGTAGACCGGAGCCTTAACCTCTTGTATAATATAATTGCAAAGTAATCCGGAAGGCAACAATCAAAAATGAAAAAATACACTTTTTTCAGTTTATATTATTTTCAGTAAAAACTCCAATACAGTCCAAGATCTTGACATAAACTCTTCAATAGAATAAAATGGGTGCATACATAGAAAGTTACTTATTTTAATTTTAAAATCCTTACTAAGTAATATTACTTCTAATGGTAACTTGTTGAGTAAATTACTACTTAAGATTAATGGTCTTTTATCAGCATTAGCTATTATCATTTGAGACAAAATTTATGATACATCTATTTTGTGTGTTATAACTGTGTATATCTCTCCTATATTCTTTCTATATTTTCTGATTGAGATCTTAAATGTAACAGTCATTGCTTAATAAATGGGGAGAACAATGTCAATATTTTATATTCTTTAAAAAGGTTTCAACAACTATGGTACAAATCTACCCTAGATATGAGTCTAATAGCCTTTTCTGCATTTTTAATATATCTTTGGTATGTGGAGGGAACCTCCAAACAAGTACAGTAGTCCATGGCTTAGGTGACAGTGAAAAAGACCATAATATGTCTGTATGAGAGAGGTCAGTTCAAATTTACCACATAACCTCTTAATAAATGCAAATATACTTGAACCAAGTTTACTATTAAGAACAACTATATTATGTTGATGGTAGTTTAAAGTGAAATCAAAAGTTGGTCCCAAAAGTTTTAGATTTTTTTTCTTTTTTTATACCATGAATATTATCTCTTAAATCATTAATTACAACCAAAAACCACAGAGGCCCAAGTACGGAACCTTGTGGGACTCCACCATTGACAGATTTACTTGAGAATATCTCTTCTCCTAAAACTACATATTGAGTTCTGTTTAACAAATATGATCTAAATAAATCTAGAGCTGTATGCCTACCTTTTAGCGAATTTCCCTATAGGGAATATGCTATTACGGTAGTAGCCATGGTAAGACCTAAGCCCGGGACCACTTTACTTTTTCATTTTGAGGTCCCCAGAAGCCAAAAACACCGTTAGTTCATTTTCATATATATATATATATATATATATATATATATATATATATATATATATATATATATATATACAGGGTGTTCAGAAAAACCGTTTCAGGAATTCAGGAGGTTATTGCCCACATCAAAATAAGCAAAAAAAATCCTATAAACATATGTCCTAAAATGCTTCGTTAACCCGCTAGCCGCCATTTTGTTTTTTACACTAAATAATTTTTATTTCCGTAATGGATCATTGTATTAAGTTAATATTTGGCATGAACCTTCATTATAGCAATACCCATTTTCAAGAAAAAAGTTATTTTTTTCTAATGTGTATTTTCAAAATGGCGGCCATTTAAAAATTTTAAATTAAAATATCTCAAAACCGGTAAATTTTATCAAAATTTTACTAGACACAAAAAAGTTGACAAATTTAATTATCTAACCAATGGTACCAAGTTTGTAAGGATCTGACAACAAATAACTGAGTTATTGAGATTTTTCAATAAAAATGACCTTAATTTGCATTAATTACAATGCAAAATCAAGGTTTTTATGCAAAAAAATCTCAATAACTCAGTTATTTGTTGTCAGATCCTTACAAACTTAGTACCATTGGTTAGATAATTAAATTTGTCAACTTTTTTGTGTCTAGTAAAATTTTGATAAAATTTACCGGTTTTGAGATATTTTAATTTAAAATTTTTAAATGGCCGCCATTTTGAAAATACACATTAGAAAAAAATAACTTTTTTCTTGAAAATGGGTATTGCTATAATGAAGGTTCATGCCAAATATTAACTTAATACAATGATCCATTACGGAAATAAAAATTATTTAGTGTAAAAAACAAAATGGCGGCTAGCGGGTTAACGAAGCATTTTAGGACATATGTTTATAGGATTTTTTTTGCTTATTTTGATGTGGGCAATAACCTCCTGAATTCCTGAAACGGTTTTTCTGAACACCCTGTATATATACAGTGCTCGATTTCAGGGGGAACGCGGCGGAACGGCGTTCCCGTACCTTTTTAAAAAATACATAAAAAATTAAAATAAATAAAAAATTAATTATTTTGAAAACTAATGGAAAGCCTTATAGTCAAGTATAGACCTTAAAGTCAAGTATAGTTTGTTAAATGAACATTAATCATATTTTTAGTTTCATCCCAGTGCTTTAATTTAGTTTTCTTTCAAATAATATTGGATGTTCAATAAAAAGTTTTTAATACAATATGATGTTCTTCTTAACCCGGATATTTTTAAACTTGCAGAAAAATTAGGCCTTATCTAGATTTTACATTGTTAAGTTGGTCAGTATGAAACATGCCTGCTCCCGAAAGGCTTAATGATTTTTATCAAATCTTTAAAACTGGATTTTGAGTGTCATAAAAAAGCTGCAAAAATACAAGAATATTCTCAGGTACGTTAAAAACGGGCAACTTAAGAGTAATTTTAAAAAATTTTTCGTTGGAGGGCCCGTGGTGAGCCAGTTCTTTTACAGTTCCCTTACCTCTTTTTTTAGAAATCGAGCACTGTGTATAATATATATATATATGTGTGTGTCCGTGGTACCGATAACTTTTGAAGCGGACCTCCGATTTTTATCAAATTTGGTATGAAGGTGTAAGACCAGGTCTATTTTCATGAGTTCGCGAACCTGCATTATCGGGTTATGGGAACGGGGTTTTATGGGGTTTCAAAGGGGTCAAAATTGGGTTTTTGGCATTTTTGGGCCTCAATTTTCAAAATTCATGAACTTTTACTAAAACCATTCAAAAGAGCTTAAAAAAACAAACAATTTAGTATTTTGAATTTTTAACTTAGCTTAAATGGTTACGGAGAAAATCCAAAAATGTGTTTTCCATGTTATTCTTATGGGAAATCAAGAAACCCCTATATCTTACCTATTAATTGACATAACTTAATCAAATTTGGTATTTGATTAAGTTGAAATAATTGTTCTCAAAACTGTTCTGTACAAAGTAGTTGATTTGATTCAAAATATTACATTAACTGTTTGCCTACAACAATTTCAAAGACTAGACAGTACAGGTAGGTACAATTGCAACAGGCCTATAGTTATTTCATCCTTTTTGCCTTTTTTATAAATAGGGTGAACCTCGGTAGTTTTTAAAACATTCAGGAAACACACCTTGTATTAAACAGTTGTTAATTAAAATTGTTAAAGGTGTAACAAAATAAGTTATATCTCAGCATGGTGGAAGAAAGATGGTGTGTGCATACGATTATTGCCAGTATCCCAGCCGTGAACTGTGACGTCACCTTTGGGCTACAGCTGAGATTTTTAACATTGACTCTTATGGAGCAAACCGGTATTTTTTTGCTTTAACTCGATTTCCTCGGCGTAAAACAGTTTAAATACGCAAAAGACACCTATCATCGTAATCTGCATTAAATTCTAAACAATAAAACTATATAAGTTTTGTAACCTTTTTTACCTTTTTTATAATTTTTTTTTGCCTTACCAAAGTAAGGATATATTTTGCTCGGCATCAGACTTATGCGTACCGTCTCAGCTTAACACGGATTTTCCTATTTACATTACTTGGAATGTCTACATTATATATATCATTGTAATCTGCGTTAAATGTCGAATAAATTGATATAAATTTTATATAGTTTAATCTGTGATTGTTGTTACATTTTCGATAGGAAATTCTTTGTTTACATTTTAAAATTTTACTAAAATTCACTGATATTTCGATTTTACTCAACTAATTGAGCCTAAACAATTTTAACACTCATAAAACATATATCAGTTTAATCTTCATAAAAAATGCTTATTAAAATGATTCAAATTTTAAGTATATTTTTCTTTCTGTATAAACTGATTCGGCTTAAAAAAAATGGCTCTAACTTTCGTATGGAAAGAGGTTTGTGTGCACTATCCCATTTCAACGTGAATTTTTTGATTTAGATCGCTTGGGATATAAACATTATATATGTAACAGACATCTGCGTCAGATATCTGTCTAAAATGTATGATTGTTAGTGTTTTTTAAATTGTCTTAAATAGGCCTGATGCTTTAGTAAAAATTCTTTATTTTATGTTTGGTTGCTCGAAACGTCAAACAGATTAGGCCTATTTCAGATTTCATTGAACTTTTTATCTTCAGTTCAGTTAAATGTTTCCTTTATGTTTTCGTTCCACTTTAAAGTACCTACTTACTCTTGTTCATAAAAAAATTGTAATTGAAATATAAGCAATATATATCTCTTTTGTAAGTCAACAAACTTATTAGATTTAAAAAAGAAAACATTTAAATAGAGAATTATTAGAATTTTTAATTCCTTCTTCAGTTTTTTGGGCATATTGTTGCTGGTGAAAAGTTAAATACATAATATAAGATTTTGACTATTACCATTATATAGACACAATTATATAATACAATTAAAATAAAATTGTATTTGGAAAAATTACAAATTGTAATAAATATCGTGGAACTGCTCTAACAAATCCGGGACATACCACTGACATAGATATACACGAATCTTATTATTAGGCTACATTATATATTACATTACAATCACATAACGATTATATAGAAAATGATTATGAAAGATTATTTTTTACTTGAATGAGCTATAATGGTTGAAACATAATAAAAAACTATAATAATTATATACAAAAGAGAAAAGTTAAAATTAATACAGGGTAAAGAAAGATGTAGTATTATTTGGATGGGATTACATGTTTTTAGCTTAGCAAGAGTTGCCGTAGATTACAGCAATAGACAGTGTATTTGGACATGGGCGTAAGACAAACATGGTATACGTAAGTGCATTGTCAATTGGATGGACAAAAATGGTTAAACTTAACAAAAAGATAGCATTGTTATATGACAAGAATTGACATTGGAGTTATATACACATTATACAAAAAGAGAGAGATGGATAGTAATTCAAGTACAGCCTATGAATTTTTCTCCGAAAATTTATTAGAAATTTTTATTCCTTGTTTCCATACGAAAGTCAGAGCCATTTTTCTAAGCCGAATCAGTTTATACAGACAGAAAAATATACTTAAAATTTGAACCATTTTCATAAGCATTTTTGATGAATATTAAACTGATATATGTTTTATAAGTGTTAAAATTGTTTTAGGCCCAATTAGTTGAGTAAAATCGAAATATCAGTGAATTTTAGTAAAATTTTAAAATGTAAACAAAGAATTTCTTATCGAAAATGTAACAACAATCACAGATTAAACTATATAAAATTTATATCAATTTATTCGCCATTTAACGCAGATTACAATGATATATATAATGTAGACATTCCAAGTAATGTAAATAGGAAAATCCGTGTTAAGCTGAGACGGTACGCATAAGCCTGATGCCGAGCAAAATATATCCTTACTTTGGTAAGGCAAAAAAAATTATAAAAAAGGTAAAAAAGGTTACAAAACTTATATAGTTTTATTTAGAATTTAATGCAGATTACGATGATGGGTGTCTTTTGCGTATTTAAACTGTTTTACGCCGAGGAAATCGAGTTAAAGCAAAAAAATACTGGTTTGCTCCATAAGAGTCAATGTTAAAAATCTCAGCTGTAGCCCAAAGGTGACGTCACAGTTCACGGCTGGGATACTGGCAATAATCGTATGCACACACCATCTTTCTTCCACCATGATATCTCAGTTTCCTTGTCAATGCAAAATGGTCCTTACTCTTTTTTGCAGCCAACTGTCTGACAAATTTTAAGTAGCATCGTTCTAATACTATCAAAAACAAATTTATCGTTTGAAATAAATCTCTCAAAAACAAAATTTATGGAATTTTACATACGAGAAAAATCAGAACATGATTTCAACTTAAATGTTATCATTGAAAATCAAAATATAACAAATGAAAAATCAACAAAATTTTTGAGACTTGTACTAGATGAAAATTTGAATTTCAACATCCATATTGACAATATGTGTAAAAAACTCTCTCAAATTATTTTCCTTTTAAGAAGATTATCAACATTTTGTGATAGAGAAGTACTTTTCATGGCATATTATTCATTATTTGTATCTAATATGAGATATGCCATTCCTATTTGGGGTATGGCCTCTTCGAGAACAAAGCAAGTCTTTAAATTACAGAAATCAGCATTAAGAACAATATTTAAATTAAGAAAAAAAGAATCATGCAAAGAGATATTTAAAAATTACTAGTATACGTGTTGCTCGAAATCGAGCAATTTATTTTCATACAATGCAAATGTTACATTTAGCTCTAAATCAATGACATCCAACCAATCCAATATTGTGAATCTCTTTAATCACCAAAACTACACGTATTTACAGCTGATTATAAACAGATGTTTAAAATGCTTTATTTAATCCCAATGTTATTTAAATGGGAAATTTTAAGATTTCAATTGTGGATAGCGCCTTTATTTTCAGTCCGATTCTTATCAGTTTTTGGCGGAAACAACTACAGGCCAAGCCCTACCCGCAACGACACCAAAAACTTGAAAATCGGTTGAAAATTGTAGGAGGAGTTCTCAGGACAAAAAAACCCTTAGCGTATTAAATAAGTATAGATGATCTGATGACATATTATTCTTTATATATATATATATGAAACATTAAATTTTGTAAAAAATAACCTGGATAAATTCGACATAAATGAACAAAGAAAATTCATGTATTTTAATTTAAGAAGAGAAAACAAATTATTTTCAAGTTTTCACAGGAGGACAACTTTCTTTGAAAAACATTTAGTTTACAATGGAAGAAAACTTCACAATCATTTGCCAAACTATATTAAAAATTTAGAAAATAAAGACTTCAAGAGAGAATTAAAATTACTATTAACTGAAATTCCAATATACTCAATTGAAGAATTTTATAAGAAAAAATATAATTCTAAAAACACAGTTTATTATAAGAATTATTGAATATTTTTGTAATGACGATGCAATTTATATTGTCAAGACAAATAAATATTATTATTATTATTATTATTATCAGGTACTGGTTTTTTACTTAGATAACGTTCAAAATTACAATGCCTAACTAAATCTACACCACAACTAGAATTTATGGTCTAACATGCAATGTTTTCAAAGAATTCATTAAAATCATCTGGCGACAAATCTTGGAGACAATGGCGGATCTTACACAGTCAATACGGATCGCGATATTTGGATCGTGATCTTGGATAACAATACGGATTGAGTGTGTAAAGTCAAATATTGATGCACGATTCATGGATCATTCATCAATATTTGACTTTACACCCTCAATCTATATCGTGATCCAAGATCACGATCCAAAATATGACGATCTGTATTAACCGTGTAAGATCCGCCATTTTCTCTACAATTTGCTGATTTGTTTTTCTCTTATATACTGGTTAAAAGTGCGAGTTGGCATGGGAAGAGCGGCCATTGGGTGGGCAGCGTGGAGGAAGCAGAAGTGTGCAAATTGACGGTTGGTAGTGTCTGCAGTAGGCAGACCACGTCAGACGGATTGTACAACTTTATGTGTGATTTCAAGAGTATCAAACGTGTTAGATATATATGGACACAGGTGGAATAGTGTTTTATATGTAAACATAAAGGGTTTTATTTAGTGTTAATGGAACTGTTCTTTTTAGCGAATTTCCCTATAGGGAATACGCTATTACAGTAGTAGCCATGGTAAGACCTAAGCCCGGGACCACTTTACTTTTTCATTTTGAGGTCCCCAGAAGCCAAAAACACCATTCGTTCATTTTCATATATAAGTATATATATATATACAGGGTGTCCAGCTTCCACCTTTACAAACTTTTCCAGGTTATTAAGCATGCCAAAACAAACAGAAAAATCATATAAACATATGTCCGGAAATGCTTCGTTAAGCCACTAGCCGCCATTTTGTTTTTTACACTTAAGAATTTTTTTTTCCGTAACGGGTTGTTGTATGAAGTTCATATTTGGCATGTACCTTAATCACACCAATGCTCATTTTTAGAAAAAATATTATTTTTTTCCAATGTATATTTTCAAAATGGCGGCCATTTTAAGTTTTTAAACTCAAATATCTAAAAAACCGTAAATTTTATAAAAATTTTACTAGACACAAAAAAGTTGACATATTAAATTATCTAAACAGTGATACCAAGTTTGTAAGGATTCGGCAACAAATAACGGAGTTATGGTGGTTTTCCTGTAGAAAAACACTGATTTTGCACTATGATTAATGCCAATTTAGGTTATTTTAAGAGAAAAATCTCAATAACTCTGTTATTTGTTTTTTTTCCAATTAGTAACAAGTAAAATATATATATACAGGGTGTCCAGCTTCCACCTTTACAAACTTTTCCAGGTTATTAAGCATGCCAAAACAAACAGAAAAATCATATAAACATATGTCTGGAAATGCTTCGTTAAGCCGCTAGCCACCATTTTATTTTTTACACTTAAGAAATTTTATTTCCATAACGGGTTGTTGTATGGAGTTCATATTTAGCATGTACCTTAATCACACCAATGCCCATTTTTAGAAAAAAAATTATTTTTTTCCGATGTATATTTTCAAAATGGCGGCCATTTTAAGTTTTTAAACTAAAATATCTAAAAAAAACCGTAAATTTTATAAAAATTTTACTAGACACAAAAAAGTTGACAAATTGAATTATCTAAACAGTGATACCAAGTTTGTAAGGATCCGGCAACAAGTAACGGAGTTATGGTGGTTTTCCTGTAGAAAAACACTGATTTTGCACTATGATTAATGCCAATTTAGGTTATTTTGAGAGAAAAATCTCAATAACTCCGTTATTTGTTGTCGGATCCTTACAAACTTGGTATCAATGTTTAAATAATTTAATTTGTCAACTTTTTTGTGTCTAATAAAATTTTTTTTATAAAATTGAAAATATTGATCGGAAAAAAATAATATTTTTTCTAAAAATGAGCATTGGTGTGATTAAGGTATATGCCAAATATGAACTCCATACAACAACCTGTTACGGAAATAAAAATTCTTAAGTGTAAAAAACAAAATGGCGGCTAGCGGCTTAACGAAGCATTTCCGGACATATGTTTATATGATTTTTCTGTTTGTTTTGGCATGCTTAACAACCTGGAAAAGTTTGTAAAGGAGGAAGCTGGACACCCTGTATATATATATATATATATATATATATATATATATATATATATATATATATATGTGTCTGTGGTACCGATAACTTTTGAAGGGAACCTCCGATTTTGATGAAATTTGGTATGAAGGTGTAAGACCAGGTCTATTTTCACGAGTTCGCGAACCAGCATGATCGGGTAATGGGAACGGGGTTTTAGGGGGTTTCAAAGGGGTCAAAAATGGGTTTTTGGTATTTTTTGAGCATAATTTCCAAAATTCAACAATTTGAACTGAAACCATTTAAAAGAGCTTAAAAAAACAAACATTTTGGTATTTTGAATTTTTATCTTAGCATAATTGGTTACGGGGAAAATTAATTTTTCCGAGCCTTTCAATAAAATTTACGAGCCTTTAAATTTTTTACCTATCTTAAATGGTTATGGAGAAAATCCAAAAACTATGTTTTCCATGTTATTCTTATGAAAAATCAAGAAAACCTTATATCTTGCTTATTTATTGACATATCTTGATAAAATTTGGTAAGTACATTCATTCGGAAGCGTTTAACTTATATTTGCTTAGAAAACCCATATGGCGGCAAACCTACGTACTCATCCCTATGGGGTTTATGGGGGAAATAAAAAGAACACCATAACCTGATACAATTTGGTATGTACAATCACTAGGTAGGGTTTAACTTATATTTACCAACAAAACCCATATGGCGGCAAACCTACATACTCTCATCCCCATGAATTTTATGGGGAAATAGAAAATATACCAAAATTCCATTGGAAATTCGCTGAGTACGCAGGTCTGCTGCGACAAGGGTATTTTAAGTATGTCTTGTTTGCCTAGCACATTATTTTAACGAATAATAATTTTGTGTCCAGTACACGTCTATACTTGAATTATTTCAAGTTAAAAATTGTCAAGTATGAAATGCACTCTACAGAAACAATAAAAGGCGAGGGAAAATTTAATTTATTGTTATATCCACAGAGAATTTCAAGTCTATAACTTTTTTACATTGAAACATGTTGTGTCCTCGTTCTGTAAAACCCATGTCAAAATACTTTGAATCTTGACAGTTCTTTTTTCATGTGTTGAGAAGTAAAATCAGTTCTGATTATTAATTAGTCCTGACATTGAGTCTATACGGAACAACAGCAAGTTTTCCATTAACAAAAATTTTTTGCTGTCAATATTTTTTTAGCAAATTTCCCATAGGGAATAAGCTATTACCGTAGTCTCATGGTAAGAACTAAGCCCGGGACCATGTTACTTTTTCGTTTTGAGGTGCCAAAAGACTAAAAATAATAGTCATTACAATTTATATATATATATATATATATATATATATATAGGATTACACATCTCTAGCAAATTTGGTCTCGATCGGACCGTTTTTACGAGGGTTATCGTGTCTAGGGACACACACACACACACACATACATATATATATATATATATATATATTTATATATATATATGTGTGTGTGTGTGTGTGTGTGTGTGTGTGTGTGTGTGTGTCCCTAGACACGATAACCCTCGTAAAAACGGTCCGATCGAGACCAAATTTGCTAGAGATGTGTAATCCTAGCTTTGTTTTGATGAGTTCATAAACCAGATATATCGACCTACCAGAATGGGTAGTTTTGGGGGGTTTTGTACCCCAAAAATGGGCTTATTGCATTTTTCATATGTAATTTTAAAACATTTTAAAATTTGATTTTCACCACTGGATTTATAGCTAATAAAAACACACAATTTAGTATTTTGAAGCTTTGCTCTATCTCCATTGGTTACCGAGATATTAAAAAGTCTAAAGACAGTACATTGCATTTTGGGGCTCCAATGTTAATCTTATGGAGAATAAGGATGTGTTAATATTTCACTTATTAACCAATATTTTTCCATGCAACTTGGTACTGTAACTTCATACCCAAGCTACTGTAAGCTTCATTTGGTTGATATTTCACGTTTTTATGTTAAAAATTATTTTTTTGTACTTATCATGAGCAAACCTGCATACCCTTTTCCCATGTTAATCATATGGAGAGTAGGAGAACTCTTTTATTTATGGACAGATATTGATGAAACCATTGACTTTGTACGTGAGTAGACTTCTCATAGCATAGGCGTGTGTGAAACATATTGACGGTGGTGCGATCTCGTGCGGCGTCCATCGAAGTACACGTAACATATGATAGATAAGTCAGTATTACCACTCTTCTAAACCAAGGATGAAACACTTTATAACTGAAAGTTATGTTTATGTTTTGGTAAATTTTTTTGGCAGCACTGTAAATTCAGCTGAATAGTAACAACATCAATGGCAGCGACTCTGTTGCAGCGTCCACCGAACTTCCAAATTTTTGCCTCAAACTAAATGCATTGGATGAGAGGTCTATTCACGTTAGTGTACATAGTCAATGATGAAACTTAGTATATGGATTCATATGGTCCAAAAAAATGTGTATGCTTTAAATCTACTTTTAGTGTTCCCCATGGCAGCATACCTGCATACTCTTTCCCTATATTTATCATAAGGAGAATAGACATTTTTTCCCTATTTATGAGCACGTGATGGAATTTCGTTTACAGATTCATCTGGTCTGCAGACGACACTACCCTTTTAAACAGTAACAATACTACAGATGAACATTCACTAAGCATAAAAAGGGCCATGAATTGCAATAGAATATTGTGGGAAAAATGAGCTGGCCATTAATCCATCCAAGACAACCCAGATGCACTTTTCAACAAAGAAAGACAGAGTAAAAAATGCAGCAGATCTCACAGAAGCAACTCAAACCAAATTCCTCGGCATTACACTTGATTGCAAGTTGACCTGGACCGAACACATAAATGTGTTGTGCAAAAAAATCAGCACAAGTATTTATGTTGTTCGAAGAGTGAAGTGGATTGCAGGACTAGCAGCAGCTAAAACTGCCTATTTCTCACTAGTAGAATCCCACATCCGCTATGGTCTACTAGTGTGGGGAGGAACATCATCACAAAACATGAACCGGATCCTCCTCCTGCAGAAGAAAGCTGTCAGAATCCTCGCCAACCTTGCACCACGCCAAACCTGCAGACAGGCATTTCAGGACCTCGAAATGATGACAGTTGTATCTCTGTACATTCAAGAAAGTATCCTACATGTGGACGAAATTCAGCCACCTAGGAACAGAGACTTCCATTCATACAACACCCGTCATGCTTCAAGGTTCAACTTGCCAGTTCACCGTCAGAGGCGGATTTGGAAATTTGCCGCCCCTGGGCTATTAAAAAAGTGCCGCCCCGCAATGGCCTAACTTTTTATCCAGACTTATTGTCCCAATTTCCATGCTATTTCGACGAGTGTGGACAAAATAAGCCGAAATGGTGTTTATTAAGGAACTTAAAATTTAACAACTAGAATTTAAAACTTTTGCGTTGCAATGCAATTACTACCAAAGTGTGACTCAAAGAGCATTACTGTTAGTGCATTTGGCTGGTCCTTTGACCATTTTGAGACACAATAACAAGTGCCGTAGCCGACATCTGACAGTCGAAAACTAGCCTGTAGGTGCGTGCGTTAGTGAGTTCACTGCCGGTGGAATAGATCGGCGTGTGAGGTCCTTTTTGTTATTCTCCTCTTTATAAAATAAACTGTAATCACACAGATTGTTTACTTGAAGTAATAAGTTAATAGCAAAAAACAATGCACAGTTATGTAGGCTAGGTTATATTAAATAAAATAAAAAATTTAGATCTTAAATTTTATTTATGTGATCGAAAGCATATTTTTTAAAGAATTTTTAACCTTTTTTTATTATTTCTTCTTATATTCTTCAACAGAAAATGATTCAAATTTTTAATGAATAATATTTGTGTGTAAAATTCTACTAGGATCCAGGTAATCCACGAACATCATTTAAACAATAATTGTAGGGGGATGGGGAGTAGAAGAAGTGTTTTAACTCATGAAATAATGCATTGTATACAAAATCATTGATTGTGCTTCTGATCGGCATGAACCCTGGGCGGACCAATAGGTCTATTATAAGGAATAGGTATATTTTATATTCCTTTTGGGTCAGACGAAGGTCCTGAGGACTGTGCAGTCTGAGGCGAAGGCAGCCTCGTGACCAACGCAGCGCGGTGGTCGGTGACCGGCGCGGCGACCGGTGTCGTTGTATAGCAACGGATTGGGTGCCTGCGCGGTGGTGTTCTGCGCCTGTCACTAAATTTTCTGTCACCGATTGATCGAGTGCCTTGTCACCGATATATCGGTGAGAGCAATGTCGGTAACTTTGTCACCGAAACAAAAATATGGAACATCTCTAACCCTGAATACAATGCGGTGGTGCAGCTCGGCGGTGGTATGTAGCCTATGTACGGGGAGTGGGAGGGGGCGGCGAGGTGGCGGATGGCTCCTTTGCGCTGATGGGCGCACGGGTCGCTACCGTGACAAATCAACGTATGACGCCTTGCTCTAAAATATTAGGATTTCGCTTAGAAAATAGTCACTTTCAATACTAAAATTTTCTGTATAATTCTCACAAAAATTTTCCGCCGCAAAAATTGAGTTTTTTTTATTATAAAAATTGCCTTTTTTTCCAATTTGCCGCCCTCTGAGTTCTGCCGCCCTGGGCTATAGCCCATTTAGCCCATATGTAAATACACCCCTGTTCACCGTACCACTCTTGCAGAGAAAAAACCATCATACAGCGGCTGCAAGCTACGAAACCACCTACCTGCATCCATGAGAGACCTTACTGGGAACAACCTCAAGACGGAGTTGAAGATATGGCTGACGGCAAGACCTTTCTACACCCTGGATGAATTTCTTGAGAGGAGAGAAGACCTACTGTAAACCAACAATCAACCAATTTTAAACCAAACCACTTGACACTATTGTAATTCTTGAAGAATTGTATAATAAAGATATTTTTGACTTTGACTTTAGCGCTCAATTCCTACCGGAACCGGTAGTAAATAAGTAGTAGTTGAGTTCGAATCGTCAGCTGAGAGCTGAGTGTCATAACAGCTGTGTTGTAGTTGACGCATGCGCACTAGAACGGTTCAAGTGGAGACTTTCTGCTACCAAAAGTGAAAACAAATCGTTCAGTTGCATCTTTGACCGGCTTCTAAGTAAACTTTCAAGGGGCAACCTGCGGTTTGGAGGATGGCAAGTGCTGAGGTGAATGATAGTGCTCAATATTTTGAAGGCGTAGAAAAGTTGTTAGAAATTTGGTTCACTAAATCAGACAGCAACGATAAACAATGTGATCTCCGCAAGATTCCCAGGTAAGCTCCCTTTTGCACTCAGCAAGTTATCGATGTTTGCACTTAGCAAAATGGCCGTCTAAAAATGTTTTCAATATAAAATCAGGGCATATAGAAATTGTTTGGAGTTAATTTCTACATTGTAGTTCGCAGTTTTTCATCTTATCTATCAAAGCACACACAGGCCTAGCCTAACTAACAAATTTCAGCAGACTTCTTTTCCCGGGACAAACAACCTTGAACTATTGATAAGCCTACTAAGCTAACTCGATCTCTTGAGTTATAGGCTAGAGTTTTTTTTTTCATAGGCATGCAAATCGTACAGGCCAAAAGTTTTATACAAACAAACGGTTATCATTATGACACATTCTGTGCCTGGCTTAATTTGTGTGTAAGTGACATCCTGTCTTATGGAGAAACTACCATAATACACATTCCTTTATGACAATAATATATTTTTATTCAATATCTCTTTACCTAATATACATTAGGCCTGAGTTATATTTATTTAAAGTGTATCCAAAACTTGTTTAGGGTACAATAGCTAAAAAAAATCTAAAATAGGCTAGGCCTATCTAGCCTACTTATTCATTGTATTATCAAAGTTTATTTTAATTTATAATACAAAGAAGTTCTTATTTGAATGAAGGTAACTTTATAATAAGGAAACAGACTCATTTTCCTGTTTAGAAAATTGAAAGATGCCCTGCCTGTTAACCACCTGAAAAATGTTTATTTTGCACTCTTTCGATCTGTTTTGAATTATGGCATCATCCTCTGGGGAAACAGCTCTCATATCAATGATGTATTAGTTTTTCAAAAGAAGGTAGGCCTACCGGTAATTAGAATAATGGCAAATGCTGACTACATTGCACACAGTAAACCTTTATTTGTTAGATTTGAAATTTTAACTGTTATCAATTTATATATTTTTAATGTGATGTTAACTAGTTTGGCGAAACTTTGTTATCCGTCTCCACCGTTATTATCGATGTGGAAATTTCGATATTGCAATAATATTGCTATTATATTGATGATACAATTACACGATACGATTATGATTTTATCACCTGATTTAGTTTCTCGTTCTAATGTAATGAAATAAACCTTTTGACAATAAAACAAATACCGTATAGGCTACTAAACAAGTAACTGAAAATAACAGAAAACAGAAAAAGTAAAAATTGTAGCTAATGTAACCTGTTACAAAGAACAACAATAAATAAACTAAGTGTGTAGCTGTATCTAAATTCAAACTGTGAGAAGAAGCAGACTTCGTTAGATCTTAAATGGCGTCACACAAATACTGCCAAATACAAATCAGAAAGGTATATTATTTTATTTATTTATTTTTTTTTTTTTTGCTATTGTATTGAGGGAATATGCATTTTGGCGAAACTTCGTTATCCGTCTCTACCGTTATTATCGATGTGGAAATTTCGATATTGCGATAATATTGCTACCTATTATATCGATGATACAATTACACGATACGATTACGATTTTATCACCTGATTTAGTTTCTCGTTCTAATATAATGAAATAAACCCTTTGACAATGAAACAAATACCGTATATAGGCCTATTCAAACAAGTAGCCTAACTGAAAATAACAACAACAGAAGAAGTAAAAATTGTAGCTAATGTAACCTGTAACAAAGAACAACACAAAATAAACTACAGTAACCAAGTTTGTTGTGTAGCTGTATATAAATTCAAATTGTGAGAAGAATCAGACTTCGTTAGATCTAAAATGGCGTCACACAAATGCTGCCAAATACAAATCAAAAAGTTTTTTTTTTGCTATTGTATTGAGGGAATACACATTTTAAATGTTTCCAAACACCATTGATTTTGTTGTTATAAACATCGCCGTCAATTAAAGTGCCGGAGGTTTACGGTTACACTGTTAGGTTAGATTATTATTATGATGCATATCTTTTCTCAGTATCGTTGTTGATTCGATTGTTTTCATCGCACAATTTCAATCACAATATCGATATTTCCACATCGATAATAACGGTGGAGACGGATAACGAAGTTTCGCCTGCATTTTAAATGTTTCCAAACACCATTGATTTTGTTGTTATAAACATCGCTGTCTATTAAAGTGATGGAGGTTTACGGTTACACTGTTAGGTTAGATTATTATTATGATACATTTTTTCTCAGAATCGTTGTTAATTCGATTGTTTTCCGAAGATCTCTCAATTTCAATCGCAATATCGAAATTTCCACATTGATAATAACGGTGGAGACGGATAACGAAGTTTCGCCACTAGTTTTAAGGAGCAAGAGTCTTTTAGATTAAGAGGTGAATCACACTCCATAAATACTAGAAACAAAAACAAATTTGAAATACCTTTTGCCAGACTAGAGAAAACCAAAAAAAGTCACTGTATCATGGGAAAAAAATTTCTTAACACACTACCCTCAACCTTACTACAGCTTCCGTACAACTGTTTCAAAACTAAAATGTATTGTACTAGGCTGGTAAAAAATCCACTCTATAATGTAATCGATTTTTTTGATCTCCCTGCTATTGATTGACCTCCATTTCCCCACTCTGTTGCCTTCTCATCTGTGATATATTTTAATGTAATTTATATTTTAGTCAATTTATTTATTGTTGTCATGCTCATGCTCACATATTTATTTATTTTTAATATAGTTTAATTTTGTACCTAAACCTATTTATCAATTGCATGAAGAAAATCCATCAAAGACTGACAATCTTGCTGCTGCATTGAAATTTTTTTTGACGTTTCCATACATTATGTAATGTTTTACGGAAATAAATATCTGATTCTGATTCTGAAACATAGTAATACCGGTACTTGCACTGTATCATCAACTTTGCTAATGCAAAAACTAGGCCTATTTTTTTAAATTCTGGGAGTAAATGACTTATGACTTCAGTTTAAAGCATTCAACCCCCCAATATGAAAATACCGGTACCCAAAAATATCCCTGGGAAATAACTTATCTGAGCCCCCTAAGTCAAGGGGTTACCGTATTCTTTGGCCGACTGTACCTGCTTTGTGTAGAATGTTAATGAGAACAAATTCAAATATTTACCTAATTTATTTAGGCCTACCCGCATTTATGATAAACAAAAATTTAACAGGCTTTGTCAGGTGCAATTTTATAACGGGGCAACGGTATTATCGAATGAAATACTAATTTATCGATCTGGGATCGATACCGTATAGAGGCTTATTTTCTTATCTATCGTATTAACTATCGATTCAATCTAGACCTAAATAACAAAGACAATCACTGTAACTAATTTCCTCTGTTAAGTTATGTTTAACTTAGTTTTTTTATATCCACATTTAATTTACATTAAAAGAACAATCAGCCTACAACCTAACACGGCTCTAATTTATATCAACAAATTCAAAACACTACCTAATTAATGATATTGATGATCCAAATTTAAAAAAATAACATAAGTTATATATAAAATTTACCTATGTATCGTACTTAAATTGGCCTTAACTCACATTTATTAGAACTTTCCTGGCCATACCCTAGGTTAGTTCTTCATATTAGGCCTAATGGATATTAGTTTGGTAGTTAGTTAGGTTGTAGAACAAATTTTGTCCAACTAAAATTTGTATTTTGCGGTAATTTTTGATCCGATACTCTATAGATTAGATCGATTGATATTTTCATTTGGTAGTATCAGAGCCTAGTTATGAAACTGAACCCGGCTTTGTCATAATATGTTGCTCACTTAATTTTATATTTGTGGTCATAAATTCTTTAATACCTAGGATACCGGTACTGTGTTTATGGGTTTAAAAAAATTACTAAGCCTACCTGCAATTGTATATTACCACCCCTGCCCCTTCAACCCCATTTTCTGTTGGCCCTCCCTATAGCCACTCAGACACATCCATTGCCGAGTCAGACTTAAAAACTTCAAGAACTTCACTGTTTTTATGAATGCTGATATGGTAGGTCCTATCTTATGTAAGTTCTAGGCCTATATTTGTGGTAGGCCTACATCTCTTTAAAATTCAAGTTTAGAAGTCCTTTTTCCTTTTTCCTCGAAGTCCTCTCCCTTGGTCTAATTTTGGGTGTAGTTTAATGTAGGGTGGAGTGTGGTAAGTGTGACCTAAAAAACTTTTTTCTCTGTCATACTTAAGCTAGAAATTTGAAATTAAGAACAAAGCAAGTTTGGACGAATCTGTGCTGGTAAAAAAACATGGGTTTGATTTTAAATTTTATTTACCTTTTATTTTCACTTTATAAAAAAAGTCTATCAGCTGTCACACTTGCCCCAGGTGTAGGGGGTAAGCGTGATACCATGCTATAAAATAAAATACTACTACCTACCTCTTGTATACAGCGTTTGGAGCAAGTGTGTTAAAATAAATGTTTATTCCACGCTCTTCCTGGCACTTTTTGATTTGAGTTTCTATCACTTTTAGTTTTGGAGATATTTAGACTTATTTGATTTCGCGTGTTTTATTCTCTTTCTTGAGTACCTTAAGTTACTTATTGTGTTTTATTCAATATAGGCTATTATCCTTGTCCCAGTCTGTTAGTCAAAATGTCGCCAAAAGCGTATTTCCATGTTCTTTAACCTCATATGGTCTAATATTTTGGAGCAATTCCTCTGAATCAATCAGTTTTCAAAATGCAAACAAGGGCCATTAGATTGTTGTCGGGTATTAGTCCAAGAGAATCTTGCCTAACACATTTCACATTTCAGACGACTTCAAATTCTCCCACTTCCTTTATTATTCATACTCCAGTGTTCAGTGTCCAGTGTTATGTTTGTTAAATGTAATTCGCAAAGTTTTTTTTTACAATTATCATCCTCATCACTACTCAACCAGAAATTCCAACATTTTGCAATACAGTACTCAATTCATAGAACGACTTTCCCTGAAAAATCACCATCTTACTCTTTTTTAAAGATCTACAACAGTTTCCCCCAATGCACTATAGAGGAACCTTCAATTAAAAAATTAAAAAAGCTGGCTATAGGTTATCTTTTTCAGAACTGCTTTTATAGTCTCTCTGAGTACGGTACCTGAATCACGGCATAGGCGGGGCTTGACAAACTCATGCTTCGAAATCACGTTATGAGGGTCTTTCACAATTGGTGGTTTTCTTTTACTGTTCTTAGCCTTTTTTTATCACACACAAAATGAGATTTTTGTTATTTAGATTTAAGTAACTTATTTAGGTTAAGACAAGTTTGTGACACGTCTACTACTGCCCAGGCAAAATTGCATGTAAGGGCGTCACCAGACATTGTAAATCTAAACATCTAAACATTTGTATTCTATGTAGGCTATTTCTGCTTAGGTTATCATGACGTACCTAGGCTACTTTAAAAGAACGCTAATTTTTTATGGCTTTTGATATGTTATGTTACCTTGCTATGAATATAGATGTGTGCTGTTGTCTTAATTTCTGTTAGTTCAACATTATTTCATATGTAAGCTTAAATAGGCCTATTATAAAATTATTTTTCACTTTTTATATTTACCGTTATTATAGGCTAAACAAATTTTTCATTGTTCCAGACAGCAGCTTGAAACGATGCTGAAAATTGTCCACTGTGAGGTTATCAGCTTCTCTAGCAACGATAAAATCGACGCGTATGTTCTGAGGTAAGGTGTTTTACAGTAAAAACTTATTCATTTTAATACAAACATCAAGCTATTAGCCCTTCTTTTATTAAGCAAACAACTGAACATTTTATGAGAAAATAAACCCCCGCCGCAGCTGACCTGCGCACTTCTAGCATAGCGAATTTCTAGCATAGTTTGGGATCTTTTATATTCTCCATATATACCATAGGTATATAGGTTTACTGTGATGGGAAGTTGCTAGAAAATTCATCCTTTAATTAATCAAATCCTTATATTTTTTATTTTCCTTTTATTATACACCATGTAGGTTTGCTGCCTTATGGGCGTTGTAAACCAATCGTACCTAGTGAATGTAAATACCAAATTTGACTAAGTTAGGTCAATAAATAAGCGCGATAAGTTACATGGCTTTGTTTATTCCCCACTAGAATAACATGGGAAATCTATTCTTAGATTTTCTCAGTAACCAGTTTATAAGCCAAGATAAAAATTTAAAATAGGTAAGCTACTAAATTGTTTACTTTTTCAATTTTTTTTATAGCTCTAGTTAAAAATTTTTGAAATAGTAAATTGTCAAAACCCCATTTTTTACCATTTAGAAAGCACAAAAAACCCCGTTCCCATCACCCGATTAAGCTGGTTCGCGAACTTATAAAATTAGACCTGGTCCTACATCTTTATAGTCCTACAGTACCAAATTTTATCACAATCAGAGGTCCCTGTCAAAAGTTCAGGGTTGCCACAGACATTAAAAGTCAGGAAAAGTCAGGAATAGTCAGGATTTTTGGGTTTTGGTCAGGAAAAGTCAGGAAAAAGTTTGAAAATATGCCGAAAGTCAGGAAAAATGGGGAAAAAGTGCCAAAAGTCAGGAAAATTTGCAGTGGCACAATCCAACCGTCTTGATTTTCGATCGCTCTCATAAATCAGAATTTCTAAGTAGGTAGTGGGTAAAATGTATTAATTTTATACATTAATTACCTATTAATAATGTAGTTAAAGTATATTTTTATTGTGTTTTTCATTGTTATAATGTTAGTTTTTACATTACTACGTATGTCGTATACGTGTTGCTCGAAATCGAGCAATTTATTTTAATACAATACAAATGTTACTTTTAGCCCTAAATCAATTACATCCGACCAATCCAATATTGTGAATCTCTTTAATCACCAAAACAACACGTATTTACAGCTGATTATTATCAGATGTTTAAAATGCTTTATTTAATCCCAATGTTATTTAAATGGGAAATTTTGAAATTTCAATGGTGGATAGCGCCTTTATTTTCAGTCCGATTCTTATCAATTTTTGGCAGAAACAACTACAGGCCAAGCCCTATCCAACGACACCAAAAACTTGAAAATCGGTTGACAATTGTTGGAGGAGCTCGCAAGACAAAAAACCCTTAGCGTATTAAATAAGTATAGATTATTATAACACCTTGTTTTATTTTTAGGCAATTTCTCTACGGAGAATATTAGCGAATTTTCCTATCTAGGGAATACGCTATTACGATAATACTCATGGTAAGACCTAAGGCCGGGACCATATTACTTTTTTGTTTTAAGGTCCATAGGAGCGAAAAACACCGTTGGTTCAAATTCATATACAATAAATTTTGAAAGAGACCTTTAATTTCGATGAAGTTTGGTAAGGTGTAAGACAGCGTTCTTCAGGTTAGGTTTGAAAACCAGGTTGATTGGACAGTTGGAACAGGGTTTTATAGGGTTTCAAAAAGGTCAAAAAAGGTGTTTTTGGTAATTTTTGCCTTAAAAATTTTAATTCATCAATTTTCAAAGAGACCATTCAAAAGAACTTTAAAAAACAAATAATTTAGTATTTTGAATCATTTACTTAGCTTCACTGGTTACGGAATAAATTAAAAAACTAATGGGAAACCAATAAACCCCTCTGGTATATATTGCTTATTTTTAACAATTCCTAATAAAAATCTCAATAGGCTTAATTAATGCTATATGTAAATAAAAAGTTTTAATTAACTAAACCATTAGAAATTCGCTGAGTATTTCGCTGTGACGGGAGTTTTTCAATAAAAATTTGAGCGATGGGCAACTATGGGAATGGAGGAGATTGCATTAAAAAATATTCCAAAGGAAACTCGCTAGAAACAAAAAACGAATCTTTTTCCCGCGGTTCCAAAAAGTCAGGAAAAATCTCTCAGATTGGTCAGTAAAAGTCAGGAAAAATGGCCTCAAACATTCTGTGGCAACCCTATTAGTTATCAGTAATATATAATGTGCATACATACCCTACTTATGAATATGTGTTTTTTTTTGTTATATTGTCCATATATACAATTAATATTTTTGGCTTCTGGGGACCTCAAAATGAAAAAGTAACATGGTCCTGGGAGGCTTTTTTTAAGTCTTACCATGGTTACTACCAAGTACTTGGGGGTATGCTTAATCTTTGCTACTACCGTAATAGCGTATTCTCAATAGGAAAATTCGCTAAAAATTAACAGAGCTATATTAATAAATAATACCGTACTGTTATATTATTTGTTTATTTTGTATATTTTGCAATCAGATGGTTAATTTATAATGTTTGTTTATTAATAGTTCTTTTCCTTGTTCTTATAAAGTGATGTGTGTATTTCTAGTTAAATAAAACCTTTCTAAAGGTATTCATCTTAATATGTGAGTTTTCATTTTGTTTTGTCATAATCCCTCATTACAATTTATTTAACTAGAAAATGGAAAAGATTCTAAAACCTGAAGTATTCAAAGTAGATCCCAATTCAGCCTCAGCTAGTAAAGAATGGAATCATTGGTTTAGGACATTTCATAACTTCATTATTAGTATTGAACCAGCCGTTTCTGATGATGATAAGTTGAAAATACTTGTAAATTACATTTCTTCAGATATAGATGAGTTTATTAGTAATTGTAAAACCTATAACAGTGCTATTAAAACGTTAAACAGTATCTACAATAAACCAGTCAATGAAATTTTTGCCAGGCATAAATTGGCTACTCGATGTCAATTACCTGATGAATCAGTCGATCAGTATCTTCAGGCGCTTAAAGGATTAAGTAAAAATTGTCAGTTTAAATCTGTAACAGCAGAGGAACATAGAGATAGTTTCATCCGTGATGCCTTCATTTCGGGCCTAAAGTCTACTGAAATACGTCAACGGCTTTTGGAAAAGTATAGTTTAACATTAGAAGATGCCTATGAACAAGCCAGGTCCCTAGAATTAGCATACAATCAGTCTTTGTCATTTTCCTCGACGGTACCTGTAAATGCTGTTTCATCTAAAGATAATATTTCATCTCATTTTCAAACATCTAGTCCACCTAGTTCAGTGTGTAATACAGACAGCACGACTGTGGCTGCTGTCCATCAGAAGTGTTTTTACTGTGGCAATTTCAAACACCCACGCATGAAATGCCCTGCTAAGGATTTTACTTGCCATTTATGTGGTAAACTGGGTCATTTCGCTAAGGTATGCAAATCCGTGTCCAAACAGACCTCTAAGACGAAAATCAATGAACGAAGAGAAATAAATGGCTCTGTTGATCTTGTTGCCACTGCTGGGGGGTTAGCTAGGAGTACTGTTCCTGCTACCATTAATGACAAAAATGTGTTTGCTCTTATAGATACAGGTAGCACGTTAAGTTTCATAAATGAAAATACCGCCAATAAACTTCTTTTAAGTATTGGTCCTTCAACGGGTAAGGTTTCTATGGCCTCAATGTCTATGACATCTAGCATTAAAGGACAATGTAAAGTTAATCTCAAAGTTTTGGGTCATTCCTATGATAACGTAAATCTTTTCATTCTCTCGGACCTGTGTGCAGATATAATCATAGGACATGATATACTAAAACAGCATGAAAGTGTACAGTTAAAATTTGGTGGAATCAAAGACCCCTTGAAAGTATGTAGTGTTGCTGCAGCATGCGTTCAACCTGCTTCTTTATTTTCTAATCTTAAGCCAGAATGTAAGCCCATTGCAATAAAATCTCGTCGACACTCAGGAGAAGATTTAAAGTTCATTGAAAACGAGATAACACAACTTCTTCGTGCAGGTATAATTGAGCCCAGTATTTCTCCGTGGAGGGCCCAGCCACTAGTTGTCTAGTGACAATCACAAGAAAAGAATGGTTATAGACTATTCTAGAACCATTAACCGTTTCACACTGTTGGATGCATATCCATTACCAAGAATAGAGGAAATTGTAAATAACGTTGCAAACAATGAGGTCTTTAGTACAATAGATTTGAAAAGCGCTTACCATCAAATTCCAATCCGAGATGAAGATAAACCATACACAGCTTTTGAGGCTTGCGGTCAGCTTTTCCAGTTCAAGCGTATTCCATTTGGGGTAACAAATGGTGTTGCTGCATTTCAACGAGTTATTGATGAAATTATTCGCACGGAAAATCTCAAAGATACATACACATACTTAGATGATGTAACCGTTTGTGGAAAATCCCAAGCTGAACATTATGGCAATCTCAGAAGATTCATGGAAGCAGCTAAAAAGTATAATTTAACAATTAACAGCGACAAGTCATCATTCTCTACTACCTCTATCAACCTCCTAGGATATTTGATTACAAATAAGACCATAAGGCCAGACCCTGCTAGACTGGATCCTTTAAGAAAACTACCTCCGCCTAGAGATGTTGCATCATTAAGAAGGACTTTGGGGATGTTTTCCCACTATTCTTCGCATATCCCTCAGTTTTCAGACAAGGTAGCCCCACTAGCGAGATGTTCATTTCCTCTGGCACGAGAAGCACTTAATGCATTCAAAACTTTAAAAAAGGAGATTTAAAATGCAGTTTTAACAAGTATTGATCCAGAAACACCTTTCACAGTTGAAACAGATGCTTCTGAAACTGCTCTTGCTGCAACTTTATCTCAATCTGGTCGTCCCGTAGCATTCTTCTCAAGGATTTTATCAGGTTCTGAACTAAAACACTCATCAGTTGAGAAGGAAGCTCAAGCAATTGTTGAAGCTCTTCACAAATGGAGACATTTTCTTGTTGGCAATCATTTCAAACTTATCACAGATCAAAGGTCAGTGTCATTTATGTTCGATAATACAAAACATGGAAAAGTGAAGAATGAAAAAAATTATGCAATGGCGGATGAAGTTATCCTGTTTTCACTATGACATAACCTATCGGCCTGGTAAAGACAATGTCACTGCAGATGCTTTTTCATGAATTTGTTCAGCCATCTTAGATCCAACAAAGAATCTGAAAGAAATTCATAGAGCACTTTGTCATCCAGGAGTTACTCGTTTATACCATTACATAAGAAGCAAAAATTTACCGTATTCTTTGGAAGAGGTGCGTCGTGTAATTGCCGCATGTGATGTTTGCGCTGCTATTAAACCACGGTTTTTCAAACATAATGGAACACTCATTAAAGCGACTTCGCCTTTTGAACGACTCAACATAGATTTCAAAGGGCCATTGCCGACAGTGAGTAGGAATCGTTATCTTTTAGTGGTGATAGATGAGTATTCGAGGTTTCCGTTTGCCTTCCCTTGTTCTGATCTGTCATCTTCAACGGTAATCAATCATCTAAAGAATCTTTTCTACTTATTTGGCATACCGACTTATTTACATTCTGACCGCGGAAGTTCTTTCATGTCGCAAGAATTAAAGGAGTTTTTGAATACTCTTGGTATCGCCACT
Source organism: Neoaliturus tenellus (assembly GCA_030545055.2). NCBI lineage: Eukaryota > Metazoa > Arthropoda > Insecta > Hemiptera > Cicadellidae > Neoaliturus > Neoaliturus tenellus. Next base: position 187,759,929 of record CM061533.1, on the reverse strand, counting down.
AGTAGAACGACGGCTTATAACCCACAAGGGAATGGGCAAGTAGAAAGATACAATGGCATTTTGTGGAAGAGTATTGAACTTGCCTTGAAATCAGCCAATCTAGATACAACGCGTTGGGAATCTGTGTTGCAAAGTGCCCTACATTCTGTTCGCTCCCTATTGTGTACAAGCACTAATGCCACCCCACATGAACGGATGTTCATTCATCCAAGACGAACCAGGAATGGCCAATCGGCTCCTTCATGGTTGCTTACACCTGGACCTGTATATTTGAAGAAACATGTCAGAGCATCAAAATACGAACCACTTGTAGAAGAAGTTACGTTACTCCATGGAAATGCTGAGTATGCCCATGTTCAATACGCTGATGGCAGAGAGGCAACTGTTTCTACACGAAATCTAGCCCCTATAGGGAGATCCAGAGTAGATATTCCTGCGTTTGCAAAAGAAAACCACGAAACTTTAGACAGTCCTACCAATCCAAGTGAGCAACCTGACAACAATAATGAAGAATTAAGTCAAGATGTGCAAGAAAGTAATATGTCTCAAGTTACAAATAAAGAAATGTTACGTGAGCACAATGACACTAGAAATGTTCAAGGCAGTCCTCGACGAAGCTATAGACAAAGACGTACCCCAAGGTACCTTGAGGATTATGAGACGTAAAGAAAACCCCTGGAGGGAAGAATGTTATATTATTTGTATATTTTGTTTATCCAATCAGATGGTTAATTTATAATGTTTGTTTATTAATGGTTCTTTTCCTTGTTCTTATAAAGTGATGTGTGTATTTCTAGTTAAATAAAACCTTTCTAAAGGTATTCATCTTAATATGTGAGTTTTCATTTTGTTTTGTCATAATCCCTCATTACAAATACTAAATAAAACTAATACCAAACTAAAACGAAAACTTTTTTTTTTTTTTTACTCTTATAATCTATATATATAATTTCGTAAGCGAATCGGTCCCCACGAAATATCTCGAGTTAGAAGAAAGGTAGAGTAACGCATGATGGCTCATTTTAAAGCTTGAGGTCCAAGGACGCAAGGAAAAATACCAGAATCGTCAAAAGTTACCTGGGCTTTGCCCCATTGGACCTTGAAGTTCTAATGTTAATCTAATGTGAAGAAGATTTTTAGATCTACACGTGTGATTAAGCAGATGATCCAGTGAATAATTTTTATCATAAATCAGCTGGTTATTAATCAGATATAGCATATTGAGTTAAGATAACCATATAATTAGAACTTTTGAAAAGTTACAATGCACTATAAAAAATGAGAACACTTATAGTCATGAACAGATTACGGATTTACAGGAGATTTCATCTTGGTGACCCCATCTATGTCATTAAGGAAACAGGAAGAATCATTTTTATGCTGAATATACCAAAGTTAACATTGGCTTAGACGTTGCATGTTTATAATGTTTAATTGTCTTTACTCAGTGAATGTTGTTTAGTTATTACGTTACTGCTTTATATATCGGCTATTTAGTAGTTATTGAGGAATATTTTGATTGGTTTTATCAATTCACTGCGTCTTCCTTTATGTATGTTGTAGGGAAACTATAAACGCCTGTTAATCCATAAAGACCAGTATCTTTTCATAAGTAAGACAAGAGAAAACTAACAAAAGGCCTATATCAATCAATGTTCTACTTCATTGATAAACAGGCAAAAATTGACTTCAATCAGAGCACTAGGGACGTCGGTGGCACGGAGGGTAAGGGGACGTGGGGGGAAATAAGGGGCAAGGTGGGAGGGTTCGGAGATACGAGGAGGAACGGCGGAGATGGCGGCACGGGAATATGGGGATATGGGGGCACGAAGGGCACGAGGAGTGTCGGTGGCACTGGATACAGGGGGGGGCATGAGGGGCACGTTGGAGGCAAGGGAGACATAGGGGCACAGGGAGGAACGGCGAGCATGAGGGCACAGGAGCATGGAGGGTATAGGTGTGTGGGGGCATAGAGGGCTCTCTGCGGAGGCATGGGGATGCACTGGGTCACGTGCGGGGCACAAGGGTTACGAGGGGCGTCGGTGGCAAGGGGGATGCGAGGGGATTGGGGACAATGGAGCATGTGGTGGCGGAGGCACAAGGGGTACTAGGAGTGTCGGTGGCAAGAGGGGTGGATGGGCATGGGGGTACGGGAGCGTGGGGGGTGCGGGAGCACAAGAGGTACTAGGGGCGTCGGTGGCAAGAGGGGTAGATAGGCATGGGGGCACACTGGTACAGGGGCCATGGGGGAACATTTTTCATGGGGGCACGGAAGCACGAGGATATGTGGCGACGCGGAGGTGGGAAGGCATAATGGGCACCAGGGGAGTTGGCACGGGGCACGGTGGGCAGATGGGTATGGGGGCACGGGAGAGCCTTGGGAGACATAGAGGGCATGGGGACCACAGGGAAGAAAGGGTAGAACAGCACAGGGGTTAGGGAGGCATGGGGGCCAAGGTGGATGCATAGGGATATAGGGGGCACGGGGAAGAACTTATTTATTTATTTATTTACATGCATTATAACAGGTTGTAAACCCAATTACAAAAATGCAGTACAATCAATATAATAATTTTTAACAAGGTGGAAATGTCCATTTTTAATCTTCAGTCTATCACATCAGCATACACAACAAACACAATAAAACACAGTATGATAAATTGAGGAGACAGAGCAGAAAAATCTGATGAGTATTAAAATCGAGTGAGTTTGATAAGCCTACCTCAACATAATTTTGTGATTGTGTGATAAGGCCGGACAACGGTTTGGCTTATCTTTCAGTTATTTGCAAACATGATAAGCATTTTGATTTAAATGTAGGAAAGCTGTCATTGAAGATATCTACTGAATCATCCAAGGTGTTAAACAATCTAACTATGTCAAGTAGTGGAGAGTAATAATTAATGTTTGTACGTGAATATGGAATGTGAAAAAATGGTGGACATGGGGGCATGGTAATTGGGGATCAAGGGGTACTAGAGACGTCGGTGGCCAGAAGGTGGTTGGGCATGGGGGGGGGGGGGGGCACGGAGGAGGAATGTGGAACATAGAGGACACGGGGGCCACGGGGAAAAACTGCGGGCATTTGGGCACGCGAGAATAAGGAGCACAGGGGCATGGGGGGTACTCGGGCCCCGGGGGCATAGGGGGTACGGGAAACACAGGTCAGGAGAGGTGAACGGGGGCACAGGGAGGCATAGGATCACGGTGAGTGTCGGGGGAATGGGGGGGGCATAGGGGTCCAGTGTGAAGGAGTTTACAGTATTAATGGGCTTAAATGTTGTATTGAACTATATTATTTACTTGAGTTACAAACTCATCATGTCATAGTTAAGGTGAAAACTATTTTTACCATGTCCGGTAGTATAATAGTGCAATAATTTTTCTTTTTCCACAAAATAGACTACTGTATTTTAATACATTGTAGGAGAAATTTTTGTTAAAGTACTAATTTGATACCGCCACAAAGTTTCGTCAAGATTTTAAAATATTTTATTGGAAAATCTAAACGTGTAAATTCACACTACAGCTTGAGAAAAATACAATAATACTGCAAGGAGGTGATAAATTGAAACTTATTTGTGGAGTCAACATCACCGTTTTGATTTTTAGGGGCCTTTGCCCCTACAAGCCACTAGTATTTTATATTTGGTGTCCATTTTATTTGTAGTTTACAGCAAAGCATGACTAGTTAGCTATTTGTCTTGTAATTATGTCCTCAAACTTATAGAGAAATGTTGAAGAGTCTCGCAGTACATTGAATCTTTAATCCCTTAAGACTAATGTTAATTTTGAAACAAGTGCTACGCCTTTAATATGGGTTGAAAAAGTTTCATCTTTATGACATTCTCAAGAGGAAATTTTAATAGCTAGGAAACTATGAAATAAATATCACGATTGTAGAGTGATTTATGAGATTCAACAACTCAAAATAAAATAAATATCCAAGATGTCTAATTTCAAAAGATGAACATTGATAATAAATAGGATACCATTGTTGTTTATTAATCAAACAATCAATCATGTAAAACTTGATTTCATAGTACTCTCAGGTATTACTACAATTTCATATGTGTAGTGGATATTTCAAATTCAACATAATTCTTAAATTAATAAAAAATTCAAGATGGCGGGTAGTGCTTACTGTTGTCTAAGCCTATCATAGATTTTGTCTGATTTTGGTTACCACACAAATTATGGCATAGTTACGTGTCTAAAATGTTTATTTCTAGAGATTTAGGCTTACTCTTAAAGGCTCACTTCACTAAGAACATTAGCTTCACCTTCTTGTATTCAATGAGGTTAAAATATTTTAGTTAGGTCCTACACAACTTTTGAAACTAATTAAACCTATGCTCTACATTCATAGATATAAAAAAAATTTGATTAGAAATTGTTTTTATTGTGTTATCATGTGTTGATAGTTGTTTGCATAGGTCAATCATAGGGTGTTGGTTGGTTTTTATAAATTCTGCATAAAAATAACTTAGCCGGTAGAGTGCCTACTGTAGGCTCATTGTCTATGTAGGGTTGGATGCTACTGTAGATTTTGTCCTTCTTATCTGTTGCTCTTTGGACCTTTGTTTGGTCTGTTTGTTATTTATCTCTTTGAAGATACCTCATCTTTTAATGTTTAAACAATTTTGATTTCTTTATTGCCAGAATATACTTTCTATTACAGTATCTTGACGCTAAGTGTCTAATTTGATAACTAGTTTTGGTTTTAACCAAATGGGAGATAAACACAGTTCGCATCAAAATTAACTCGCATTTTAGTTAAGAAAATTTTTCCTGGCTGTGTCATTTTAAGTTTAATTTTATAAACTTTTTTCTGAATTCAAATTTTTAATTAATTTAAATGATAATTTTTAGGCTTATTATAAAGAAATATAACCGTACTGGAAACTGGAAAGTAAAACCTGTAAATTTTATAATAGAAAATTAATAATGATTTGCTAAAAGACTTTTCTGTTTAACTGAGTTAAAATGATGATGTTATTATTAAAGCATGGGAACTACCCCAAAAAATATGACTTTGGGAATTTCAATCTAAGAATCTATAAAAGTTTGTACTTTTAGTGACATTCATGTAAATTTAAAAAAGGAAGTATGTAGTTGAACTTTGTTAGTAAAAAAATGTTTCAGATTCTGAAGGGTTTGTTCTTTTGCTCAGATATATAAAATAGGTAGAAAAATAAAAACTAAAACATAAAGGCATTAGTCTTATATATATTATATAAGGCAAGGGAAACTCACGTAACACACAAAAGTCATGTGCTTTATAATACAGAGTTAAGGGACTTTGGGCTCCACAAGTTGCATCATTGATACGTGACCTTTTGAGGAGAGGGACAAAGATGTTCACCCTCTGGCTACATTAATTGTGAACCACCTCTTTGTGCGATGCTCAACTTTGAAAAGCCTTTGATGAGTTTTGGCTAAAGAGTTTATTTCTATTCCAGAACTCTGATGTTATAAAGGCAGCAGAATGTGTAGGCTTAATATAAACTTTAAACTGAGTAATTTGTTGATTAATGTAGGTATTTCACCATTGTACACTTGCAAATTCAGGAATAAAATAAGATTTTGTATAATGGGTAAGCTAAAAATTCATAAGTGAGCTTAGCTCTTAGCCTCTTACTATATTGAGGTTACAGTGAAAATTAGTTTATTTTCAACCTTGAGAAAAGAAAAAAAGAAATTGTTTATTGATTCGTAAGTTAATGTATTTATTTATGGATTCAAAATTTTTATAAGAAAACAAAACAGGAGTTATAAGTTAGTTTGATACAAATTAAATGTATAAATAGTTACTTTTTAAAATTGACTAATCAAAATTTAACAATACAAGAACGTTGTGAGACATCACTTGAGTACAGTACAAAAACTTTGCAACAGCAAATCAATTCAAATCAAAATAAAATTCATTAATATTGTACATCAAGGTACATGAATGGCGTCACTTAAACTAAACAAAAAAAAGGAACTACAATAAGGATAAATTTTGTATTAACTAGACAGTCCTCTGAAATCAACATCACTTCTTCAGAGATAAAATTCCCTCACAGAATAAATTGGATTTGAAATAAGAAATGTCTTTAAATGCTTCTTAAAAGTATCAAAATTTGTTAGATTTTTTTATGTTGGCACGTAAATTTCTGAAAGATTGACCCCAATATATGAAGGTTTCTTTTTAAAAATCTATTTTTTGTGTTTTAGCGAATTTCCCATAGGGAATAAGCTATTACCGTAGGTCTCATGGTAAGACCTAAGTCCGGGACCATGTTACTTCTTTGTTTTGAGGTGCCCAGAGACCAAAAATAATAGTCATTAAAATTTATATATAAATATATCCCTAGACACGATAACTCTTGTAAAAACGGTCCGATCGACACCAAATTTGGTAGAGATGTGTAATCCTACGTTTATTCGGATGAGTTTGTAAACCAGACATATCGAACTACCGGAAGGGGTAGTTTTGGGGGGTTTTTTACCCCAAAAATGGGTTTTTTTGCATTTTTCATATGTAATTTTTAAAAATTTTAAATTTTCATTTTCACCATTGGATTTAGTTAAAAAAAACTCACAATTTAGTATTTTGAAGCTTTGCTCTATCTACATTGGTAACCGAGATATTAAAAAGTCTAAAGACAGTACTTATTGTATTTTGTGCTTATCATGGCAGCAAACCTGCACACTCTTTTCCCATGTTATTCATATGGAAAATAGGCAAACTCGTTTATTTATGGACAGATGTAGATGAAACTTAGTGTACGGCTTTGTCAGGCTTCATATGGTCGAAATACATTTTTTTATGCTAAAAACTTACTTTTAGTGCTCCCCATGGCAGCATACCTGCATAATCTTTCCCTATATTTATCTTAAGGAGAATATACATTTATTTCCCTATTTATGAGCACATTATAAAAATTTTGTTTACAGGTTTAGCTGGCAAAATTAATATTACTATTTTGGAAATTCGCTGAGTACGCAGGTCTGCTGTGACGGGGGGTATTTCTATTATCATGTTCCCACGATTTCTTGTTAAATTATTATGAAAGTGACAATGCTTCTTAGTGTCAAAATTCCTCTTAATATACTAAATGGTCTCTAGAATATACCTTACCCATCTACCTTTTGCGAACTGTTTTATTTGAGTCATGGCATTGCTTTCGAGCCTCCAAAAGGAAGAAAGAGCACTTGAAAATTATTCATAAATTTTTGTATAGAGCAATGAGAAGTCATTTGCATGTCAGCCCCAGACATGAGTTGTTGTGTGGTAAACACATTGTGCAGTTTCCGCTGTGAGTGGTGAGGTTAACTCCCGGCTGGGCAGAGTTCAGGCACAGCCGCGGTGACATAACAGCCGGCCATTCTCTGTTACACAACCAGATAAGAGGTCCTTGTTAACAGGCTATCGGGGTCCAGTCTGCCTCGGGGCTATAATTGGACCGGTTATCTTGGACGAAAAACTCGCACATGCCATTCTTTGAAACGATTGCCAGTTATCGCCTTCAATTCATTTTAGCTCAGCATTTCATTTTGTTCCTTGACATAAATTTGCTTATGTGTGTGTTTAATTGGGGTTTTTCATTTAAAACTGGAAACCATTTCATAATTAATTGTGTTATCCTTGTTATTCTAAATGTCATTCGTTGTTAATTTATACTCAATATATAGGTTTTTGTATTAACTTTGACTTAATTTCTATTATTTGTATTAAGTTTAGTTCAAACAACCTTTTGAAACTTCGTATTTATAAATTTTAAGGAATTTGGATAAAAAAACAAAAAATATAATGAGTTAGGCCTATTTAAAAATATAAAATGGTTATTAATATTGTAGCCTACTTTTTTTTGGTGTTTCACATTTTATACTGACAAATAATAGGCTTAAGTTAATATCCTACTATCTTGGACAAAATGTTTAAGAATACCACTAAGATTAAATTTTATAATAATATGTTACTTGATAACAATATTTGAAAACACAAAATTTATAATTTAAGTCCTTAATATAAAAAAATAATCACAAAACTAGGGTGCACCTGCATGAAATAGTAGTCTTAAATTTCGCTCACATTGGTGTCACCACAGTTTGGCCTTTATTCAGATTGCAGTACATTTTAATTCAATTCAATTCAATTCAATTCAAATATCTTTATTCAAAACTGTAAATACATACATGAATAGAGTCAACAATATCATATAACAATATCATATAATCAAATTGTCCAACAGTATAGAATAAAAATAAAATACTGTAAATAAAAAATCACAATATTCTTCTTATGTAAAATATGCTTTTTCAAAATTAAAACAGAAATAAATGAATCATTAAAATTTATCAAAATTTATTAGATCTAGAATGACTTGAGCATCTCAAATATTATCTTGAAGAGAAAAATTCTTCCAATGAATAACTACATTTTGTTAACAAAAAATCCTTAACCAAATTTCTAAACCCCTTTTCATTAATCATAGATTTTAAATTTAGTGGGAAATGGTTTAAAAATTTAGCACCCATATAGGTTCCCTTTTTTGTAAAGAAGCTGAGATTGTGTTTGCTTAAGTCAATGTCATTCCTACGTCTAGTGCTATAAGAATGGACATTACTTCTGAGTTCTATTTTATTTATTTGATTTTTCACGCACATGACACATTCAAGAATATATTGGTCATATACTGTTAATATACCTAATTGACAAAACTTATCTTTAACCGATATTTGGTGTTCCAAATTTAACATGATTCTTAAGGCTTTTTTTTGGAGTTTTAAAACCGAATCTAAATTTTTTTTAGACGTTCCCCCATAAATGGCTAAGCCATAGGATATGTGTGAGTGTATGTGCGCAAAATAGATAGATTTTAATGCATCAATGCCACACAAAAAAGACATTCGTCTTAAAATATATAAGCCTTGAGAAATTTTATTTGTCATACTTTCTACGTGATAGTCCCAACTTAGATTGCTGTCTACATAAAGCCCTAAGAATTTAGTTTTAATAAGTTGATCGATCATCTCATCATCGATCAAAATTTTTAATTCTTGATTATCTTTATTTTGCTTGGTTGAGAATAGAATTTGATTGGTCTTATGACTGTTTAAAAATAGATTATTGCCTATAAAATAGTCCTTAATGTGACTTAATTGTTCCTCACAAGCGAGTTTGAGATTTAGATGATCTTTTGCAGTCATAATTAGATTCGCATCATCAGCATACAAGATCAATCTACTGTTAGTTTCATTAATGGGTTTTAAAACAGATGGCATTCCTTGGACGTAACAGAGAAATAAAAGTGGGCCAAGAATAGACCCTTGCGGAACTCCATATTTGATTGTTAATATTTTTGACTTATTTTTAATTACTTGACTATTCTTTTTTGAAGATATTTCAACATACTGAGATCTATTGGAGAGATACGACTTAAACCAATTCAAAGTAATGTCCGGTAAGCCCAAAATTTTTAGTTTTCTCAGAAGTATTTCGTGAGAGATGCTGTCAAAAGCTTTTGACAGATCCATGAAAATCCCAACAACCTTATCACCGTTGTCGATTGAATTTATTATAGTTTCCGTAAAATCTAACAAAGCTGACGAAGTGGATTTGCCCTTCCGGAAACCATGTTGTTGTTCATCTAACAGATTATTATCTAGTAGATGCTCAATTAGTCTATTGTACATTACCCGTTCATATACTTTTGATATGGAGGGGAGCAGTGATACTGGCCGATAATTACTGATTTCAGACTTTTCTCCTTTCTTAAAAATAGGTATTACTTTTGAAAGTTTGAGACTATCAGGAAAAGTTCCAGTTATGAGAGAGCAGTTTATTAAGTGGATTAAAGGCTTCAACAAGGGCTTAACAACATACTTAATCAGCTTTAAAGGAACCTCATCGTGACCACTAGATAATTTATTTTTAAAGGATGAAATGATTTTTTCCAATTCTGACTCATCTACTGGTTTACATCTAAAGGGGTTTACAATTTTCTTTTGGTCTAAATGCAAATTATTTAAAAACTGTGGGTTGTTTGGGGAATTTTGAATTATCTCTGTTATTACACCAATAAAATAATCATTGAAACAATTTGAGATGCTCAAGGGATCCGAGACAACATCGATGCCCCTTTTGATTACATCAATAGTACAATTTGAACTGTTTGAGTTTTCTTTTGTCTCGTGATTTATAATCTCCCATGTTTTCTTACACACATTCACTGAATTTTTAATTTTTTCATCATAAAAGGATTGCTTTGATTTTATTAATTTAGATTTAAATTCTTTGTGTCTTAATTTATAGTAATTTAACATTTCGGTATCACCTATGAGTTTAGCTTCTTTTAATAATTCAATAATATCCCTTTCTTCCATTTTTAATTCCTCACTAATCCAATTTAAGCTATTTTTATTTACATACTTTTTTACTTTTTTCCTTGGAAAAACTAAATTAAAGTGGTACTGGAATATACTGTTAAATACATCAAACTTATTTTCTACATTTGCAAAATACATGGTCAACCAGTTCTCCAATGCTAAACAGTTTTTAAAAATTCTCATGTTTTCTTCTGAGAAATCCCTACATTCAATATATTCATAATTTTTTCCCAAATTGTTACCGGCTGGTAACCTTAGTTCTAAGATTTGACCATCATGGTCAGAAAGAGCAGTTACGATTCCAGAAATGCTTGTCAAAGATTTGTCAATGTTTGTTAAAATATTATCAATAGCTGTAGAGGTTGTTAAGGTGACTCTAGTCGGAAAATCTACTAGATAATCAAAATTATAACTCTTAAGAATATTTTTAAAGATTTGAATTTCATTTTTACAATCTAAAACATTTAAATTAAAGTCACCAGCAATTACAAAGTTAGAAACATCTTTTAAGGTCATCAAAATTTCAATTAATTTGTCTAATCTAATTAAAAATTCTAGATCTTGTAATTTAGGTTTCTTATAAATACCTACAAGCACAAAGGACCACTTATTAATTCTATATTTTGCTAAACAGCACTCGAAAAGCTTATCCTCAGTTAGTTCATTTACTTTTTTTAATGTTAGAGCTTTTGAATTTAAACTCCTACCCGACAGAATAACCACGCCACCTCCTGAAGTAGTTGTACGACTGTATGTTGATGTAACCAAATAGTTATTTAAATTCAATCTTTTAATTTCATTTTGATTCATCTTATGTTCTGTAAGAACAATAATATCTGGTTTTAATTCTTCCAAAACTATTTCTAGAGATTCTTTTCGAGAATCTAAATGTTGAATATTTTGATGAAAAACTGAAAGGGTGCTAATTTTTTTACTTTTGGATAAAGTGTTAGAGTCTAGGTTTATATTTTATTTTATATCAAACCATTGTAAATTTAAACTAAAAAATCTGCCACAAAACAGTGTCATTCTGAGAAACTTGCTAATTATCCTCTTATTTCGAGTTTCTCATGGTTTCTTTGCCACAAACATGCTGTTACTTTTCTGTATAATGCATGCTAATTGATGGCAGGCTACTAAAACAATTGAGAGAGATGTCTCCTATTTTGTCATGTTCTGAAAAATAGACAGGAATGTTACATAGAAAGGTGCAAATTGTTGACAGTTTGAGATATCTAATTTTGGACAATGCCAATATAGAAGTCTGTTAGCATACATAAAAGGCAATATTCTGTGATGTACTCTTCATATAGGCCTAGTCAAAATTGTTTATGAAAGAGACGCTAATTGAATGATTTCCTCACTATTTTGATATTATGTTTATGGTATACAATTTTCAAAATTGTAATTTACAGTAATCAGGAAACTACATTGACGTACTTTCTAATAAACCTAGTCGTGACCACCAAAACCACATCATGACCTTTCTTTGATGTGAAGGGTGATTATTAACCACCAAATTTCTTTCAAACCAAGAAATAAATTAGCCAAATCAACTTTTACACAACTTGTCATTTGTAAACTATTTGTATTTTTTTTTTTAAGTCATTTGTGGTTTTGGAAGAATTGTGATTTCTACGTTTAATTAATTTTTAAATTTCTTATCAAGTTAATCTATTCAGATGTCAATAGTAGCCTATACTATGTTTAAAATTAATTTGCAGTCGGAAGGTAAAATTTTATTTCCCATAATGTCTTCCTGAATTCCTCTATTTTCATCACAATTAGATTTTATTTTAATTCAAACGATTGAAATCAGAGTTGATAGAGCTCATGGTCATGTTACTTCCCCCAGTTCGGGAAATCTGAGTTTCGACCGCACGTCGAATAGGGTATAATGTATGGTATTTTTGTTTTTATTCATGACAATTTTGGTTGTTTCCTTTGCTACAAGTTGAATTGCACTGATTAGGTGAATCACAATGAACGCCTCTAAGGCATAACATACGTTAGTATTGTGATAAATTTTTTGTTTGTTTTACAAGAACCTGGGGGGGTTTTACAATATAAACTATCTTGTCATAAATTGAATTTATAAATAATTTTAAACACGTGAAGCATCCAGTTGATAATAACTCTCTATATCCCTATTGTCATCAAATGTCACCAAAAAAGGCTTTAAAAAATAATGAATAAATAAGAAAAACTTCTAAATAATAATTAAAACCAATAATTCAGGTGTCAACTAAGTCTTCCAATTTAGGTTTTTTTATTTTTTTTATTTATTTATTTTTTTTTTGTAAAAAGACTACACTACCATTGCCCCTCATTGTTGATTAGTGACCTTGCAATAATGTGTGATGTGTTCTGCGCACCATGTTCCCTGTCAGTACTGTACTTATCCAACAACAACTCGAAGTCAGTGCAATTGTCTGATAAAATTCATGTTTTGTCTTGCTAATTTCCGACAGTTAGTTCTGTTAAACTGTTAGACACCCCAGGATTACTAATAATAATTGAAAACTCCTAACCTTCCTTGCTTGGGCTTTATGTCAAAACTTTGTTTTATGCAGAGTTTTAATTTTTATTGCAAACTGGAGATGCATGTAAATTATGTGGTAATTTTGATTATCATTTTACGTCAAGTCTATTACCTAGTTATTATTTTTTTTAATTCTAACAAACTCCTTTGATGACCTTGTTTATTTAAACTACCAAATGATCAACTACTTTCATACAACAAATCCAGCTTTAACAAAAAATAAGTTTTGTTCAACGTCTGTATTAAAACTTAGTAAAGTTTACACAAGTGATATATGGGATTATAAGATGCATCATTCAAAACTTTTTATTGTTGAATCAATTCAAATTATTATTGAATAGAATAATTGTAAGGGGGAAACTGGATTAATATTGTTTATTTAATTATTAATTATTGATTGTTTGGGTTTTAAATTGTGGGTTTCAGGTGAGGTCAAGGAAGTAATGTAAGGAGGAAGTATTTGAGCTTGCTGTTGTATGAGTAGACTGGAACTGTTAATAAACAATAGCTTGTTTATGCTGACCTATTGGTAGCTCTGGCTTAAATAGGTCAGCAGACTTAGATTCGGGGGAGTGTGTCTAGTGCAGTGATGTGAGTGTAAATGTTTAGGGGGGTTAGGTCAGAGGGGCCATGGGGCTCTAGGCCTGGGGCCCGGGGTAAGTCCAAATTAGTTGGGGTTTTCTAAATTAAGGGGGGTCCAATCCAAAATTGATTATTTGTTTAAAGTTTTTCTAGTTTAAAGGTTCGAGTTATTTCTTTGGGAGTTCCAGTCTACTTAACCCTAACATTAAATTTAATAAATGTATAAGTTGAATTCCGTTCTTGTTTATCATTAGTTTGAAACTATTGTATTTTCTGTTTGTTATGTTGATTTTAATATCTGTTAATTATATTTGGTTTGAATCTTAACATGTCCCTTTTTATTTAATGAGCTACGCCCTCAGTCATGTAGTGTGGCTTCTCAGTCTGGCCAACTGGAAGTCGCATTCATGACATAATCGGCTTCACATTCTTCGTGGAATCAATAAAAGTAATTAATTATTTTTTCTTTGTATAAGTTATATTTATTGAACAAATAAACTTAACAAATAATTTACAGATAGGCCTAATATTGTAAATGCCAAATAGTAAAATTTGTGATTTATGAGTAATATATATCTCTAAAATCACTACATTGGTTAACTTGATGTAAATTTCATCATCATAAAAATTTGGTTATTACCAGATAAGATGACCCTACTGAGAATGAAAATCAAACAACGATAATATATCAAGGGTTCATTTGGGGTCATGGATTTAACTTGGAAGTTTGATAGCAGACAGTTAGTTATCTCTGTTTCATTTAACGGAATTTAATTGAGTCATTTAATTATAAAGCATGGCATTAAAAATATTACGTCTATTCCCAGTATTTTTATGGGTTTATTCTCATAGGTTGAACAATATAACTTTTCTATAGCCAAATTAATTATGTGTAAATACATGTGCCATTCCCGGAATTTAATTACCCTCTTTAAGTATTTAAAGTAAAATAAATTAAAATTCATGTTCTATTAAATAATGTATTAAAGTATATCATCTCACTATCTTCCAATTGATTTGTCCATTAGAAGGTTATTGGGAACATTGAGTAAAACTTCAGTAAATGTAAAAAAATAAATAAAAAGAAAACCAATAACAATGAGAGAACTTATTGTAAATACAGTACATACAATCTAGAATGTTAAAGGATACAAGTTTATGATTTTATTTTAAAATTTAATAAGATCGTATCAAGCACGTTAACATGGCCTACTCCAGGGTCTGAGTAGTTTGCAATAGATGGAAGATCTGAAAAAAAATATAAAAAAATCTGGCTAAATCCAGATACTTATCCTAATCACTATTAAAGTAGATGTTGAAAATTGATGTTTTTTTAATTCTACAAACTTCTGCTCAAAAAGAGTACTATTTTGCAATTTAGTTCATTAATAGAACAGATTTCTAAACAAAAATTATATATCAACAAATTGTATAAACTAATCTTAAAACTGGTTGGATAAAATTGTGTTTGAGTTTTTAAATCAAAATATGTAAATTATCCATTCTTCCTGGGTAATTTCCATGTTTTTCAGATTCCTTTATTCAATTTATTATAAGGGTACTTGTTGTTATACATAAGCCACTATTTTACTGTGCGCTGCGGAGGTTATGTTTGTTTGTTATGTAAGTTTGTTATTGATACCGTATGTTAGTCAGAAAAACTTTAACCACTCAAAACAAGTCACCTTATGCCGATGATACATAATTCCTGCTATAGACTATTATAAGCAGGCGAAGGTCGGACGCTAGCATCCTTCTGTTGCTTGTGGCTTGCCTGAGTAATTAATTCTGCATGTTATTTTCACTGTGAATAACCCGAAATAATCTTAACATATTTAGCAATAGGTAACATAATTAACTGCCACAGCGCTCCGTAAACTTGGCTGATTATGTATAGCAGGCCGGTTTGCAGCCGTGGGCAGAGATACGTTTCCCGCGAAAATGGTGACATTGCTTATTTTATAGCAAGCAGAAGTAAAAAACCATAAAACTTAGAAACATTTAATTTTCACACAATACTCTGTAAGTAGTCTACTTTGAATTGATGCATTTTTAAAGGTGACAGTTCAAAATAACATAAAAAATATAGTGGCTTATGGATAATAAACAAGTACCTTTTAACTTCACATATTCCTTCCCATTATTAAAAAAAACAGCTATTAAACTGCAGACCAGGAACATTAGTGAGAATGGTTTTATTTACAGTAGGAAATGTTATGCATGTGTATCATCTATAACCAGAATACATACAAAAAATAGTTGGTGTCCATTCGTTCACATGTCGAGTGTGTCTAGCTCTGACTTGGAGAATCAGTAGGGACAGGGATCGGTGGCCTTGGGCATTCTCCTGGGCATCCCCCAGATGTACCATTGTTGTTCAACTCACTCTTTATATGAACGAATTGCACATTACCCTGCTGTTCAACAGGGTACAACCCCACTAACATCTCCAGGAATGGTGTTATATCCCACGAACGGCCACTGTTTTCTGCTATCTGTGTTTCTCTGGGCTTTATCCTGGCTGTTAGAGCCTCCTGTAATAGTTAATGTGGTTTTAATAATTTGAAAGGTATCAACAAACTTCAGTAGAACCTCTTTTATATTGAGATTAACTACATAGTTAACCCTGCGTCTATTGCATCACAAGGTTTTTCTCCGGGTGACTATATGTTTTTTATATATAAACAGTAGTTGCGTTCAGGAATGCCGATATTTTATGTGCCTGACACTAGTCTTTTTGAGAAGCGGTAAAGTTTTTCTCCACAGCTTTGTATTAAGCCAGATGAGTTGATCAGTGATTTATAACAACTACTCAAGATAACCCCTGTGATTCATCCGTTGATGTATTGAAAACACAAAGTTTATCCCCTGATCTTGCTTGTGTTTTACTGTATGTTGCAAGATTTTAAAATATAATAATAAGGAATAACTGCACGGTTAGTGGCAAATTTTTAAATGGATGAAAAGAGGAACCTTAAATGGAAAGGCCTACTTACATGAAACTTATGGTAACTTATTTACAACAGTACAGAAAACAATTCTGTGATAAATGTAAAGAATAAGAGCGAGATGATGAAGTTGAAGGGGAAAACTTCAAATTAAAATATCCTACATTAAAGATAATTTTGAATGATACTAACATATTTTAATTATTGTACATGAATACAATACATTAGTGTTTTATTATTTTTCAATTTCGGCCTACAATGTTTTCAACACTACTTTACACAGTATTTGACTAATATTCAACTAAAACAAGAAATATCATGTACAAAAATATCAAGAACTACTTTTGATTATTATTAACGGGTAATAATTTATTTAATTACAACACTATAAAGCTGGTACGGCATAAACCTATATATTTTTATTTCCATTAAGTAATGTTTCTATGACTTTGTAGTTCATTCAGCTGATCGAAAGCCTGTAAAATAAATTAATTGCAACGGTTTTAATATTTGAATTTTGTAATTTAAGAAAGTAAGATTAGTTAAATAATACCTACTAATATAGAAAATATAAGCTCTTATTTGGTACAAACTGCATGTAAATCGGTCCTGTGTAAGTATGAGACAAACTGTCCAAAGGATTTAAATAGTTTACTTTTTCCCCATGTTAAATGTCCATAGAAAAGTTTTTTTCATTTTCAACAAATTTAATGTTAATATTTTTGAAAAACACAAAACCTGCTAAATATAGGACTAAAAAGGTTTGTTTTGGTGCAACCTGCATGTAAATCGGCCCAGTAGAAGTCTCAGACAAACTGCCCCAAGGTGTGTTTTTCCCCTTACTGTTTTAAATATAAAGCTGTATAGATGTAGATAAGGCGTAGAGCTAGGTGTCGATGTTAATTATCGGACTTTTTGGTAGAAATATTATTTTTATTTTATACTGTTAATTGCATTTGTATATAGTAAAAATATCATTTTTAACTTGGCCAAAAAAATTTTTCCTGTACTCTCAATCGTTTCAAATTGAACTTCTTCTCGGAAACACAATCTCAAGGCATGCAAAATACCATTTTCAGCCCTCGTTACAGAATAGACTATTACAATATCTTTTGTTTCATCACCTGCCTGTTTAACTGGTGAAATTCTTTTATCATCATCTGAATAATAAAAAGAAGCTTTAAAAAGAAGAAAAAGGTGTTCATCATAGTAGGCTGGTGGTTAACATTTAGTGACACTCAGAACAATCTTGTATACTTCTTACTCTGGTATTATTATTAAACATTCCCATGGCGAAATATCATACTTTGCCCACATACTTCCATGATTAATGGATTTTAACTAAAAAGTGACGACAAATAATAAACCGGCAGGACTTAAATTTCTAAAAGCATGTTAGCAACAATTATCATTATGAATTGAGGTTTTAAAGCTTTAATAAATATAGTTGTTGGCTTGGTTGTATTATTTATGTTGATATTTTACCGTACTGTGATTCCCCTTCTGATTGAGTTTCACATAAGCGTGTTAAGAGTTAAAATGGTATATTTTATGACTTCTAATTAATGGTTCTCCTTCCATCGTCACGCCCTTAAACTTAAAAAATATCAGAGAACCTAAAGATAATACCATCTATGAGTACGCGTCAAATGTTCTTATTGTAGTTCAGTAATTTGCATTTCATATGTTTTTCAGAATTCCTTTACTAAAAGATAATGAAATACAAATAAAATCTATACAAATTAGAAATAAAGTGAACCACAGTAGTTACCTCAGTTAGAAGGAAGACCAGGAGGGCTGTCATGCACTCAAACAGTTTCATCTTGTACTCAGGAAAATCTGCAACGGTAGTGCAAAGTTACTTGTCTCGCACGTTGCAGCTTAATATACAGCTGCAGAGATACGTTTTACTTTTAAGTAGACTGTTTTATTTTTATTAGTTCTAACTAGGTTACTTTCTTTTACCCCAGTTACGTTTTGCAATCAGGTTCTCAGGAACATGATCTATCTCAAAGTTCCACATTCAGTAATCTCGGCTGTTTTGAAATAAGACTTTTAGGGATGTGACACTACTCCTGGGTATTTGTGGGTCAGACCTAGTTTATTTACGATTTTGAAACCTAGGAGGCAATTTAACGACCATGCAGTATTAAATATCCAAAATTAAAGTCTTGTCCATGTTTTCAACTGAGCAAATAAAAAATGTGCTGCTCCCGCATAATCACAATTTAGAGTGATTATTGGGGGGGGGGGGGGGGGGGTTGTCCTACAAATATTTGGAAAAACCATTATAAAATAAAACTTTACTGGGCCCTAACTCTAAAAGACTTTTTAATGTTATGATTTGAACTGAACTTCTTTCAATAGCCTACAGATTTTCACATTAGGGGATTTCCTTTAATACAAATTTTACAACCGCAGTAAATTGTTGCCTCGACCATCAAAACTATAAAAGCCTACACTTTACCCTTGAGAATAGGCTATGCTAGTTTGTACTGTGGTTAAATTGTATGTTGAGTTACATTGATGTATTCTTGAGGTACATTGTTAGTAATTTTATTTAGTAATGGTATTTTAGAATATCTGAGACTTAAAATGAACCTCCTGAAATCCCGTTAAAACCCTTCATGAGGGTATATTCTTTGAGGATACCCAAGTCATTCTTTTGAATAAGTTTTACAATATGAACATATTTTGGAATGAAACAGAATTAATTTTTTCATGTATTTGTACAAAAATAAAAATTACACGATATTATGATGTTTTATATAGATAGTATTTTTATACTAAATTGTTATACAATAAGGATTCAATGAATTAAACTGGTGTGAAGTCATAATCATTATAAATATGTTAAATTATAAATGTCAGCATTACTGCACAATAATTAAGTTAATGAAAAAGTGTAAATTCCATGTTAGTTAGAATGATTTATAACTTTAAAATAATGTATTACCAAAAATATCATGTTATATCAAAAAATAAGTTTCAATTCATATCCCCTTGCATGAATAATTTGTCTCTAGCTGTACAGTGAATTTCAATTTGATTTTCTTATAAAATTTAACCTAATCATGATAAAATTGTTTGGCAATGTCATCAGAAAGGAAGCGATAATTTGCCTTGTATTTGAAAACAGTTGTCGATTTTAAGGGGGAAAAAATTAACTATATTATACTCCTGACACAATAAAAATAATTTTACTGTTCAAATATCTTTTGATGTGCATGATGAATGTTGCTACGCTGTTTGCTACTTACGTAAAGAAAGAAGAAGGAAATGAATAAAACAAAATTTTTCTTCCCTAATCAGAGTTTATCCATTCTTAATACTTTAATAAGATTCAGTTAAAAAATAACTGATGTTTAGAGCCTAAAAAATTATAGCCAAACCAAACAAACAATTTTGTTTGTATGCAGAAACTGTAGAATGATCACATGTAAGTGGAAACAACCTGCTTATACTGGGAAAATTGACCCCCTGATCAATAATTTGTAATTAGGTAAAGACTACTGCTACAGTACACTCTTGGTCATCCAACTCGGTGACATCGGAACTCCGCTTCATCGGAAGTGATGAGCAGAATATTATTAACACGTTGACTGCGGAAAATCATGCAATACTGGTTACCATATGCTGAAAACAAATTTTATTGGTTTTACTTACATTTAGGTGTGTTATGATAGAAAAATATCTAAGAAGACCATCCGGTAGAATTAAATTGTATTTTCGGCCATTTTAATTTGCGTCCACCACCGTGCAACTGGGGACGTCTTTCCACGCGACTAGTCACTAACTAATTTTCGGTTTTGCACAAAACTTTGCTAATTGTTTAGATTTAACACAAGGATAGTAAAACCATTGTAAAATGTAAAAAAAATTGTAAATTACTACATAAAACCGCACCAGCCCACCCGGAAGTTGATCGTTTACCATTGTGGCGCATTGGCCACGTAGTCAGGGTCATCGTCCTCCCCCTTGTCGGTGTCGTACCGTACCTGGTCTAGATCCTGTTCATCTAGGTTTTCGTCGTCTTACCTTTCTTCAGGCACTAAATTAAAACAACTTGGGCTATGAGGCAAATCCTTTTTGATAAAAACTAATGTAAACACTATTTACAAACAAACAAAGTTTATATAAACATATGTTACTACGGAAACTCAGGAACCGAAAACGGCGTTGACAAAAATTGATGAAAACAATCTCCCCACAGGCGCAATAACAGCCATTCACACCGCACGAGTGCTGGTGGTAAACTGACGTCGCTTAGCAACAGCAAATTTGCGTCCACCATGGTTGACGCACGCACCTGGCGCCGCCCCCCTGCGTCAACGATCATGGACGCGCGCCGCCAATGTGTTAACTTTTATTTCTTAAAAAAATTACATTTTATCCTAAAATCCAATCTCCTATTCTTTATACCTACAATACACTAATGTATCACATTTTGTATCACTTGTCACCGGATGTTAATCATAATCTACATTCCCCAATATGATAACGAGGCTGTGTTTGCACAGAAACAAGAACGAGGAAGTAAACAGCCGCTTCCTAAACCGTCTGTCTGTTTATCTCACTAGTGCACCTGTTATGTGGAATGTCAATTGACTATTTTGGAAATGAGGGATAAGCGGAAAGAGGTTTGTATTTTTATTGAGAAAAGCTATTAAAAGAATCGATGTCAGTGATTCAGAAAAAAATATTGCTATGTAATATAGAGCGAGAACAGTGTGGGGATCTTTATTTCCTGCGTTGATTTTTATTCCTTTAAGTTGTTACCATGTGACATAGTTTCAGTAACTTATTTTTTGGAAATCTCTTTTGTGATAACTCCAACAGTAGTGAATACAACTATAAATTAATTGCAGAAAGGTAGAAAACTAATGTACTCACTATGGACTCCGGTTCATCGGAACATCGGTTTCGACATCCGAACTGGCCGTCCGCCACATTAGTTCCGATGATCGTGAGTGCAGTGTACTCTACAGTGATGTGAAAGCAAACTTCTAGGTCAGGCCCTCAGAACGGAAGCTCCATTTTTCATTTAATCTTTTGCAAGTGCAGAACTAACATATGCATGGCACGTGATGGAAAGTTAACTATCTTAACTTTGAAAACAAATCAAAGTCTAAGCAAACTATTATGCAGGTTTGATCCATGGGAGAACAAAATTGATCAATATAACAAAATTCTTTAGGTGTAAATGTAAAAAAATCCAAGTCTCTCCAAAAGAATAATCAGGAAATTAAAATTCAGCAGCATGGTGCCCCTTGGATCAATGTTTTTGAAACTGATTGATCTAAGGAGGTCAGATCTGTTTATTGAAATCACTACCAAATACAAAATTATAGTTTAAATAAAAGTGTAAAATTCATTTAGAAAGGCTACATTTGGTTTAATTACAATATCACACATTAGGTTATTCTCTGATAATAAATTTGACCTCATTCAAAGTTGAATTTTGTTCTATCACAAATTTGGCTGTTCCTGATAATAGAGTTGACCTCACTGAGAGCTGATATTTTACGGCCAAAGGTTATTTGAGGTCACCGATTTGATTCAACAATCTGTAATATCAGAAAAGTTTCCTGAAATTTTAACAGCAAAACTGCTACAATTATAATTAATTTTTACAATTTAATTAGTCTACAAAAATATTTTATTGAGTAAATAGCTGAAAAAAGGTTATTGTAATGGAGTACTTTGTATTTCAACAAAAGTTTATTTTTGAGCAAGTTGAATTTTACTATTTATTTTAACAACAACTGCAGTATTTGTTTCCATTGGTAACCTGATATTTCATACTAGTGGTGCGTGTTGCTCGATATCGAGCTATTTATTTTGATACAATACAAATGTTACATTAGTTCTAAATCAATGACATCCGGCCAATCCAATATTGTGAATATCAGTGATCACCAAAAACTACAGTTGTACACTACAGATGTTTCAAATGCTCAAACTATTCTCAATGTTATTCTAATAAGAAAATTTCAAATTTAATTTGTAGATAGCGTCTTATTTTAAGTCAGATTCTCATAAATTTTTGGCGGAAACAACTACAGACCAAGCCCTATCCAATGACAGCAAAAACTTAAAAATGGTTGAGAATTGTAGGAGGGGGTCTCTACACAAAAAACCCTTAGCGTATTATTATTAACTAAGTACAGATATGTGTCATATTTATTTATTTTTTATTGCCCAGATGGCTTATGTATTATTTCTTAATTTAACCACGTCATCCATACTGGAGCTAAATGTTTAATAGCTAAATGTTGTAAGTGGGCACCTATGTGAACATTTAGAAAAACAGTGCCATAACCTTGAAACACTATAGCTTAAATTTGAGATAAGTAAGATAAGTAAGGTGATTTAAAACCACATTATAATATAGTTGATTTAGTATTTGATGGGTCTTTTATTACTTGTTTACACAAAATTTAATGGTTGAATTCAGTGAATAAACTGCCATTGTGAAGTATATCAAGATCAGAATGTTAAATGTGTAAAATAAATAATATATTTTTAGTGCAGTTGAAGGGGGCAGTTGACCCTTAACCTCTTCTGGTCGCCACTATATGCATGTAAAACGGGGCTTAACAACAGGGCTAGTTTAAAGTGGGCACTTACAAATACTGTGGAGGCACTTAAATTGTGCAGGCCTACAAATACTAAGTATGTGAAAATATATATCGTGCATAAACACTTAAGAATAAATTTTGAAGTAGTATACATTTTAAATTATTTCAACTTGTCACACACTTCCAAAGTAAAATTAATTTAACCATTCGATTGTGACTGTAAATTTAAAGTACGGTAAATGTTTTTAATATCCTACTAGACCATGAGCCGCCAATATGAAACCCTCCCCCCCCCCGTGGGAATTTATGACTTATACTTTTTTTGTTGGTATTACCTACTAGATTAAGAATTCGGTTGTTTGCCTTTTTTAAATTACGGCATATTCCAGAAAACCAAGAAAAGACGACCTACGAGGAGTCAGACAAAATTTTTAAGCAGCAGCATAGGTCGAGTTTGGTATCAAATTAAAGGTCTCACATAGCAGAGTACAATGCCGCAAACTAGACTTCAAATGGATGACCGAAACGGAAATGGCAGGCAAACACAGTTTCCATTAAAATATATGGGTAAAACTTTAAAATGCAATAACTTTCTTTATACCCAACATTTTAACGTCGGGTTTGCGGCATTGTACTCTGCTAATTGGGACCTTTAATTTGATACCAAATTTGACCTATGCTGCTATTTCAAGAATTTTGTCTGACTCCTCATGGGCCATCCCCCTTAAGGGGTAAAAAAGTGATAATGCCTTAAAAGAGTAGACATTTATGGCCATTATTGATATACCAAGTCTTGTAACTTTATCTATATTGGTAAAAAATATATTTCACCGTTCCGGAACTTTTCAACCACACTGTATATAAAACAAGTTATTTCACTTTTTCACCATAAATCTAAAAAAATTCATAATTATTTGGAAATATTTAAGTAGAGAGCTTTATAACGACCCTTTAATTACTAAAATTGGCCAAGAAAACTGTTACCTAGTGTTTCCGGTCAAAAGATTTTTGAAACTGAATCATTTTAAAATAATGATGATAGTAGATTTTATATTTTTCGGGATATGCTGTAATTTTTAAGTGGCAAACACCTAAAACCATAAAGTCAGGGCCGGCTCTACCATATAGGCGAACTAGGTGACCGCCTAGGGCGCCGGGGCCCGAGGGGCGCCATCGCGGCGGAGATGAACTGCAGTAAAGTATCCTTAATCAGCGATAAAGAGCACCCTTGATCGGCAGCAAAGTGCACCCCTGATTCCTGGTAAAGAGCGCCCTAAAAAGATAGTTGATAGCCTCTTGATCAGCTGTAAAAAGCGCCCCAATAGTCATAATTAAACCGGCGTGAGACAGCACCTCTGACAGGAAAATACACCTGATAAGAGTTGAATTGCGCCCCCAAACGACGGTTAAAAGCGCCCCTAATCGGAGTTAATTTACGCCTCCAACCCCTGGTAAAAAGCATCCTTGAACTATGATAAATAGCACCCCTGTTCAGCTGTCAAGAGCGCCCTGACTGGAGGTAAATATAACCCCTGGCCAGTTAAAAAAAGCACCCTGATCAACGGTAGATCAACGGCCTGACCAGGGGTAAACATTTTCCCTCTAAACAACAAAAAGTAGCGCTCCTAATCGGGGTTAAATTGATCCCCAAGCTACTTGTAAAAAGAGCCCCCGATCAGTGGTATGTAGGGCCCCCGATCAGTGGTATGTAGCGCCCCCGACCATCGCTAAACATTTGCCTTTGCCTTCTAATCAACAGTAAATAGCGCCCCTGATAATATCAGAGTTAAATTGTGCCCCCAATCGGCGTTAAACAGTGTTCTCCACCTTCAGTAAAAAGCGCCCATGATCGACGGCAAAGAGCGCCCCAAATAAAAGTAAATGGAGCCTTTGATCAGCAGTAAAGGGCGCCCCCGACCGGCGGTAAACATCCCCCCCGCCCAATTGATGGTAAACAGCGTGCCTGATAACCTAACCTAAAAAGTACATGTATGTTGGTTATGAAGTGACAGAGACCTATTGTTTACAATCTGACTTTAAAATTCGTCTGAAAGTATTCAGCTGTTAAGTTACAATTCACATTTATAAAGAGCGGCCCTATTGGGGGTTAAACGGGCACTCCCAATATAAAATAAATATCGCCTGAGATTGGCGGTAAAGATAGTCTACAACAAGAGCGCCCCACTTGAAACTGATTTTTTTCTTGATGTCTGATATGGATAATAATAATCATTTGCATCATTGCATAAAAATACATTTTGATCCATTTAGGATCTTAGAATTTTCTCAATAGATAACTATTGTGCCAATTTGGTTTAGAGTAAATTATAATTAGTTTTTTTAATCCAAGTGCGTTATTTGATAATAAACAATTAATTAATGACAAAATTATTTTGTTTTAAGCGTTTTTTTTTTTTTTTTTTTTTTTTTTTTTTTTTTTTGTAATATGTAATAACGGCTATAAAAGAAACTGCTCGATTACTTTTTGAGGGGAGGGGGTAGGGGCATAGATATATACTAATGGTAGGGGGCGCCTACCGTCACTTTCGCCTAGGGCGTTAGAAAACCTAGAGCCGGCCCTGCATAAAGTACATGTCAATACAAACACAAAAATGTATATGTCGAAAATTCCCACGGGGGGGGGGGGGGAGTATATGTTCACATCAGCCTCTGCTCTATACCTAGGACATTACAAACAAGTGTCATAAAGAGCGAGATGAGGAAATCTGAGTTCAAGCATTAATTTCACCCTCTGTAAAAACAGTTAGGCCTATCTAAAAAGAATTTTTTTAATC
Organism: Neoaliturus tenellus; assembly: GCA_030545055.2. Lineage (NCBI taxonomy): Eukaryota > Metazoa > Arthropoda > Insecta > Hemiptera > Cicadellidae > Neoaliturus > Neoaliturus tenellus. The sequence continues at coordinate 187,734,104 of CM061533.1, read as the reverse complement.
ACCGCCTCTTCTGTTTTAACTCACCGTCCTTATGTATTTATCGTGTACATCAGTCAAAGTGATGTCTTTAAAAATCAACATTTTTATTGATCTGAAAATCAAGTTCAGAAAGTCAATAGAGATTGATCCAATAGGTTTATTAAGAACTTACCTGTCAACATAAAAAAATAATTAAAACATAATTATGCTGGCTAGTGGTTTTAGATGTACAAGTTAATTATAAGTTTTAACAGATGAAACAGAAACTAACTTTCTTTTTAAGTTGGGTCTTAATACAAACTTTTATTCAACTGTAATAAAAATTAATTACCAGATTTTACCACACAGCACTTGGTTCGCCAGTACTTACCAGTATTTACCATACGAATTATTAAAAGAACAATACCTGTAAGCAAACTCAAGTAAGCTTGTGTTCTAAGATATTTCATTTGTAATTAGCAGTAAAAGTACCAGGTTAACCGAGCCTTGCTCGTTGGTTTTAGTTCAGTTTTGATATAGTGTCATGGTAATAAAGCTATTAAATTTCTACCAACAACCAACAATTCCTCTTCATAGTTAACAGCTGTTTAAAAAGGTCTTCTTAACATTACTGTTCTTTTATTTTTGTATACTGTACCTTTCGTTGTTAATTCGTTACCAAAATAGCAACCCATAAGACCAATGTTAAAAATTACGATTTTTAAACTTAAATTAAGATCTAATTAGATTTTTCCTGGGATTGAGGCTGTTTCTAAACTTATTTTTGGGCTAAAACACTCTCAAATGCAAAGTTTAAGCAAAATCTAACCGCTACATTTCGAGATCGTGGAACACACATCCCTTCAGACATTGCTCGTATTATAGTATGGGATTCTCTTAAGAGTCTTTAATTTGGAGATAAACCAGCCCCTATTATTTAATACATAAAATAAAACAAAAATCTTTAAAAATGTTTTATTTTCAATACAGGTCAGTTGCATTAAACATAAAGTTTTGTACAAATCTTTTGTAAAATAAAATATTTCATGCTATGAAAAAAAAAAACAAAACAAAATTATATTCCTGAAAACTTTGTAGAACTTAGGATTAACTCTAATCAACCATAGTAGATCCAAAATGGTATGGGAGGGTCATATGATCCCTTGGTGGGTATGGGTCTCAGTGTGCCTGTGCCGCCACTAAACGATGACGATTGGCCTGATCTGTTGTTGTTAAGAACAGATTCAACAATTACAAATTGTGAATTTCCAGGTTTTATCTTGCTCGATGAGGCAGGGCTGGAACGGTTCTTGCGGAGTAACTGCTCAATGACTGGGAACAAATTACGGCCACTCTTGAATAAGGGGTTTTTGTGCGTTCCCTCCCTTTCTGTCCCAAAATGTGTTGTGCTAGCAGTGAGAGCACCCTGAAAATAGAAAAACCTTTTTAATCGACAAGTTGTATTATGTTAATAAAAAATAAAACCATTTGTTTAATATTTTGATACTATTGGTCATGATTATTAGGAAAGTGAATTATATATGACAAAGGAATGGCCTCAATTGTAACGTTCTCAAAATGTCTGGCCTACATTTGGGTTAATGTTGGACTGATCACCCAACTTAAAGAATATTTCTACCCTAGAAGCGCGCCTACGGTAGCCCTACCCGCCAGGCGTTACAGGGATGTTATGAGTGCTGCCTATGTCAAGTTGAAGGCGTATTTAAATCCCTATGCCGCTCGTGTGGCTGATATCGGCGACAACGACCTTGAACTTGGCCAGCCGCAATGCCCAAGTAGCCGCTAGCGCCAGCTGACTGATAAGCCCGACATGTCCTGCTGCCCAAGCCTGTTTAGCCGTTAAGCTGTGTCATTTTGGTTTGAGTGTTGGAGAGCTAATGTAGTGAAGTGAATTTGCCCTCGACCATCGTTGGATATTTTCAACTGTTTGGATATTTTCCCGAGGTGAGCCAATACCAAAGTTGAAATTGTTTGAAATAAAAAGGGATAACAGTAAATAAATTAAAGTAAATATTTAAAGTAAATTATCAATCCAATTAAATATAATAACCATGATCTTTGAATTCTCGAACACGTGTCCATATAGACAGGAGAGTTCCTGTTCCACTGTAAAATATTGTAAAATACATAGAAATAAATGTAAAATAAAAATGTTACGTTAGACAAAAATAAGATTAATAGACTACTGTTTGATGAAGCCAGTTGTAGAATAAATAATCCGTGTCAAGAAAAGAAATGAAATTTACTTTGAATTTATTTGTTAAATTTAAAACATACATGAGGTAAAAACAGTAGGCTATTAGGAAAAAAATATTGTTCATACTGTTGAGTAGATACTAGAGGAGAATTAGTAAATTTCAGTATTACATAATTTAACTCTTGTTCTCTACAATAGATAACAAAATTTTGGTAAATAAAATGTAATCTGTAAAATATAGGTGAATACAATGGCATGGTAAATCAACAAAATATGTACTGTACTGATTTAATTGTGCTTTTGTATGTGATTCTTATTGGGACTCTAATGGAAATTTATGAGAGTAATTTTTGCCTACTAGGGGAGAAATTATGGTTCTGATGGACTCATGTAATTTTAAGTGTGTGTATTTGTAAATAGTAAACTTTATTATTATCTTATACTCTGTTAAGTTATCACAAAGGTTAACTAGCCTATGTTATTATTATCAAACAATATTTGTTATTAATATTTGTTATTATTATGTAAATTATCATGATTCTGTAATCGTCTCACCCTGCTTTCTGCTGTAATAACATGGAATGGTATTCCCCATAAGTGGAATTATTTCAAAGTAATAAAAAGGTAAATCAAGGGCATTTGGCTTTTAAAAATCAATTTTTTTGCAATTTGTTTTGCAATACAATTTTTTGCCCCCTTTGTGAATGCTAAATTGAAGCTGCTGGACATTATCTATTTTAAAAATAGTTTAATTCAATCAATAAAAATTAAATCCCTATGGGCTTTAATGTCTTCCTTATGGCCCAAAAGAATCTAATTTTTTCATAATTATAATAGTCCTTCTATTTCAAACCCTGCTACTCTAGAAATCCACCTGTTTCAAACTCATGGTTTTAAAAATTACTGTTTTTTTGTTCACCTAAATACCAGAGACAATCCCAGTCATTGGACATACTTGGTCATTAATAGTGATTCTGATGCTATTGTTCTATCATAGTTGTCCAATTTTATTACTATATTTCATCGGTATTTTTCGCTCCCTTTCCACTATTTCAAGAATGCCATCACTTCACTAGTGAATGCTATCCGAGGTCCTATCGAGATTGAGTACAGAGATCACATGCCTCTTTTGAGTAAACTGCGGGAGTGTGTGTATCAATATACAGGGTGTTTCTTTTTGTGCCACCATTAGGATCTTTGAAAACTAAACATCTTACACTACACTTTAAGTGAAGAACATTTCCTTGTTTAATAATAATAATAATAATAATAATAATAATTCTTTATTCATCAAATTACATGATATACATGATATAAGGGTGAACTAACAACGGCATATCAAACAACAAAAACCCCATATCCTTTCATAAAATAAATTCTAAATTTGTGGTTTTAACAAATCTTCAACATTTTCTACGCTAATTATCGATTTTCTCAATTTATTTAAGTATTTTCCATTATCATTTACTAAGTAAATACAATTTTTGTAATTGGCCACCATATTAGCGTATTTCCCTATAGGGAATATTAGCGAATTTCCCTATAGGGAATACGCTATTACGGTAGTAGTCACGGTAAGACCTAAGCCCGGGACCATGATACTTTTTCGTTTTGAGGTCCCTAGAAGCCAAAAACACCATTCGTTCAAATTGATATATATATATATATATCTATATATATATGTATATCTATATATATATATCTATGTGTCCGTGAACACGATAACTTTTGAACGGAACCTCCGATTTTGATGAAATTTGGTACAGGGGTGTAAGCCAGCATCTACTAAGTTGAGTTCGCGAACCAGAATGATCGGACCATTGGAACGGGGTTTTATGGGGTTTCAAAAGGGTTAAAAATGGGTTTTTGGCATTTTTCGACCTTAATTTTTAAAATTCAACAATTTTAACTGAAACCATTTAAAAGAGCTTAAAAATACAAACAATTTGGTATTTTGAATTTTTATCTTAGCATAACTGGTTACGGGGAAAATAAAAAAATGTGTTTTCCATGTTATTCTTATGGGAAATTAAGTAAAGCCTATATCTTGCTTATTTATTGACATAACTTAATCAAATTTGGTATGTACATTATCTAGATAAGGTTTAACTTATACTTGCTTACAAAACCCATATGGCGGCAAACCAACATACTCACCCCCTTGGGGTTTATGGGGAAAATAAACAGAACACCATAACCTTATCAAATTTGGTATGTACAATCACTAGGTAGGATTTAACTTATATTTACCAACTAAACCCATATTATGGCGGCAAACCTACATACTCTCATCCCCATGGATTTTATGGGGAAATAGAAAATATACCAAAATTCCATTGGAAATTCGCTGAGTACGCAGGTCTGCTGCGACGGGGGTTTTTTTCCTATATGGTGGCCAACTTAAAAATCTCTTATAAAACGCCTTATATTAATGTTGTTTAAAAAAAAATTATGTAATTTTAAAGCTGTTTTATTCTTTGCCATTTTCTTGCATTTAGAGAAAACTTTAAATGCCCATTTCCAAAAAATTTGATAAAATAAAAAATACTCAAGAATGAAAATGTCTTGACTAGATGTTTTAAGGCCATTACTTCCATAATAACATCAATTTTTTAATGAAATTTAATTTTAGCGAATTTCCCTATAGGGAATACGCTATTACAATAGTAGTCACGGTAAGACCTAAGCCCGGGACCATGATACTTTTTCGTTTTGAGGTCCCTAGAAGCCAAAAACACCGTTCGTTCAAATTGATATATATATATATATATATATATATATATATATATATATGTCCGTGAACACGATAACTTTTGAACGGAACCTCCGATTATGATGAAATTTTGTACAGGGGTGTAAGCCAGCGCCTACTAGGTTGAGTTCGCGAACCAGAATGATCGGACCATGGGAACAGGGTTTTATGGGGTTTCAAAGGGGTCAAAAATGGGTTTTTGGAATTTTTGGACCTTAATTTTTAAAATTCATCAATTTTAACTAAAACCATTGAAAAGAGCTTAAAAAACAAACAGTTTGGTATTTTGAATTTTTATCATAGCATAACTGGTTACGGGGAAAATCCAAAAATATGTTTTCCATGCTATTCTTATGGGAAATCAAGAAACCTCGTCAGGAAAGTCTGCTCCAATTGCCGAGGGTCAGAACTGAATTGGGGAAAAAAGCGTTCTCGTTCTTTGGACCTCGTGTGTACAATGCCCTGCCATTTGACCAAAAAACAAAGAGTTACAGAGCTTTCAAAAATGGCATTAAAAAACATTATTTGTCATTATTTATTGACAACAAATATTAAAAAAATTCTAGTATAAGTTTTTTTTATGGAGTTGTATTGAAAAACAAAGTATGTAACTTTGAATACCGCTCAACAAATAAAGGCCTAATTTATTTATTTATTTATTTAAACCCTGTAGGACAAGGTCGGCTGGTATCGGACACCTTAGGTTTTTTTTAACCACTCAGTTTAAAGATGACGATAAATAACAAACTTACGCGTAAAATAATACTACAGTATTTCATTTATAACAGGCTTAAATCATTTAAAATAATATCAACAACAACATACTGTTTTTTTTTCAAAAGTTTACTTATCTACAAAATGTGTTTTTCAATTCATGGAGGGTGGTATCGGACAGACCTATAATAGTACTAAAATTATGTTTGGCGGATAATAAATCAATACAAATGAATATATTTTTCAACATTGTTTATTTTCTAAACGTTCTACATGTTAAAAAAAACCTAATTACGTCTATCTTAGAGTTCCTTCACAAAAAACTAAAACCTTCACAAATTAGATACTTTTTTTTCTGTTTGCACATGTCACAATAATAAAACAAGGAATCGCCCAAAATTGCACAGTTTTCATGGGCCCACCCTTCACAAATACCACACTGGATCCAATCTTCTTCGAAACATTCTCCACAAATGATGCAGCTAGTAGAGGTTGAACTTGAGGCGGCTACATTGCCATCGAAGTTGAGAAATCTTTTCGCTGTTGATTTCGGTGGATGGTTGGATGTTCTCTTTAAAGGTTGATTCTGTTTACTTGTATCTTTATTAGCGTTGCATCCTTCTGTTTTCTCTTGCTTGATTTTCTTTTTCAACTGCCTTAGCTTCTTTTCCTCTTGTAATTTTCGTTTCTTTTCTATTATTTTCTTTTTTTTCTTTTTTTCATAGCCACTTCATCCCAATTTCCTCTTATTTTCCCCATGATCCCTGAAATACCAAAGAATCTATTAAAATTAGCGAATTCAAGCAATAGTTATACTGTCCAATATTACCCGATTGCACTTTGTCCGATACCAGCCGCCAGACAACCTAGGTTAGAATGGCTGCCAAGCCGTAATCTATTATGCGACTGGAGCTAAACGTCGTATTTACTTCATATAAAGTACACTAATTATTTTAAACTCAACTATGACTAATATCACTTACTTAAATTGATGCAAAAGCTCGGGAAAACTATCTCCATGCACGTGTCTCCACTAGAAAAAACATAAAACTCGATCCACATCAAAAACCGTGTACAACAACTGTCCAATATGGCGATGGCCCGGCTTACTCATTTAGGTGGTTTTACTGACGGCGTGACAAGTGCTGCCCCTAGCGGCACTTTCCAGAAACTGGGTTTGTCCGATACCGGCCGCTGTCCGATACCAGCCGATCTTCCCCTATCTTGCTTATTTATTGACATAACTTAATCAAATTTGGTAGATACATTATCTATATAAGGTTTAACTTATACTTGCTTACAAAACCCATATGGCGTCAAACCTACATACTCACCCCCATGGGGTCTATGGGAAAAATAAAAAATTCCCAGAGTTTGATACCATTTTGTGTTTACATTCACCAATTATTGATTAACTTAGATTTTCTAACAACACCCAATGGCAGCAAACCTACATACTCGATCCTATGGTGTTTTTTATGGGGAAAGTAAATAATCTGAAATTCCATTGGAAATTCACTGAGTACGCAGGTCTGCTGCGACGGGGGTATTTTTGTAATTGTAATACTGTATATTAGTTTTTGTATATTAGAAATAGTTAATTTGTGCGTGTAAATGATAATTTTTTTATGAGTGAAATGTTCTTACACATAAACAATTACAATTTTTCCCATGTTATTCTTATGGCACAAAAAATGAATTTTAATTGAACTTAAATTATTTTGAAAATATAGTAAACTGTTGTTAAACACCGCTTGAATATAACAACAATATTGATTGAAGTATTTTTGTGGATAAACTTCACTTATTCCAAAAATTTACTAAACTGAACAGGATCCGGTCCCAGTTATTTTGGATTAACAGGATAATACAGTGGTAGTAGTATATTTTGTTACAAGGGCCGAAAATGGGGTTTTGCCGGCCTCGAGATCAAGTTCCTCAAGTTCGAGATGAAGTCAAGAACTTGAAATGATCGAGAGCAGGCAAAACATTTTTGGCCGAGTTACGATATTTTTCATCACATTACAACACAATTTAATAAATTCTAAACAAGTGAAAAAAAATATTTTTTTTTGTTTGTAACAAACGAAACATAACCTTAACTAACCTAGCGAGAGGTACTGCTTGTGTTTCTGGTCGCTAGGCATCCACTTCACATCAGCTAAGGGCTCTAAATTAGAATACTCTAACGGTAGTTGACAACTACAGCTGATTCCAAGGGAAAAGCACCATTTCCCCATATACGTCATTCATATTTTACAGTTGCTATCAGCTGAACTACCAAGTACGACACTGATTTGTTATTTGCTGTTGTTTTTGTTACCTACCATATTATATTCTAGATTCCTTTGGTGTCGTGTCCATTGCCGGCCTAGGCCGGCAAAACAGGTATTTTGTTGGTAGAAGTGAGGGTCGAAAACAGGTGGTATAGGTGTAGTGTGATGAAAAATATTTTTAAACATACAGTTTGAAGTGAAAATGTATTATTAAATACAACTCTTATTCTATGCATTGTAATAATCCAGTATCTTGCAAGTTCTTTTCATTCCTCTAGTATCTATCATTCCAAGCTTATCTTTCAAAAATCTCTCAACATTCTCTATTTTACAAGATTATAAAACAAAGTAAAAAAAAAATTACAAATTTTCTTCAAAACTTTTTTTTCAGTAAATGAATCTATATTCTTATTTCTATAAGGGTTTCGTCTGTTACGTCCCTCTTTCTCTCTACCTACTGAACCGATTTTTAAGATTGAGGTGTCATTTTAAAGCTTAGGTTTTACCGCAGTGACGAATCGTAATTAAAAAGGTCATATTGTTTCGGGCTTTGACCCCCTCGCCTTTGATTTATTTCTAGAGGGCGCTCTAAAATGTTGACCAACTTTTATTGCAAGTTCTTAAATGTGAATTGTAATTTAACAGCTGATTACATTCAGATGAGTTTTAAAAGCCAGATAGTAAACAAAAATAGATCTATGTTACTTCATAATCAACATTCACGTACTGTAGGTGAGTTTCACTCATACAGAATCATAAAATATGCAATTTGCGAACGGGCCACCTCGTATGTTACTTATACCATCAAAAATCAAGAAAGTGAATTTAATCATATATTTTTTAATCGTATATTTTTTTACTTGTAGAATGTAAGAAGATAAACAATGTTATCAGTGTAAAAAACCTAAATTACAATGTTTTACATCCTTAGAAAAATCATTGTGTTAAAAAAATGCTTAACGACATCATGTTTCATTATGCAAGAAAGGATTTGTATTTGTCGTATTGTGTTTACAATGGATTGTTCAATGTTATGATTGCATGATAGAGAGAGGTAGCATGAGCTATGACGCATGTGGCTTAGGCAAACCCGTAACATATGGACACAATATGTGCAGCACTGACGTTTATTAATGCGAGACTGACTCCTTTTTATCCGTTAAGCTCTTTCCACTTAAAAAGTGTTGCTTAATGCGGCCCTCTTAATTTGGAGTAATACATTAATTTTATGTGTAGGTTAAATTATTTGAATGAAGCTTACAATCAAAAAGAGGAACTGAATCTTGTTAGATTGAAAACGAATAAACAAGCATTCTTTGTTTCAACTTAATTTTAAACTAATCACTTTATATACTCTTTCTCTTAACCTTCATTTTTGCATAATTGTTTTACTACATCCTGTAACTGATTAAAAGTAAACAATTATCAACTATTAGTGATATTAAAAAACTAAAGATTTATATAATTTGTTTAGATTAGGCGGGTTTTCAGAATATCGGGACTTTACTATATTCCAAATTAGAATGTTGACATATTGTGGGAAAACGCTCTTACCTCGAATAATCTGGTAACGACAAGGATAACAGTGGTATAGAGAAGCGGTGTCATCTTGTTCTTGTGGAGTGACAAGTAGTATTGCACAGTTTTCCCAGAGTATATATATTCTTGTGTAAAAATGCTCCAGGAAAGCTATTAAATTTTATCTACTGCACCACAGTTACTCCAGAAACCTTGCTCTCTTTCATGACATCTCATCTGGAACATGCTTTATCTTAAAAGTGGTGTGTAATAAGATATTGTGTGCAATAACTTTTACAGGGTGTCTTTATGCACCAAACCTACGGTTCTTGCACTATGAATGTAGTGGATCAATGTATAAATTACCAAGTCTTCAGGATTTTATCATGGCTTCATACGTCAGCAACTTTGTATTTAAAGAAAAAGGTCTGATTACACTTGCTATTGGCCATGTATAGTGGAAGCTTACAACTGAACTGCCATCAACCAACTATAGTCCGTTTTTTTAAACCTGATCCTTCGAGGCAGAGATGGTGGAGGGGGTTTGTTTATACTTGCTACTATCCCATTGGCTGAAGCCTTTTAGTTTTTTTGTTGATTTTTTTGTTGTTTTTGTTATATTTCACGGTTGCATACCAGCTGGTAATTTTACATCACAACATAATGTGTATCAGTTTTACAATATTATTGGTAGCAGTTGTTTTTTAATCAGTTTACTTTAGAACTGTTACTTTTTAACAAGGAATAGGTTTGGCTTAAAAATATATCAGCTGACTAGGAGTTACTGAAAGATATTATAACTTATTTAAAACGTTATTTGAGGAAATCTGATACTCGACAAACGTTTGTCAAAGTTTAATTGTGTTGTTTACAGTTTAAATTTTTCTTTACAGTTTAAACCCCTCCCCCACTCCAATTTTCTCGAGAAGGATCAGGTTTAAAAAAACATACTATAGCTTCTTAACAAAAATCTACAATAACTGTCATAAACAACATTGTAATGTACAAACAAAGAAATATTCATACAGACCTTTCATGGTTTTTAACAGAAAGTATTGAAACTTATCCTGTCCAATCGATTTTGAAAAACTTTTTCAAAAAAATTTCATTAGGTCTAAAAATATAAATCGAATTTTAGTTTTAGTGTTATTTTTGTTAACCGTGTAATGGTAGGAACAATATATTTGCTTGCTACCATTGTAATTTTTGTAGACTTATAGGTGAATATTAATTGACTCGATTGCTATTTAGAGTTACGAAATATTTATTTATTTTCTTATACAATTGATATATTGCCTGGTACGGTGGCGTCGTCCTGTAATCCAGCTACTCGGAGGTCACGAATTGTGGATAGTTATAAGCGATGGCTTGTGGATGCGATATAATCCTTGGTGGGGATTAACGTCCACTACACTAGTGAATACTAGTTCATCCATAAAGACCATCCTCATAATTAGACCAATTCGTATATATGAGGTCAAAATTGTGGTTCAGATCCCACGCTAAAAAAATGTTTAAAAAATGATTGAGCAGCTATAACCTTCAACCTAAATGCTTGCTTATGCCCTTTTGGATACCTGAGAAGGTTTAACATACTGTATTATTTGCACAAGGGCTCTTCGGAAAGTTGTGTTTACATCTGGTGAAGGGAGGGAGTAAAGTAGAAACATGAGTATCAGCGTAGGTTTGGTAAATCGGGAACGTAACTTTTGCCACTGAAGATCAGTAGGGCTGCGCGCTGTAATTCAAAATCACTGTTTCAACTTGAAGTGCCACCGGCTCTGCCGTTGCTATTGGCAATCCAGCTGATGTTTGTCAAAATTAAACCTGTGAATTTTTTGTGTACATTTTTTTGAGTTTTTAGTGTTTTTGTTCATTATTTAGGCAAACATGGAAGACAGATGGTTAAATAAATGTCAAATATTTAAATTCATGTTTTCTCAAACTTATTGTTGATTTTGGCAAAAAGATATTTGGTTACACCCAGATATCTGATGCAGTAGAGCTGGTTCACAGTTAACTTGGCTGACACTTTAAAGGTTCAAAACTCGAATAAAGCTCACTATCTATTCCCCATCAACTGGAGAGCACACAATTGCAAATGATGTTTTTCCCAACGAAATTTAATGTAAAACGTAAGCTGACACATCAATAGCTGTCTCCGAGCTGGCGGAATTCAAACTTGTAGCGGTTTTGATTTTTAATTATAGCGCACACATTGTAGAGTAACAACTCGGTTACGTAAAGACTGATTTACAAAGAGTTTATATAACCAACACTGACATTCGCTTGCCTTATCTTCATATCATATAAATGGAATTTATTTTCTAAATATCCCTCTTATAACAACTTATCTTAGTGCTCTTATCTAGCACTTTTTAAAAAAAATTAAAATATTTTAGCGGATTCCCAATAGGAAATACGCTATTTAAGTAGTAGTAATGGTAAGACCTAAGAACTGGACTGTGTTACTTTTTCATTTTGAGGTCCTCAGAAGCCAAAAATACCACCCGTTCATTGTCATATATCTAGAAATCTATGTCCTTGGTACTGAGTACTTTGAAAGAGACCTCCAATTTTGATGAAATTTTGTATGAAGGTGTAGGTACATATTTATACATTTCTACTGTAATGATCCCTGCTAATTTTTTAATGGCTAAAATGCGACGAAGCCGGGGGTAAAAGCTATTAAGCCCTAAAACAGTCTGTATTTTCATATATCATGAGTTTTCTTATTTTTTATTAAAAATTTCGTAATAAAAGTTTATATCTTATAAATCAGCAATATATTTTCTACAAATGTTTATCTTGGACTTTGACTAAGTAAATATTTGTAAAAAATTTTGGAGTTAAAATAAAAAATAGGTAAAAAAAAAGAAAATTTTTATTTCATTGCTAATTTCAAATTTTTATGTCAATGTAATATATAACTACTATTTTCTTTCTAAAAGAGGATTTATTGCACTTTAAGAAAACATATTTGTTACAATGGAAACAAAACCTGTTTTGGGAGGAAAAAGTTTCAAATTAGTTACTGTGTAGAACTACGCACACAATATAGCCTACAAACAGTACCTATTTTCATATTTCATGAGATTCTTTGTATTTTATTCAAAATCATACAGTAACAATTTATATTTTCAGAATTTGCATTAAATTTGCTACAAAATGTATATCTTGGATTTTTTTATAACGATATTTTGTTGGAAATTGTAATGTGTTTATATTACAATTTTTTTTTTCCATTTTTATCGCTAAAAAACTATGTTGTTTTTTTTTTCTTTGAAAATTTGTTTGTCAATTTAATATGAAATCATGATATGTTTCCTAATAGGATACTTAGTTGCCTATAATAACACACACACACACACACACACACACACACACACATATATATATATATATGTGTGATATATATATATATATATATACATAATATTATTGCACTCTGTCAGTTATAGGGTTAACCTTCGAGAGGACGCTTAGCGGAGGAATCCCCCGGGTCATTATTTTTTGCTGTGGGAAATATTTATTTTGGGGTTGGAAGCGCTGTACTTTTGCTTAACTTTCGCCTCCCCTCGCGTTTTACCTACCCTTATCCCGCTTTCACCGACCAGAGTCAGTTTGGCAAGCGATGTCCTGAGGTGCTAAACGTTTCCTCCGTGAGTGTTCTTGTGTGTTTTGTGAACCCGGAGGAATAGTCCGTGTGCGATCGTTTTTTATTTGGTTATTTGTTATTATGTAGGCTGCAGTTGCCATTTTAGATTTGTTTTTATTTGAAGTAACTTTTTATTTTTCTATCTATAACCATTTGAATTGATTGTAGTGTCGTGGTTATAATATTCAATTTATGGTTTCTGCAGGGAAACCTCATATTTTTTTTATATATGTATTCTGATAATTGTGTTTTATACAAAAGCTTTTTTATTTGTACTCAACAACAATTTTTTTTACTATTTTTAAACTATTTTACAAAACTGTTATAAAGAATACAAAGTTTTGTGTAAAAGAAGTGAAACATGTTTTGTATAATCCATAATAGTTAAAATAATTTCACTGTTAAATTAACTATGCCATTCTTACTCTATTTTAGGGGGATATAGCGTGAAATCTATTTTATAATCATTTTCTGTTTTTATTTCAAACAATAAAAGTATTTAGAATACATTTTGTTCATTTATTTAAAACCTGGAGGAAACCCCCTTGAGAGAGAGAGACGTTTGAAATTTTAAGCGACCTCTGGAAGGCTAAAATAAGATCTTTTCTCAGAATTTCAGGGGGGAGGACTGGATATGCCCGTTTTCAAGAAACTCCTTACACCATTTCAAACCAATGGTTGTCTATAATTGATCCCTTGGGCTTTGAAACATTGTTCTGGACTTATAAGGCGCTATAATATTGAAACATCATAGGGCGCATGCAAATATTCCTTCCGTGATAAAAGAAAAAAAACATACTTTTAAAATGAATTTGTTTGCTCTTCATCAGGTATTTTGTTCAATGAGCAATGCAACAAGCTTCAATAAAGAATTACAATATTGAACCAAGGAAGTTTTTTTTTTTTTTTTTTTTTTTGGAGAAAAATATAGTCATACTAAAGTATTTAGAAAAAGTTAACGTTTAATTATACAAACTATAATAAAGGGTACAAAAGTCCATATAGTTGACACCCAAAAAAAGAATACAAAAAAATCATTTAAAACTTGGAAGTAAAATTATTATTTAATATTCTACTACATGTACAAAAGTTTCCTTTTCTTCTTATTGAATATCATATTTAAAATGTATTGTAAGTTAATTCCATTACACTCATACTGAATTCGTATGATGATAGTAATACAGGCTCTCAGTGGTAATGATTTATCACAAATAATTCTTATGCTGTGCTAAGTTACAAGTCAGTATTAGCTCTAAGGAAACTTACGTTGAACTTGATGACAGTTTTTTTAAGAAGTAACTAAAAAGTGTAATTATAGAACAAATTATATGTTACCTCTTAAACTCCTTATTGCTTAATGCTATGAAAAAAAGCTCACTGGAGACATTCAGTACAGTCATTGCTTTCAAACCTTAATATAACGAAACTTAGTATAACAAATTCCTTAAAAAAGCAAATTACATCTCTATTAGTGAATAAAATGTACTCAAAAGCTCAACACAAAGAATCTTCAGTAAGAATGAACCACCCTTGATGTAGCAAATTTTTCATTTGTAGAACCTGTACATAATGAATTTCACCTCCACATAATATTTCCACAAGTGTCTGATGACGAAACAAACTAATAAGCAAAAAGTAAAATTTACATTTGTGTCTCAACATGAAGGCTTTCTTCTGGTCTGCATAGCTAGACACTTTAAATCAGTTTCAGTGAAGTGGACGTAGAGTGTGGTAACCAAAACATAAAGAAACCCCTTTTTTAACAAAGGTGTTTTGAGTGACAATGTGGTGAAATAAGTAGACCAACAAGATGGATTGCTATGTGGATTTGATATCACAAAACATAAGTAGACCACAATTACGCACTTTTTCAAAAACAAACTGAAGAAAGCAAATAAAAACATAACTTTTTAACAATTGTAATTTACAGTTTACCATTGCAGTATGAGTATGGTTGCTGTATTCTGTGTATAGGCCTAAATTTTAATTTTGTGACTTAAGGCTTCAAATATTTTTCCCAGTATACTGTATTGTTTGTCTTTAAATTTCTTTTACTGTGTGTGTATGGTACTGTATTCCTCAAAGCCTTTTCGCTCCCCTGTTAAATAAGTTTTACTGCTATTTAAATTTTCCCACATTATGGTACATAATTACGTACATTAAGTTCAATTTCACAGTATTTTAATGTGTTCAAACATGACCGGGAGGTCTGTGAAACTCATGTAGCAAAATTTCAGCTAATTTAGGGGCTGCCCATAAATTACATCATCACTTTTTGGTCATTTTTACCCCCTCCCTAAAATCATCCTACCATCATAATTGGTCAGACTCACCCTCAGAAAATGACATAGTTTTTAAAAAACCTCCGTTTTAAGTAAAAATAATGCTTTTTCATCAAAGCTACTTGTTCTATTCTTTATTGATTTATTAAGACTATCAATTAACTTTTGAACCCCATTTTAGCGGAAGTTTGTTGAAAGAAGTATTCAAACAGGATATTTTCATTTAAAAATTACCGTAGTACCACATTATTTATAGGATCAAACTGTACTGTATTACTCTTTCTACTTACCTTAGTCAGACGATGAATGCTATCTGATAAACCAAAAACATTGACCAATCAAATTTGAATTTACCTTAAAAAATAAAGCCAAATTGACTTCTCAATGAAAAAATAAACTATAAACAAGCGCCTAAAATTAGTCTTATGTATTTTCTTAGATAATTATTGTATAATTGTTGAATTGTGTACAAATTTATCATAGTTTTACTGTCAAAATTTGTTATAAAACATCATGTTTAAAATGACGTCATATCAAAGCCGACCCCCCCCCCTTGGTATCATCACCCCACCGTCATTTTCAATCTGGACCCCCCCCTCCCCCCTATTTTCAGATGATGTAATTTATGGACAGCCCCTTACACTTTATACAACAAGCCTGAATGTAATGAAATATATAATACATTTTTTTGGGTTGGTCTCTTGAGATTCGTGGCATCATAATTATTTCGTTGTACTTTTAATTGTAGTTGTTGTATTCTCTGTTGTTGGTAAAATTACAGGTATTCTGTTGATTTCGTCGTTGTTCAGTACATTTGAAACGTAAACATATTGTATGTTCGAAGATGGGGAAGCCCCACTATTGTTGAACGTACACACCAACGTACAATCATCACCATAGTCGAATATGTCAAGCCAGTCATAATCCCCTTCAGAACAGTCAGTTTTGCAACTAACTTGTTGCAGCTGTCTTCCTTCTATCGCCTTTCCATCTTCATTCTTCACGAACGTCACTGGAATTGTTTTGTTGATTGTTGTTTTGTTTGGTAGAATTCCCTGGAACATATTGAAGATTGTTTAGTCAACCTGATGCTTTAGCTTTCTTGTAAATCAATTTTTTATTAAGTGTGGAATGTTTATAACTTGACTTTAAGAAAAAAGTTATTAAAATTGAGTAGAGATTGCACTAACTTAAGAATGTACTTAGTACTGGAGACCTCCTCTTAATCAGTCAATGAAAATTCCACCTAAATCGGTTTCCTACTAAACTGGCCAACCCAAATTTTTACAACTTTAATATTTACACCCGCTGCTCAACTAACACGCTCAAGTCTATTTTAATCCTGAAGTAAAATTCTTTTTAATATAAATATAAAAAATCCACAAAAAATAATTTAAAAGTTGTATTTTAATTTTGTCTATAGTAAACTATCTCTCACACAAAAATTACACGTAATAACTCTCAAGATTTATTGTTTACCTGGCATGCTTTGCAATATGCTTTGATGAATATTTTGCCCTTCAGATGAGCTCGTTTGCTACACTCACTTACCGTCAGGTTTAGCTCATTCGCACCGCTCACTCGCCGCAAGTCTGTAATATTCTCTATTAGCGAATTTCCCATAGGGAATAAGCTATTACCGTAGCTTTCATGGTAAGACCTAAACCCGGGACCGTGTTACTTTTTCGTTTTTAGGTGCCCAGAGACCAAAAATAATAGTCATTAAAATTTATATATAAATATATCCCTAGACACGATAACTCTTGTAAAAATGGTCCGATCGAGACCAACTTTGGTAGAGATGTCTAATCCTAAGTTTATTCGGATGAGTTCGTAAACCAGACATATTGACCTACCGGAAGGGGTAGTTTTGTGGGGTTTTGTACCCCAAAAATGGGTTTTTTGCATTTTTCATATGTAAATTTTAAAAATTTTAAATTTTTACTTTGACCATTGGATTTAGCTAAAAAAAACACACAATTTAGTATCTTGAAGCTTTGCTCTATCTCCATTGGTTACCGAGATATTTAAAAGTCTAAAGACAGTACATTGTATTTTGGGGCTCCAATGTTAATCTTATGGAGAATAAGGATGTGTTAATATTTCACTTATTAACCAATATTTTGTTATGAAACTTGGAATTCAGCTTCATTTTGTTGAAATTCGTCCATTTATGGTAAAAAATCTTGGTTTTTTTTGCTTATCATGGCAGCAAACCTACCTGCATACTCTTTTCCCATGTTAATCATACGGAGAATAGGCATACTCCTTTATCAATGGACAGATATTGATGAAACTTAGTACAGTACACTCTCGTTCATCGGAACTAATGTGGCGGACGGCCGGTTCGGATGTCAAAAAATTCCGATGAAGCGGAATCCGTTGTGAGTCATCATTTCCGCCCGTACGGTGATCTATCGTGATTGTATTCACTCTTGTTTTTAAGATAACACAAGAGATTGTATGAAAATAAGGCACTCAAACTTTGAACATGGTAACAATGAACCTATAGGAATAAAAACAACGCAGGAAATAAAGATCCAAAATCTTTATTCTCATATTCCATATTCATATTCCAGCAGTCAACTGACTTCCACGTAACACAGCAGGTGTAGTCGCGACGCGAGACAGACTGAATAACAGTTTTTTTTTTTTTTGAAGTGGTCGAAGCGGATGTATTGTTCACTTCCTGTCCCCTTCCTCTTTCTATTTTTGTGCGAATACTCCACGGCCTCGTAAATCACATCGATGGGTACAGATTATGGAAAACGCCTGATAACTTTTGATGCAAAATGTGATACTTCACTGTTGTGCGGGTAGAACGAATGTAAATTGAAGGCGCTAAAACGGAAAAATTATTTATTTCGTAAGAAAAAAAAAAATTAATAATGTCCAGATTTTCAGTTCCGATGAAGCGGAGTTCCGATGTCGCCGAGTCCGATGAACGAGAGTGTACTGTATATGGCTTCATATGGTCGAAATAATTTTTTTTTTTTTTTATGATAAAAACCTACTTTTAGTGTTCCCCATGGCAGCATACCTGCATACTCTCCCTATATTTATCATAAGGAGAATAGACATTTATTCCCTATTTATTTCCCTATTGGCTATTTATTTCCCTATTTATGAAATATTAATATTAATTTGGTTTACAGTTTTATGTGGCCAAAATTAATATTACTAATTGGAAATTCGCTGAGTACGCAGGTCTGCTGCGACGGGGGGTATTTTTCTTATTACGATCTCCCCTCAATACTTTAAATATGAACAACTGCTTCTATAATTAATATTCCTAAATTTAATGTTATGTTCCAGTAGAAAAATATTTGGTAACTTTGAAAACGTGTGAGGCGGAGCCCTGTGGAATTTTCTTAATTTTTTTTTATAAGTACCTTCTTCTGAATAACAAATACAAAAAAAAAAAAAAATGAGCAAAATTGGTCCAGCCTTTTATACATGATGCCCTGACCAGAGAAAAAGGGATCTATTATTTCATATATAGATAAAATTGATGAAAATGAGATGCAATATAATTTTTATTGGTCTCAGAGTTTCATAAATATTCTTACAGTGATCTTATACTTAAAATTGTTTACTATTTCTTCAGTAAAGTGAAGTCACATTAATAAGAACGGTAACCTGTTAATTTACTGAATTACACATATCTACATAACTATCTCAATTACCAAATCTTTTTTTTTTTTTTTTTTTGATTGAACAAATAAAAAGATCTATTGGAAATCCGCTGGTCTGGAGTACGCTGGTCTGCTATGACAGGTGTTTTATTTCCCCCATAAAAATCATGGGCATGAGTATGTAGATTTGCAACCATGTGGTCGTTGTAAGCAAATTAAGTTAAATTCTACCTATTAAAATAAGGGAGATAACGGGTTTTGTTGACCTCCCATGAGAACAACATAGAAAATTTATGTTGTGGAAAAACTGGATTATGTTGATGTAATTATATTTTTAACAACAAATTTTAAGGTATAAGTTAGCATGACTTCATGCAAAAATAAACTCTCTTTAGTATAGTAACTAAAAAATTGTTTAGCATTATATGTTAAAAATTATATTTACTGGCTTTTATTGGTATTCACCTTTTTTTTATTTGAAGTATTAGTTGTCTGCTTTGTTTACAAAAAACTACTTAGTAAATCATCATTGATATCAAATTGGTAAAAAAAAATCCTAAATTGGTATAGAATACTATTAGACATGTAACGGATATCCGGTTACTATCCGGTATCCGGCCTATCCGGCCTTTTTTTTAATATCCAGTATCCGGCCGGATACTTGCTACCATTCGGCCAGATACCGGATACTTAAATCTGTAAATGAAATTAAAAAATCATCTTTTTGATTAAAATAATTTTTTTAACATTGAACGCTAATGTATTTTAGTAGACAATTCGGTAATTAAAGAGCTTTATACATATAAAATACCCCCGTCGCAGCAGACCTGCGTACTCAGCGAATTTCCAAATTAGTAGTATTAATTATGACGAGATAAACCTATAAACCAATAATTATCACAAGCTCATAAATAGGGAAATAAATGTTTATCTCCTTATGATAAATGTAGGGAAAGAGTATGCAGGTATGCTGCCATGGGGAATACTAAATGTAGGTTTTTAGCATAAAAAAAAATTATTTTGACCATATGAAGCCATACACTAAATTTCATCAATATCTGTCCATTGCTAAAGGAGTTTGCCTATTCTCCATATGATTAACATGGGAAAAAAGTATGCAGGTTTGCTGCCATGATAGGCACAAATAAACGGTATCAGATAACTGACACATACTTTCTCCCAACAATACAAAAACATGTGTTAAAAGCTTTAAACATTAATGTCTAGATGACTCTGTCGGATAGCTACCAGCTGAGCAGCGCGAGCTTGACCCTACGCGCATCTGTGACTTTTAACAACGTACTGCGTTTACCGCTAAACGAAAAATTGTATTTTCTCCTCAACCAATTGACGTAGAGCAATAATTTAAAGTACTGGATTATTTAGTTTTTTTAGCTTGATTTAATGGTGATAAGTAAAATTTATTTTGAGACAACAGCTATTTTGAAAATCAAAAAATTGATTTTTTAAACACTTTTTACTCCATAACTTTTGAACGCGCATTTTCTCGGAGATGCGGGTGGTGTCATTTTATCCACCATTTTAAGCTTAATAAACCACAAAATTTTAATCAAAATCGTTAGAGCCGTTTTTGAGAAATTTCGATTTTTGCCGATTTTTGAGGGTTTTTGGGGGTAAAATACCCTTAAAAATCAAAAATTCAAAAAAATGAAAAAAACGCCTGGAATTATCGTGGATTTGGACCTATATACCAAATTTCATTAAAATCGGACCATTAGGGCATTCTCTAGCTCTGTTTACATCCTGACACACACACACACACACACACACACACACACACACACACACAGACATCACTCCGAAAACCACTTTTTTGGACTCAGGGGGAACCATAATGGATAAATCCACCAACAACTCAAATTCGAAAATTTTGACGAAAACAATACTTTCTCCATATACTATGGTATAGGGGGAGAAAGTAAAAACCAAGATTTTTTACCATAAATGGATGAATCTCAACCAAATGAAGCTGAATACCAAGTTTCATCCAAAAACATTGGTTAATAAGTGAAATATTAACACATCCTTATTCTCCAAAAGATTAACACTGGAGCCTCAAAATACAACGTACTGTCTTTAGACTTTGTAATATCTCGGTAACCAATGGAGATAGAGCAAAGCTTCAAAATGCTAAATTGTTTGTTTTTTTTGAGCTAAATCCAATGATCAAAATAAAAATTTGAAATTTTTAAAAATTACATATGAAAAATGCAAAAAACCCATTTTTGGGGTACAAAACCCCCCAAAACTACCCCTTCCGATAGGTCGATATGTCTGGTTTACGAACTCATCCGAATAAACGTAGGATTACACATCTCTACCAAATTTGGTGTCGATCGGACCATTTTTACAAGAGTTATCGTGTCTAGGGACACATACATATATATATATACATATATATATATATATATATATATATATATATATATATATATATATATATATAAATTTTAATGACTATTATTTTTGGTCTCTGGGCACCTAAAAACGAAAAAGTAACATGGCCCCGGGCTTAGGTCTTACCATGAGACCTACGGTAATAGCTTATTCCCTATGGGAAATTCGCTAAAATAAAATAAAAGTAAAAAAACGTAGTCATATTGAAATAATTCCAGTTTATGATAAATAAAAACAAGTTTTTCAGCATGTATTTTCACCAAACGGTTGCGTTTTACTTCGCATACAAGTCCTGCTTCTTAGAATAGCCTTTCACTGTAGACACTGCTGTAAGGAGATGAGAGATGTATCTTTACAATGTTCTGTAGGATTGTGTATTGTTTGGCACTGGTTGATCACTACTTGTAACGGTCTTCTTTTTGGTCAAGGCAAACAATAAAAATAAAAAAAAACAACAAAAAAACAGAAAAAATTACAGACTGACTGATAGCGAATGAATAATTCGTGCCTCTAATGACTTTCCCACGGTCAGAGGAACAATTTCTTACTTGTCTTTCCGTAAATCATCCTTAAACTAAAGCTACAACATGAGCCGGATATCCGGAAGCCGGATATTCGGCGCTTTGGCCTAGAACCTTGCCGGATATCTGGTATCCGGTATCCGGCCAAAAGAACTATCCGTTACATCTCTAATATACAAATTGCGCTTGCAAAAATAAAAAATTGAATTGAAAAAAAAAATTGAATATGAATCTCCTTGAGCAGTAATGAAATCTACAAAACAACAAAAATGACTGTCCTATACAAAGTTTAATTTTTATTTTATCGAGTCAAGTGGCATCTTCTCAGATATTCCATATTTTTTCTATCATCTGTGCCATAAGTAATCATTTTACACCAAAATGACCACGATCGTTCAGTAGTTTTCTCTCTAAACCAGTGTATGCAAACCTTTTTTTGCCCGCGCACCACCTGTTTCAATTTTTTGGCGTACCACCCTAACTCATACACATATTGCTGTTTGATCTAGCGTGCGGTAAAGAACATTGCCGCTTTAGAGCGGGAAAGAAACGGAAACCGGAAATGAACTGTTTGGCATAGGGTTTACAGGTGTGGCAATGTGATTATTTCCATGCAGTGGTAGGAAAATTATATATATTTTTTTTTTTTGAATGAACATAAATTGGAATGAACATTATAGTTCTAAGCTATACAAATATTAATATGTGATCATAAATAAACATAATATGAGCAAAACAAGTTTTCCAGTAAAGAAACCAAAAACTGCTGGCTACAGGTTTTATAATAAGCAAAGTTGGATAAAATAAAATTGAAACAAATTCAACTACGCCCACATATTTATAAAGCCAAATGAAACTTCTTTTGCTTTTCTACAAAAGTAACTAAATAAATAAAAGTCGTTTCCTCAACTTTCATAATCTAACCTTTATAAACTAACCTTCATAATCATTGTACATGATTATGAAGGTTTAGGTACATTACCAAACTAATAAATATTGACGGCAAAAAAACTTTTTTATGGGAAACTTGCTGTTGTTTCTTGCACATCCGGAAAGACTCAATGTCAGGACTAATTAATAATCAAATAATGAATAATTTTGTTTGCAAAACAATAATAAACTCTTTCCATTATACTGTACCTTTTTTATGGTTATACCAACGACGAGCAGCTGATGAAGCTAAAAATCAATTAATCATCTACCTCAAGGTGAACTCTACAGTGTGACCAAATTAGCATATTTTAGTTGCCAGTCCTTCCATGTAAAGCAGCTGCGACTGTCTAAAGAATAAATTGCTTTCATCATTTTGACACTCATGACATTTTTTTGATTAAGTTCTCTTTGGCTTAGGCTATATGAAGACTATTTTACTCTAATAATAATATTCAGTTTCAAAACGCAAAAACTTTTCTAAGCTCAGTTCCAATAAGATTTTAACATTAAAATTTTGTTCCCACAACTCTAATTTTTTAAAATCTTTGATCCAAAAGCTTTATAACTTGTGTTGAATTTTAAATAAAACTAATTGTTTAGTATCCTATATGTATTATTAGAGTTATATATTTTTTATATATGTAAGTTAAGATTTCACCATGAATGAAAACGTTAAAAAATATTTGTGAGAAGTTTTGCGTTAGTGCTAGGTAATAAATAAATCTTAAAAGTATTTTAAATCTATAACACCTGAAACAGGAAGAAAAGCACCATGAGACTTGGTCCATAATAAAGATGTGTCATCTTGCCCAAGGAACAAAGTGAACTAGTTTTTCAGCAATACTGAATGTAATTTATATCCTGCTGGAAGTTACGCTTGGCAGAGAAATACTTTTACTACAAGTTTTTAAGATTCCATTATCTTAGCAAAGACCTTGCTCCATATCTGAGGGTTTTGTCTGGAATAGGCTTAGAGCATTATAATTTTATGTGTGTGCTTCAGTGATATGGTGTGCTTTAAAAGTATTGCTTAATTTTACAGCAGTACCTAAGAAGTAATGTGCTTTGAAGTTATGCTTGAAACAAAAACAAAAAGATAACCTGTTAAAAGTCTGTTGAGGAGGTTGATTTTAAAAGCTTAAAACAATTCAATTGTAATGATTTAGTGGTGCACTCTCTTAGCAAACTCAGTCATTATCAATGTTTTTGATACCTATGGTTTTCTCCGCTAAGAGCGCTCACTGTAATCACGTGTCTAGGCTGCCAAACTTGTTAGGTCGGATGGCTAAGTTGTAGCACTTCTGGAGTATGCTTAATCTATGGTCGTAGGCACCTTGGCCAGGATGCCAACGATGGTGCACGTTCGACTCCTGCACATGACCAAACCTGACCTGGTGGTGTAAAATGGTTAGCCGATCTGTGGCAACATTGATGGGAGAGCCCAGTGAAATAATGGTGGAAGTTGATTCTTTTGAGAGTTGCACCTTGATCAAGACTTTTTTTTCTACTTTTGATTTCTGTTTGCTGTGTGTGTGCCACTACGGCTTTTAAATCTAAAAGATAACCATACCTATACTGCGACATGCCATTTTAATTAGGCCAAAATTAAATTTCCATGGTCTGACGACCTCAGCGATTGCTTGGTAACAGGCTAAAAGAATGCATTCCTCAATAATTTTTTTATTTTTATTGTTTTGTTTTAAAAATGCAATACTATATAAAGTATGAACTTAATTTTCATTATTTTCAAAAAAAAGACAGTACAATTTTCCCTTTCAAGGTTTAAATGCTATTATTATGTGATTGAAGCGTAATGTGGTTTCTAACGAGGTTGTGTGTGTTTCAGCGAGAGCAGCATGTTTGTGTCGCGTCGCCGCTTCATCCTCAAGACGTGCGGCACGACCACTCCGCTGCAGTGCTTGGGGCCCCTCATGCTGCTCGTCGAGAAGTATGCGGGATTCGATGAAGTTGAGGTGAGTGCGCAACCCATCGAACACAACACTGAGTAGCTTGACTGAAATTGTAGGCTCTCATTTCCAGGTTTCAATTTTATTTTATGTGCAACATGCTGTCTTCGTATCATTTAAAAAGACTCTGAAGCAATGTAGATTACACAGTTGAAATATTTAGGGTATTTTAATTTTTTTTTTAATTTACCTAGGCCTACAGCTTTAGTTTATTGAGGTGTTAATATTTTTCACAAATATTATTGATCACTTTAAACTGTAGTTGGTTGTACATTCAACTTGCAGCTCATTTAGAACGTTAAGGATTGTATGTATCAAATTGTGACATGATTTTGAAAATGTAAACCAGAATGAATATGCAAAGCAATTTTTTGAGATAATAAAGATTTTAAAATAGTAACATTCTGTCAAATGAATTTAAAATGAATGTGCAAATCAGCCATTATAGACAGGATGGAAAACAGCTTACCAGGCTGATGTTAAAAAGAAATGGAGTATTTTACTTGTTAAAAAAATGTTCTGTGTTGGCATGAATTTTGTGAAATGAAGAATTTTTTTATATTTAAATTTGAATAGATATGATATGAATAGACTCATTTCATTACATTAATAACCAGCTCATAATACTAGGTAGAGTAATTGTGTTAAATTAAGTAGACTTAGCCTATTTATTCACTTTTGGTGATCTTAAGTTCATGTGTTTATTATTGGAAAACTGTTTTCAACAAACGACATTAGTTGAACACAAATTGTTGGTTGTAAGTCGCTTTAAAGGGAATATTCATTTTTCAAATGGTTCACTTAAATAAAGCATCTCTCGGTAAAGATTTCATTGTATTAGAATTTTAGTTCAAATTTCTACTCTTATTGAGACCAAACGTCTTTTTGAAGCTGGTGCCATCTGATTTCTGCCAGCTGAGTTTGAAGTTTCAGCTGTAATTCATTAGAAGTTTAATGTGGAATCATTATGTGATAGGCCCACACATGATCTTGTGCTACTGAATTTATTCAATTGTATAAAATTCCTACTACCTCTCAAGAAAGAGTCCTTTACTATATTTTATAACATGTACTCCCTTTCCTCATTCTCCATTTGAGTTAGCTGTATTGTGACTGTACCCCATAGCGTTTGTAAATTTAGCAATAAAGGTGTCTTCCACTTGAGATCTATTAATTAATTAATTCATCTCGGGATTCTCAGAAAATTTTAGGGTTTTCTCATACCAGTGGTGTTGACACAGCAAAAAGAACTAATAATTTAAAAAAATTAATAACAATAAAGACCCATGCCTAAGTATTGTTGTGCTAAATTTAATTGTTAGTACTATCACAGGATAAAAATAAAGTAATTGTTTAGTTTAAATAATAAAATAATAATAGATTAACACATTTGCAGTGTTAGTACCACATTCTGGAAAATCAGGGATAGTGAGGGAAATTAATTAAAATCAAATAAAGTGAGAGAAATAGGCAAAATGTCTGAAAAGTCAGGAAAATCCGCCGCATTGATGGATTGTAGTAGACTTTTCAATGCTCTAGTTGACCGTTACCCTAGACTTATTGTAGCACTTTTTTTTAAGAAATTAAAAAAAAAAATTTTAAGAAATTTAGAATTTTTAAGAAATTTTAAGAAAATTTTTAAGAAATTTATGACAATTCAATTTATTGTTGTACATTTGTCCTTGAAATATTTTAAACTATTAATCTTTTTCCCTTTTGTTCCTGGATGTTGATTTGTTGTTGGATGTAAAATCCTATACTATAATACGAGCAATCTCTGAAGGGATGTGTGTTCCACGATCTCGAAATCTAGCGGTTAGATTTTGCTTAAACTTTGCATTAAAGAGTGTTTCGGCCCAAAAATAAGTTTAGAAACAGTCTCAATCCCAGGAAAAATCAAATTTGATCTAAATTTAAGTTTAAAAATTGTAATTTTTAACATTGGTCTTATGGGTTGCTATTTTGGTAACGAAATAACAACTAAATGAGTAAATGTAAACAAAAATAAAGGAACATTAATGTTAAGCAGACCTTTTGAAACAGCTGTTAACTATGAAGAGGTATAGTTGGTGGAAATATTAAAATTGAATCAAAACCAACGAGCAAGGCTCGGTTAACCTGGTACTGGCTGCTAAACATAGTATAAATTAAATACACTGTGGCTTGATGCCATAATGTTTGTAATTAGTTAGACTTAGTAGTTAGTGATGCAATAATGGAAATCTATGCTAAATGGTCGGTGAAAGTCAGGGAAATTAATGACAAAGTTTCTGTGGAGACCCATAGGTAGTTATTTTCACTAAGGTGGAAGTTAAAATAACTGTTTCCTAAACAAAAAAAATATGTATATAGTTATTTGCAAAAAATAGTTATAATTATTTGTGTTAGACCTAGTTACTGTAGTTTGAACTGTAAAATGTGGTTCTTAAAAATAAACGTAAAAACTTTATGATACAATTGGTTTACTCCATTCTGATCATAATATTTCTTTCGGACAGTAAAAATTCTATGATGAACTGAGTAATTGAAGATCTTATCTTTAATTCATGTAGTGAAGTTTGCCTTGTCTGGCCTGAGGTTAAATTTTACTGTTGAGATAAGTGTTGTTACATAAAACGGAAACCAATACATAACTGCCAACTGATAATTTAATACTTACTCACTGGAAACTTTTCTTCAGCAGTTCCCTAAAAAATACATGTTGAAAGAGAATTTACCTTCTCTAAAATGTTAATGATTTATTAATACACATAGACTTGTTTTATAATATATGAAATGTGAATACTAGGGGTTGGTTTAAATTTCATAAGTAAAAATGCTTAATATTTTATGTCATTGTTTAAAAATAAAAAAATAATAAAAAATTAAACTAAGGGTTAATGCTTTTTCCATGCACGAAGGATCCACTAAACCGGTGAACCTTTAAAAGGTTCTTCATTAGAATTTAAATAACTTTTGTTTGTCTAAAAAATTACTGTAATTAAAACTAATTTTATATCATCAATAAATAATGATCGAGGTTGAGATTAAGGTAAAGTGGGAAAATAGAGTTATGAAATATTAAATAGTCCACCATTAATTTAATTTCTTTTATTACAATCAATGAGTTGATTTATAAAAGCATCTTACAGATTGCAATAAGCATCCTTTATTCACAGATTTGACTTTTTGATGAAAACTTTCTCTTGGTAGACAGCATTGGCACTTGTTCACGGTTCGAGAATAAGCATTGCGTAGGTTCGATGACCTCATCACGTGGAATGTTTAGCGCCAATTTGCTACGTAGGCAGTCAGGTAATGACAAGACTGGGGTTTGGTGTGCCATTTTGCCCCTCTAAACATAGACCGGCCTATAATTAGAGGCTTCCGCACAAAGTCTGGCACATTATCTGAAAATACGCCCCTCTTCATGTAGCACTCTTTTCTGAATTAAATTTATATTTTAACTGGAGTTGTTTTGGTGAAACACTTTTTTTGTTAGCAGAAAAGAGTAGCCCCAGTCATGGTGTTTATTGTGTGGTCCTACACATAGTTCACTGAGAGTTTATAATATAAATTTTATTTTGTATGAATACCTATGGTATAAATATTGTTTTTTATTCGGGTTTCATACCTGCTGATAAAAATTCAACCGTGCTTGCTCAAAATAGTCAAAATGTATTTTTTATGAAACAAAAGATTTAAATGAAATTGAATAAACCTATAGAAACTTTTTAAATTACAGATTGTAACCCTTCACTTTTCTTAGGATTTGTTTTAGTTTTACTTTAAAGCTCCATATTGAGCATGTATACATTATTTAATTTCTGAGATACAGTAGCAGCCCTTTAGTCCGGCCTTGGACGGTTCGACCGCTGGATAATCTGGTGGTTTTCCGGAAATGAAATGTTTAGCCACGGGCGTTTTCTACGGAAAAATAGAGAAGAGTCAACTTGTTCTATCACTAAAATAAATCAGTTCAATTGACGATTTTCAGACTATTCGGTTTCGGATGTCTTCTTAAACTTTGTGTTAGTGTTCTATTTTTATCGTTATCTTTTTTGTTGGGTGTTTCTCGGCCCGTTTGTCAATGTAACACTAAGTTAGGTCTCTAGGCAGATTCTGTCACTTTTACAGCCCCATTTATACGTTAGAGCCTTCGTTGACAGAAGACTAGTATTATTGTCTTTTATACGCAGATTCATGACTAGCACTTATCCGTTTCCGATCGTCATTTCAGTGCTACAACGTCTGAGAGAAAGCAAATTATGATGGTTACAAAGTTGATAGGGGCCTATATAGCATTGATTGGGCAAGTATGATACCCTTCATTGTTAAATACATCCTAATAGTTAATTTTTTGAACGCACATAATAATATAATACAGTTGTATTTAACCTGTTTAATGAACCACTGGTTAATCTGGCCATTTTTAAATCCGGCCGGTGGTCCAGTTCCGAGGTGGCCGGATTGAGGGCTTTTACTGTACAAATTTATTTTATGTTCAGATTTCAACTTCAAAAGATCAGTTTATTGAGTCATGTTTGTGTCATACTCTTGTTTGGTTAGAGGTAATTTTAAAATCCTTAAAAATATTGAGGCATGAAAAAATTAAGTGTTAATCTCATAAACCCAATAAACCCAATACACATAAAATATGACTATAGTTCAACCGTCTCTGGTTTTTGTCCTTGGGAAACCAGATACTTAATAATTTACTTTCTAATTTACTCTTAAGATGGCAATCATTGATAATTTGATATATTATTGAGCTATCAAGGTCAGTGGGGCAATACCCTGAATTGCCTCTGCCATTAATCTTACACCACAGGCCAAATACTGGTTACTACTATAAATTATTTTCCCTGCAGTAGGAAAAAGAAGTAGGTGTAAGAAATTGAATATTTTTAGGTTCACCCAATATTTGCATAATTGATTTATTATCAAACTCTTTACGCCTGACAGTACCGAGTATTCATAAAGTCTTGCCCTATTACAGATACTGAATAAGTTTTTTACTGGTTTGAACAAACTCAATATACTTCTTTGTATGTGCTTTAGCTTTTTTAAGTTTGTTTTTTATTCACAACAATTTTTTTTATGTCTCCTGAGTAAGAACATCACTGCATTCATTATTCTCTCTTTTAGGGCCGGTTTCCGAGTCCGGGGTTATCTATATTCTAAGACTAAAATCCAGTATAAACCGGTATTTAGTCTATGACTAACGAAATCGGGTTTCGGAGCTCGTGGATAAGTAAACTCTAGGAATATCGCTAACCCGAGAGTTAACTCTTAAGGGATATTCCCAGACTTATTCTTGAGGGTTTCCGAGTCAAGTGTGATGTAATCTTCGAGTTAACTTTTATTCTTTCGAGTTTCTGAGTTAAAATTTAACCCACGACTGGTTAGTCAAGGACTATCTTTTGGCTAAGTCGAGGAATATGTTTGGGCATTTTTAATCCTGGCGGAGGGCAGGGTTAAGTTGAGGAATATCTTTTTTAGCGCCTTGTAACCTCAGATTTACTCAGTACCGGGCTGCAGTTAGACATTCAACCCAGTGCTGTGGTTGTTTTTAGATTAATGTGAGATGGAATAGGTACCACGATTTTTGTGACTACCCCTAAAAAGCGGTTCCACCCCCTGAACTCATTCTTGAGTACGAGCAGTAAACCCATTTAACGACTCAAGTGACGAACAATTTAAAACACGTTTTAGGTTGTTTAAGAAAGTGTTCAGGAACTTGTGAGAGTGATTGTCCCTCGGATTTCTGAAAATGATTGGAGGGCTCCCCATGGTATTCCACTCTGGAAGCAAGTACTTGTCACAATGGAATTTTTTGCTGTGTGAAAATTTTATAGACAAACGGGCGATCTTTGACAGTTGTTAAAAGCGTCTGCTTGCCAAATTCTAAATCGTGTAGCATTGTCTATTTGCCTGTAAATAAAAATACGGATACATACATTTTTTTACGGGACACTATTATATGGAATAAAATAGTGTACCGTATAATGGGTTCCCTGGTCAAGAGTAAATAATTTTTTTTTAATACGCCTGGTACAAGATTGTAATACACAAGCTGGTACATGGTCAGTTGCCCAATGCCCATCTACATCTAAGTTACTCAAATTTAGTCATTATTCCTCTGTAATATATTGTTACAGAGGAATTAATATATTGTTAATGAAATAATTAATTGGAATTAATATACATTAATATATTGTTTTATATTTTATAAAATAACATGTCTTCCGGTCTGGAAAGATGATTTCTGGTGCAACCTGTACATTTAAACTACTGTCAATTGATAGAGCGTAACCGGTTAACCTATAATGGCACAATTAATTTTTGTTAAACATTAATACTGAAAATGTTAAAAGGGGTGTACGGATGGTGTGGGTCACCCGGTTTACATGTTACTATTTTTAAATTAGTTTTCATGAAAAAATTCAACGTTGTTTAGTTAATAAGTCGTTTAATACCAATTTTTTATATAGGTAAACCAAATGTTTCAGTAAGATCCATTTTTATAGAGTAGATAAATTTTTATTCTTAAGACATTCAGTCAATCTCAATAATCAATCATTTGTTCCTATTTAAAAGCGAAAGTCACACTGACAATGTTTTGAAGAAACTTGGTTTCCTTACATTTTTCAATTCTTCCTCTTCATTTTCAGTATCACATTCTACTTTATTTTTTTGATCATACCTACATCAGATACATTTTGTCAAGTAAGTTTAAACGCTTATAATTAATTAGCTTAATTATAGAGTTATATGTGATCAGATGAGATGATTGAACATAATATTACGCAGAATCTTCATACACACATACACAGAGCGCACATCGCTATGGCAGAAGGTTGAGTTGTCAAATGATAATAGACGAGATAAGGGGGCTGTGGCCGAAAACGTAAACAAAATCCTTTGTCAGGGTGGCGACTGTAGCCTGAACGCCATGCACGCCACTACTCAAAATACAGAATTCCCAGCAATTCCCTCCTAACCCATGGCATAAGTTAAAGAATAAAGATATTCTCGGACTACGATAACCCGCGAGTTAAGTAAGTTATCTTCGATCTCCGAAATCCGACTATTTAATATTTTTAACCCAACGATTATCTTATTCCACGGGTTAAGTAACTCCAGGATTAAGTAACCCCGGACTCGGAAACTGGCCCTTAGAGTTTCTAAATTAGGGACTGGGGATAAATAAATAAATAAATAAATAAAAATTTTATTGTCATTAAACCATTACAGTAATAGACAAAGTCAAGACTACAAACTAAACTTAGCCTACTATATACATTTTGAGCTTATATTTACATTACAGAACATTTACACAACGATACAACAGATCAATATTACAAAAGTTCACAGCATTCAAAATATTCAGAAACAGAGTAAAAGGGATTGTTAGCCAGTAAATTGTACAATTTGCTTTTAAATAAACTTGAAGGCAGATCAGTGAGTTCTGATGGTAATTTATTCAACATCTTTAAACCTAATACTTCATAACTATTCATTGACTTGGACAATCTATGAAATGGTACATTTATTTTACTACTTTGTTTGGTGTTGTATTTATGGATATCTTTTTAGCGAATTTCCTATAAGGAATAAGCTATTACCGTAGGTCTCATGGTAAGACCTAAGCCCGGGACCACGTTACTTTTTCGTTTTGAGGTGCCCAGAGACCAAAAATAATAGTCATTAAAATTTATATATATATATATATATATATATGTATGTATGTATGTATGTATGTGTCCCTAGACACGATAACTCTCGTAAAAACGGTCCGATCGACACCAGATTTGGTAGAGATATGTAATCCTACGTTTATTTGGATGAGTTCGTAAACCAGTCATATCGACCTACCGGAAGTGGTAGTTTTGGGGGGGTTTTGTACCCAAAAAATGGTTTTTTGCATTTTTCATATAATTTTTTTTAAATATTTAATTTTTATTTACACCATTGGATTTAGCTAAAAAAAACACACAATTTAGTAATTTCAATCTTTGCTCTATCTCCATTGGTTACCGAGATATTAAAAAGTCCAAAGACAGTACATTGTATTTTGGGGCTTCAATGTTAATCTTATGGAGGATAAGGATTTGTTCATATTTCACTTATTAACCGATATTTTTGGGTGAAACTTGGTATTTAGCTTCATTTGGTTGAGCTTCATTTATTTATGTTAAAAAATCTTGGTTTTGTGCTTATCATGGCAGCAAACCTGCATACTCTTTTCCCATGTTAATCATATGGAAATAGGCAAACTTGTTTATTTGTGGACAGATATAGATGAAACTAAGTTTATGGCTTCATATGGTCGAGATAAATTTTTTTAATGCTAAAAACGTACTTTTAGTGTTCCCCATGGCAGCATACCTGCATACTCTTTCCCTATATTTATCAGGAGAGAAGACATTTATTTCCTTATTAATGAGCACGTGATTAAATTTTGTTAACAGATTTATCTATTCAAAATTAATATTACTAATTTGGAAATTCGCTGAGTACGCAGGTCTGCTGCGACGGGGTGTATTTCAATTCATAACATGCTAAATTGGTTTTTGTATGAAGCAATACAGTATATATATAAAGATTAATTACAGTTAGACAACCTAATTTAATAAATAATGGTGTACAGTGGTCTAGTTTAAAATGTGAGTTTGTCATTACCCTAACTACTTTTTTTTGTAAAATAAGGATACGTTGTACATGAGTACTGTTCCCCCAAAGTAATATGCCATAAGAAATTATACTTTGGAAGAACGCAAAGTAAGCAGATCTTACATATTTATCTGGCACACAGTCTTTCAATTTTCTTAGAAGGTAACCCTAGACAATTTTGTGGAAATAAAATTTACATGCGGTTCCCAAGTTAATTTCATATCTATATATAAACCTAAGAATTTAACACTTTCTAAATTATTTTGGGCGGGTAAATCTCTAAGACTAAAATACATTTGTTGTGTTTTAGAGTCATTTAATAAAAACCCATTTGCTCTGAACCAAACTGAAGACTGTGACAGAGTTTCTTGAGTTAAACCTTCAAGCTCATTGAAGTCAGTGCTAGAATTTAGAAAAGTTGTGTCATCTGCATACCATATTGTTTGGGTATTTAAGAACGTTGGTAAATCATTAATCATTAAAATGAACAACAAGGGTCCTAACACTGAACCCTGTGGTACACCAAAATTAAGTTTAATCGTATCAGACTTATTGTTACCTATACATACAATTTGCTGGCGGTTCATTAGAAATGACCTTAGTAGTGACAGACCTTTGTCGGTTACTCCATAATAAGTCAACTTATCTAAGAGTACACCATGGTCTACACAATCGAAGGCTTTACTCAGGTCACAGAATGTTGCCCCGATAAAGCCCTTGTTTTCAAATGTGAGCATAACTTTTTTAACTAGTGAATCCATGGCATCAACAGTAGATTTACCCTTGGTAAAGCCAAACTGTTCTTTACAAATTATGTCATTCTGGTTTAAGTATGTGCAAAACTGTGAGTAAATAATAGTTTCAATGATCTTGGAGATTACAGGAGTCAGAGAGATTGGTCTGTAGTTAGCAGAACAAGTTTTGTCTCCTTTTTTATATATCGGGACAACTCTTGACAGTTTTAATGCATCTGGAAATACACCATCACTGAGACATCTGTTTATCATAAAAACTAATGGGACCACAATACAATCAATCACCTTTTTAATGATATTACTAGATAGACCATAAATATCTACACTATCTGAAGATTTCATTTTTTTAACAGTTTCTAAAACTATATCCGGGGTTATTTCATTAAGACTAAAGCTAGCGGGATACAGGTTTCCAATTTGAGAATTTAGTAATTCAAGTGGAGTTACCGCAGGCTTGATCATACTATCACAAATTTCTTGAACTGATTCTACACAGAACTTATTATAATCATCAGGAGAAATTGTTACTTCCTCTTTCTTGCCATTTTTAGCCACAGAATTTATTACTTGCCAAGCTTTTTTGCACTTTTTTTTTGGTTTGTCAATACTTTTCAAGTTGCTACGTTTTTTTTGCTTCATTAATGGCAATTTTATAATCCTTTCTGAACTTAGTATAGGCCTACAAAGACTTAAAGTGATTGGTTTAATGCTCCCTGTATAAATCTCGATATAACAAAACTTTGTTTTTCATGTTGGCCAATTCAGGTGTATACTATTCACCTCTTTTTACTCTTTTAATTATATTTTCAGAAGCCAAAGGATTTACTTTACAGACTCTTTTTGGGACATTTATTTCAAACATTTTGAGAAAAACAAACAAAAATTTTTCAAACATCACATCAACCGAACAGTATTGAAGACTATTGGTGAAATTTAACCAATCAAATCGTTGTAGATCTAAGCTAAAATTCATAATGTTCATTTAGTAGAGTAAATCTAGCGAAAAAGGGGCCTTAACCTTAAACAAATTCCAACAAGCATGTTTTTTACTGTTTTTGAATGTTTGAAAGTTCTTTGTTAAGGAAAAAAAAGTTTACCAAAATTTGCCAACCGGAAGTTGGGTTTTTCAAGATGGCGACTTTTATTTTACTGAAATTTCTTACTTCTTCCACAGGTTGGTTTTTTCTTTGTAATTCGCCAACCAATGTACATTGAGCTTTCAATTTGGTGTCATTTTGTTCGGAACAAACTAAGGAACAGTTCTAAGTTATATTTTATTGAAAACGAAGTAGCAGTGTCACTCACAATTTCTTAAAAACATAAAAAATGATTTTCATTTCTTTTGGACACTCAACTGTTTTATATTTGAAACACTTAACCATATAATATTGTTATAATTTATTATTAAAATGAAAGAGCATTCATATACAAACATTTTGATTCATAAATCATAATTATATGGTCTTTAGATTCCGAGATATGGCCATTTTAGTACATAATGTAAGTTTTCATTTTTAAACCATTAATGCGTCATATGAGTACTTTAATAGAAGAGTAAAACAGCGAAAAAAGCCTTACCCTGTACCTAATTCCAACAAGAGATTTTTTACATAGTGTCTTGATGAAGGAAGAAGAGTTTACCAAAATCGGCCAACCAGAAGTTGGTTTTTCAAGATGGCTGCCATAAATCATTAAAATTGTACAATATCTTACAAATCTTGACGTAGCTACTGAACCAAGTTACATAGAACTTTAATTCTGGTGTCGTTTTATTCGCAATTAAACGATAAACAAATAAAAGCCATAATATAATGAAAATATTGTGATAGATTGGTTTTAGATAGAGCTAAAGTAGAAAATATTTTTCAAATGTGTAATTTCCTATTTGTCACACATTTTACTCTTATATAAATATGTTTGCCATTTTTTTGTATTACTGTTTTAGATAAAACGTCTGTTCATGAGTGATTAGAGACTAAAATTATGTTTTTATAAATATTTAGTTGTAAAGGAAATTGTATTTTTAATTATTAAATTATTTAAAACATTAAATTATTTAAAGCTACATGACACTTTGTTTTAATTAAAATCTATAGTTGAAGTTAATTTGTCAATTGGGTTGAACATGCATGATAGAGTGATAATAATTAATTGTAATAAAAAAAACTCCAAATTATGGTCTGTGTACCTTTGAGAACACAAAAAAGGGCATACGTCGTAAACATTGGTGGAGGTAACGTTTCTTTTCGGAGAGGGAGCAAGAGTTAGAAATCAATGCAAATATTTTTGACCGCTCAAGCTAAAATAATCATCGTCGACTAATACTCCTCTAAATGCCATTTTAAACTAGGAAAAATAATTAGGTTAATTATTTTGTACAGTTTTATTCTAAAATTATTTAAAATATAAATATTTTATTGGCTCTTATTTTTTAGCAACATTTTAATGTTAATATGTGTTTGGTTTCAAAAGTTGAAAGCTTACAAAAGTAAGAATATTTTTGACTCGCTTAGTGCAACTTTCAGGGATCTTACGCTGATTTACAGTTTATTTATACTTGTATTGTATTAGGCCTACCTAAGAGCTATAGTCAAATAAATTTAACATATTGTTGACATAAATTTTAAGTTTTTGTCAAATGTTCATTATGAAATCTTATACTCTAAAACAAGCTCCGTTTGTACGGGCAAAGTTTTTTCTTTTTTTGCTCCAAGGGTTTTTTATTTTTTGATTGAATATGGGGGTTTTTGCCACCAGAAATCGATTGGAGTTGGTCCCATAGCTGGGAAAAATCCGGTTTTCGCGCTAGAGCACTTCAAAGTTTCCATGTTATCCTTATGGAGATTTTATTAATTGAACAAAAATCAGCTGATAACTCTAGATACAAACCAATGTGTTACATCTCTAAATGGAAGAGGGCGAGTGAGAAAGAAAGTTATAATTTTACCGAGCTTTAGCTCGGTCCTCCTGGTACTAAATAGTAATTTTATGATGGCAGACAAATTCAAATAATATATATACATATATATATATATATATATATATATACAAATAATGTTTTTTATGTGATACAGTAGTTTTATGTGTTTCATTTTGATGTAATATTAGGTATTAAAAGTTCTACTTGTTTTACGAGACAATTAGTGAAACATATTTTTCTTACATTTAAATCGTTATTGAGGAGTTAAGTAATTTATTTATTTTTACTATCGTATGAATTTCACATCCAGTAATTAAAAACAAAAATAAAAAATTAATCACAGAAACTGTGACAAAATTACTATTATAAATAATTGTCATAATTACGACAACCGTACCCACTTGTCGCTCTAAAATATTTGAATAATAATTTAATTTAGCAATGCGGAAAGTGTCATTTTGTTAGTTCAACACAACCCTATAAAGCATGAATAAATAAAAATGTATACAAAATCCTATATAAGATATTGCATGTCCTTGCTAGAGTAATGAATATTTTTGTATACCTTCAATTATTGTGATTACGCAATTATGCATAAAAAGTAAACACATTTGACAGGAAAGTAATATTTAAAGTATGTAGATAATAAAAAGAGCATCCAATAAACTCAATAACACCAAGTATTAATTAATAACCATACTGTTCTTCAACTTTCAATATTGAAATAATGTGAATAACAAATAACCACCAATTTATGATAATTTTCGGTTCAAAAAATTACTTATTATATGTATGATTAAATCTTGTGCATTTCAACACCAAGATAAATACTAAATTTGTTGTATTCAATATTACTTCGTCATATGCACAACGTCATCTGCCTATCTGATATACTCAACTCTATTTTTCTACTTTTTTTCCTTCAAGACTTAGTTTTCTAAACATTAAACTATCAATATACAGTATTGTTTCTGAAAAATTTAAAAAAAATTTTTCTCCAAAACTGTACTAGACCATAGTCAAATAAGTAAATTAAACAATAATTTATTTATTCCTGTATTTTACTAATTAATTGAAATATGTTCCTCGTTTAAAAAGCAGAAATTTATTATAATTTATAATTTCTTATTATCCACTAGGATAACGTATTTTAAAATCGTAAAATAACCTAATTATTATTAATAGAATAACTCATAATAGTTATAATTAAAATAATTAGGGCTTATATAATTTATAACTTGAAATCAAAATAACTCTAAAATTACTATAATTTTATAAATTATAAATTATATAATTTATACATTTATACATATTTATACATTTATAAATTACTAAAATTGATGATTTAGTCACTCCTCCCCCAGACCCACCTGAACCTGAAATTGCCCCTAACAACGCGGGTCTCACAGTGTGCACAGAGTGTGGTAAATGAATTAATGGTGCAAATACCTGATTAATGGTAATCCTTTTATTGTTGCGACAGCAACTAGTTTCGACTCACTTCATCGGAGTCATCTTCGGGCTTGAAAGATGTGAATAATTCTCTTCATGTGAAGGTCGTCAAAGTGATAAAAAGTTAATAAATAAACACGGACACATTACGGAACAAATAACACGACGGACACAAGCACAGACATACGAAAAAAAAAGTTACGGTAACAACGACGCAATCCCGGCGGCGGTGGAGTCTAGACTGACCGGGGACTCCACCGCCGCCGGGATTGCGTCGTTGTTACCGTAACTTTTTTTTTCGTATGTCTGTGCTTGTGTCCGTCGTGTTATTTGTTCCGTAATGTGTCCGTGTTTATTTATTAACTTTTTATCACTTTGACGACCTTCACATGAAGAGAATTATTCACATCTTTCAAGCCCGAAGATGACTCCGATGAAGTGAGTCGAAACTAGTTGCTGTCGCAACAATAAAAGGATTACCATTAATCAGGTATTTGCACCATTAATTGTATTCATTGGTAATCCGGAGGCTAACATTCCACCATGTGGTAAATGGTTCAAATCGCTGAAGAAACACATTGTCTCAGCCCATCCAAATTTGTACAGGGAGCAAATAGTGGGCAAGTATGGACACACTGACACAGCTGAGGCTCTGTCAGAGAATGAGAGGCTAGAATCCTACAAGACTCAAATGTTAGATTGGCTCGAAAAATTCAAGTCAGAACTCACGGAAGAGGAATTCGATTTAGCAGTAGATGAGTTCCAGGGATTCCTGAAAGAAGCAATAAACCTGCTTCCTGGTCCGAAACACCCAGCGATAAAGTTTTTCAGAAAAAGGAAAAATGGTTTGATAGTATCGGGGGGTATGCGGAAAAGCAAAACTTCGAACCCGCAGAGAAAGAGTAAGAAGGATCGAGCTAAAAGAAGAGAGGCCTACCTATACGAGATTACGCAGTTTGAATTTTTCAATAGAAGACGTAAGGCGGTAAGAAGAGTGCTGGGGGGTGAGGAAGTTAAGTGTGAGATTGATATAAAAAATATAGAGACGGAGTTTTCTGCCAACATAGGAACACCCAACCCGGTTGTTATTATTCCTCAAGGGGAAAAAGAGGGCACGGGACTTGACGAGGTGGAGGAAGGTCTAGACGTCACTAAAGAGATGGTACAGATGGGGATGAAGGGAATTAAAATTGACACAGCACCGGGACCGGACGGTGTTCTGATGAGGTCAATCCAGGATGAAAGGGCTCGTGAAATATTAGCTGTGATTTTTTCTCGAATTTTAAAAAGAGGATGGGCTCCACCATGCTTCAAGAAAGCCAGAACGATCCTTATATACAAGAAAGGAGATAGGAAGGACATAAAGAATTGGCGGCCCATTACTGTTTTCCCCCTTTTGAGGAGGGTCCTTGAGAGAATTGTAGATAAACAGTTAAGATCACGAATCAATATCAATAAGCACCAAAGAGGTTTCATGCCAATTACAGGCTGCCACATTAATGCATCAATACTAAATGGACTTCTAAGAAAAGCCAAGACAAGTAAGGAGAATTTTTGTGCCATATTTTTAGATATTTCACAGGCGTATAATAATGTCAGTCATTCTCAGGTGAGAGCTAAAATTGAGGAATCACACCTTCCTACCAAAACCAAAAGCCTCATCCTGGACCTAGTTGAGAACAATAACATTACCATTGAGTGTAATGGGCAATGCACACCCCAGATTGAAATGAAGCGTGGTTTACCACAGGGAGCGCCACTCTCGCCGATACTTTACAATTTCACCACGAATTCCATCTTTGATGAGCTGACGGAAGAAAATGTGGCCAACTCTTATGGTATGTCACTGTGCGAACGGCTCGAGTCCTTGACCATAAGGGCTTCGCAGATGACACGGTTCTACTGGGAAAAGACGCCTCCTCTGCAAAGGCTCTATACGGAATGGCACGTTCAAAATTTGAAGATATGGGGCTCCCAATTCACTCTGGAAAAACTCAAATAATTAATATTGAAAAGGGGGAATTGAAGGGGAGGAAATTTGTCCTGGATGGAGTGGAGGTGAACAGCATTGAGACCGAACAAGAGGTGAAATACCTCGGAATCAATTTCAAAGATGAAATTAGATTTGACCGTCAGTCTGTGATTAAGCTACTCAAGGACAAAATTGAAAGAGTTGTTAGCTCCCCTCTTCTAAAAGAAGACCAGAAGCTTAAAATTTTGCAATCTTATATTTGGCCAATTCTAATCTATCCCTTGCAGACTGCCCCGCTTTTGCAGATTCCGGTGGGCTTCCTTACCGATCTTGACAAACTAATTAAATCAGCTTACAAAGAAATTATAAAGCTCCCTCGGGATATTCCTGACTCGGCTATCTACGCCCCAAAATCGGCCAGAGGCCTGGAAACATTTCGTGCGGAGTGGGAGGCGCCAATTCAACATTTCAATATTATTAGGAGACTTCAAAACACAAATGACGAGTTGGTGAAGGCGGCCAGAGATCTACAAATGGAACGGAAGAAATGCCTAGAAAGACTCAACATCAATGACGAACCGCGCCTGTCCGCTACCAAAATTAGACAAACAATGAGGAAAAGGGAGCTGGAAAAATGGCAGAGTTTGCCTTTTAAGGGGACAGGTGTTGAGCTTATGTCAAAAGCCGAGAAGACAAACAAATTCCTCACAATCAAGGAAGGCCTTTCCACGTCAGAATTCAGCGAATCGGTTAAGTTGATCACCAATTCTATTGCTGCTAGAGCAGTGCCCGGTAGATCGAGAGACGGATTCCAGTGCCGCAGATGTAGCACTGAGACAAACCCAACATTTGAGACCGTCCCTCACATCTTGGGCAAATGTGAATTTGGTGAACTCTTGCGTAATGAAAGACACCACTGGATTCGACGCACACTGGCTGATGCTCTGAGAGTGCAGGGGCTTGAAGTTTTTGAGGAAGTACACTGTCTAGAGGAAAACGGGTCCCATCGTCGTACTGATATTTTGGCCTTCGACAAAATAACCAGAAAGGGGGTGATTATTGATCCAACCGTTCGGTTTGAAGACAAGGCGGATCAACCCGAGATAGTACATCAAGAAAAATTAGCCATCTACAACCCCACGGTACCCTATTTCAAAGAACAGTACGGTCTTAGAGAGCTAAAGGTCATCGGCCTGATGGTGGGAGCACGGGGAACGATCCCGGAATTTTTCTTGAAGACAATGAAATCACTAAACATCCCCATAGGCATTGCTAAGGATGTAGCCCAGCATACCCTCCGAATGTCGATAAGGATTTTAAAGAACCACCTTTACGCACCAGCATAAACTCAATACCAAGACAAAACACACCAACCATCCCCATTAAAGAATAAGAAGATTAATCGTGCATGGCTGGCATCCCCTGTCGTCTGGCAGCCCAGTGTCTACTGGAGGGGCTCACCGAAGAGGGTGTTATCATTTAAATTGTTTATTATTTCAAATTTATGCCTTTTATATAATCTTTCTGCTATATTGTAGTTAATTAATTCAGATGTTTTATCTTAATAGAAAATTTTATTTTAAGCGATATTATAAGTCAATGATAACTATAGCTTACGGTCACAGACATTTGCCCAGATTTCTAACTCGAATCCCAAAAACCAAAGTTTCAATTTTTGTCCCTCTCCAAACAAACTTTACCC
The DNA here is from genome assembly GCA_030545055.2 of Neoaliturus tenellus. Taxonomy (NCBI): domain Eukaryota; kingdom Metazoa; phylum Arthropoda; class Insecta; order Hemiptera; family Cicadellidae; genus Neoaliturus; species Neoaliturus tenellus. The sequence goes on along the minus strand of CM061533.1, from coordinate 187,691,798 downwards.
CCACCAATGCTTGCAACATCAATTTTAGTGTTTTCTAAGGTACCCAGAGCAACATTTAGAAGTTAATTAACATCACTCTCTCATGCATTCTTAACCCAATAGACACCTTAAATACAATCATTGATTTTGTTAAAACAAAGTGTCATGTAACTTTAAATTTAAAATGTGATTTTCTTTACAACGAAAAATGATAGAAACATAATTTTGGTCTCTAATAACTCGTAAAAGGACGTTTTATCTAAAACAGTAATAAATGATAATTAGTCGTATAAGAGTAAAAATTGTGAAAAAACTAGGAAAATTTCAATTTTCAAAAATATTTTTCTATTTTAACATTATGTACATCCAAGCTATCGCAATATTTTCATTATATTATGGTTTTTATTTGTTTATCGTTTAATTACGAATAAAACGAAACCAGATTTAAAGTTCTATGTAATTTGGTTCAGTGGCTATGTCAAAATTTGTAAAATATTGTATTATTTTTTTAAATTTATGGCGGCCATCTTGAAAAAACCAACTTCCGGTAGGCCGATTTTGGTAAACTTTTTTTTTCTTCATAAAGACACTAGGTTCAGTCAAAAAACATCATAACATCTCTTGTTGGAATTTGTTTAGGGTCAAACCTTATATTTACCCTACTAATTGTGGTTATTGGTCTGGTAGTAACTATTTTGTTAGTGTTATTGTATGATTTTTCATGATTTCCCACCTTAGAATCATCTAGGCCTAGGTCTAAATAGGTAATCAGAGAGTCAAGATCAGAAAAGGGGAATGCAATCACTTTAGAGGAAACACGGTCTCTTACTTGTTACTTGTTACTTGCTTATTCCGTCCGTAGTCCAGTAGGCCAGGAGTTGGACAGGTCAATAGGTACAGGGTACCAGTAAAACTTAAAAACTACTTATTGAGAAAGCTAATTATATCATAAAAGGCCTGTTCCAGGAGGAACTTTTTGGTTTCATTTTTGAACTTTAAAAAATCATCAATCCTTTGTAATTTTTCTGGCAGTGCTTGAAAAAGTTTAAGGCCACAATATTTTGGTTTGTTTTCGTATAAGGTTAGCTTGTGTTGTTCAGCGTGGATGCCCTTTTTTCGTGTATTATATCTATGGTTTACAAAATTGGGTCTTATCTTTTGACTTTTAATATAGCAAACTGCTTCCAAAATAAAGAGACTGGGAACAGTCAGAAGGCCTAGCTGAACAAAATGGTCCTTGCAGCTAGTCTGTGGTGGTAATCCTAAGATAATTCGAATGGCTTTCTACATTAGTGAAAGTTAGTGAATTCGGTCTCTATCAACATTAGTGAAAACATTGTCCAAGCATGCTAAATTTCTAGTTGGCTTTTCATTAACATAAATAAAATTGAATTGCCTAAGCACATTTTTAAGTTCATTAACACTTTGCTTATCTTGTGTTACCGGTACATCAAATTCTGAATTGACATCACCTCCTATCACAATTCGGTATTTTTTCCACTTAGGTTTACAAAAAAAAGTTAATAAGTCATCAAACCTCTCAAGAAAGACATAAGGATTACCATCTGGAGACCTATATAATACAACTACTATTAAGCGAATTTTTTCTAGAATTACAGCTGTTACTTCAAAATCAAACTCAACACTCAACTCAAGACAAAGTCAAGTTCTAGCTGCATACTATTAACTTCAAAATATCTATTTACATATATTGCTCCCCCTCCATGAATGTGCTGCTCCCTACAAAAACAATTAACTAAACAGTAATCATCCATCACTTCAAATTGAATTTCATCCTTTTTATTCCAATGCTCATTCAAACATAAGACATCCAACAAATTTTCAGATGCAAATTCATTAACAATAAGGTTCTTCTTTTTTAATCCCTGAATATTAAGGTAGCCTATCTCAGGGAAAACCAAACCATATCTTTGACAAACCCATACATAAAGAAATTCAGAGAGGTCAAGTGTGGTGAACAAGGCGAGGTGGCCATTTAGTTGGGCCATCACACTTTTGTAGTACATTAACAGTAAACTGCATTGTTGTAAATCTGCTTGGTTTAGGTATTGATAAATTAATGAGATTCAGGTTGAAATAATAAAACGTCTTCCAACACTATTCGATATATTTACACTTATACTGTAAATGTTTACAGACGGTAAATATATATATAAAGGATCTTATAATGGCGATCGATTTCGACCAGTCACACCGGTCATCATCAGGCCCAATCAGAGACTGAGAGAATCAAGATGGCGTCCTTGCTGAAATACTATTGGCGCAGGAAGTTCCGGGAAACAAGATGGCGTCCATGCTTAAATCTTATTGGCTACCGGATGTTCGGGAATATATTCTGGTAGGTTCCGCCGGAATCGAAGTTCACTTGTTCGTTTATCAACTTGTCCCTATTTTTACATTTTTCTTTAAATATATATAATTTTTCCCATGCGTTCACCATCTTGTTTCCCGGAACTTCCTGCGCCAATAGTATTTCAGCAAGGACGCCATCTTGATTCTCTCAGTCTCTGATTGGGCCTGATGATGACCGGTGTGACTGGTCGAAATCGATCGCCATTATAAGATCCTTTATATATATATACCGTCTGTAAACATTTACAGTATAAATGTAAATATATCGAATAGTGTTGGAAGACGTTTTATTATTTCAACCTGAATATCATTACCAGCACGTATAATGCTAATCAAGAAGTTATTTAAATTAATGAGGAAAAACTGATTAAATTCCCTTGAAAACAAGAAATGTAATTAAAATTCATTTTGTATAGCCCCAGAACTGCAATATTATAAGAATATAGGTTGTATTACCTTTTTTTTCCGTCAGCAGTTCTAAACTTGAAACATCACACTTATGTTGACATATGTTTCGGTTTAACTAAACCATTATCAAAACACAGTACACTTGCAGATCCAAATGGTCGTTGTCAAAAGTTAAAATAAAATAATTTACACGAACACACACAAATACACAGTACATTAAGTCACGGATAGGCCTATCACTCGCACGGGTCATGACGGACACGGGTCAGGTCGCAGACTGAAGGGCTGATGACTAATCATGTTCGCTGCCACTGCCGATGTTATCAGGCTGACCATCGATGAACGTCGACTTCCTGCTCCTATTCAATATTGAGTTAAAAAGGAGGTGCGACTTAAACTGGAGCTTTTCGTTCAGAGTGTATTTAGTTTTATTTTCATGGTCATTTCTCTGCATGGAGTGTTGCAGGTTGTTGGATTTTAGAAACTATTCAACATGTTGATATTTTTTTTCTCTGCATGGTTGTTGCAGGTCTTAGATTAAGTTTTTCTTGTATTGAATTGATGACGTTTTCCTTGTGCCTGTACATACATGCTTTTTGGAAATAAACATTCTCATTTCTCATTTCTCATTGACTTGGGCCCTATAAATTTCAAACTCCTCCAGGGTGTTAAGTCTGTTACCTTTGCTGCATATGTGGAGAATTTTCATGCCGTCATTTATATTTTTTAAATCATGGTTGTGGTCGACCAAATGTTGTGCAAACGAGTCAATGACCATGAAAATAAAACTAAATACACTCTGAACGAAAAGCTCCAGTTTAAGTCGCACCTCCTTTTTAACTCAATATTGAATAGGAGCAGGAAGTCGACTTTCATCGATGGTCAGCCTGATAACATCGGCAGTGGCAGCGAACATGATTAGTTATCAGCCCTTCAGTCTGCGACCTGACCCGTGTCCGTCATGACCCGTGCAAGTGATAGGCCTATCCGTGACTTAATGTACTGTGTATTTGTGTGTGTTCGTGTAAATTATTTTATTTTAACTTTTGACAACGACCATTTGGATCTGCAAGTGTACTGTGTTTTGATAATGGTTTAGTTAAACCGAAACATATGTCAACATAAGTGTGATGTTTCAAGTTTAGAACTGCTGACGGAAAAAAGGTAATACAACCTATATTCTTATAAGAAATGTAAGATGTGTGTGTGGCTATAACAATGTCTGTCTAGGAAAACTATTTAATCAGAGAGAAAATTTGTGGACACCCGGTATATTTTAAAAATAAAACTTGCGTATCATGGTAATTTCAATAAACTTATGGTTGAAAGTTGTGGGAAAGGTGTCTGTTTATTAAACTTGGACTATAAAGCCGGTACTGAGAAATGACTGGCCAAGAGCATTGAACCCTTGCCAATCGTGCAGGCATGTATTAATTTACTAGTCTTCCCCCACAACTGTCATAACTTATGAATGCTCATACAGTCACAAAAATGTTTAATATATATGAAAATTGTAAAGTAAATTATGTGTGTTAACTATTCTGTTTCTGTCGACCCATTTTTAATTATGTACTTTACTGCTTTTTCAGGATGTATTTTACTCTCGCAAGAACTTTAAGCGTCCTGAGCTTCAGAAGAATCCCCATCGCAGTTTTGAAAAGGAAGTTGCATTTTTGGACTCCTTTTTTGCAAACGGTAAGCTAAAAATTATTTTTACTCTACACTGTACAACTTATCTAAACAAGGATGAATGTCGTAACTCTTGTTAGGATGAATTATCACGTTATTAAAATTAAATAATTTTAGCCTGAAGATAAGATAAGCCAGCTAATTTTAATCAGTTATTGGCTTCTTGTAGGTTGTTGAATTGTTCCATTTAGGGGCGCTTTCCCCAAACATGTTAAACTTAGTTTATTTCAATATTTAACATATAGGCTACTTTGGTTTAAATTTGAGTTAAGGTTTTGAACTGACTCAGAGACAGTGACCCTTGATGAACCCCCACATTTCACAAACCCAGTATTTGTGAAAATAATTTTGGAAAATTAGAAAGTATACTTCTGTAGAAAGTATAAAGAAATTCTGTAGCGTCATGAGAAACCACTTTTAAGGATGTGTAAAATTTACCAAAGCATAACTATAATGCATGTAAAGTCATCATGATAAAACAATATCAATTTGTACATAGTTCATATTGTTAATTTATTCACATCAAATACCTGTAATTATTAATTTCTTTTGAATTTGGTGATATTTATTACCAAAACCCTCCAATCCAAAATTTTTAGATTTTTTTATTATAAAAATCTAAAAATTTTCATTTTAAAAATTTGTCAGTCATAAAGTGAAACCTGATTGGCACGTTTGCTGCTACCATCTCCGATCGGAGACGGGCCGAGCGCTAATTGGTTGTGTCTGTCGCTGATCAGAGTTGTTAGCAATGCTATTCGGAAATATTCACCTCTCCAGTGTGTATAATGATCTCAGTTGGAAGTTGTAGTGTCTACAGTAGCGGCCACGTAATCAGGCGGGTGACTGAACACACGATGTTGTCACACGGGACCAAGAAACTAGAGAGATCGTTGAAAGTTGTGTCGTTTGGTGCACAAACAGGCAACACTGACCCGCCTGATTTCATGGCTGCAAGTTTAGAGTGCATGTCGCATGTTAATTCTTGCTTGGATGAGGTTACACGCCATTTCTCAGTTATGTCCATTCCTCAATGGACTGTTATGTCACCTCTGACATAACAGTGGCTAACCTTTTTATTATATCGTTAAGTACAAATTAATTTGTACTAGGCTAACGTATTTTATTTTTGTAAACCATGGCTTATTGAATAACATGATAAATGATAAAACTCACACATTGCTGCCGTTTCCAATCGGAGACAAAATAACGGCTAGCTATTTTTAATGTTTAAAGGTTCAAAACATTTTTTTTTTTATTAAAAAATTTTATTTCTGATGCAAAACTGTAAAATCAGATGAAAATTCTTAACCCCCAAGTGACCTACACGTCTCAACCCTTAGGCAGCAAATGTGTCATATTGTGGACTTTAGAAAATGGTGCTTGTCTTTGAATTGTTATTTTGTGGAGCAATTGAATAAAGGTGAAAGTCAAATTAGGAAAAGTTGTCGCTTTTACTGTGACCATATCAAATGGTCAAAAATATAAATAAAATTAATATTTGTAATACTGTGTCCGTCAACAATGTCTGTAGAAAAGTGGACACAGAATTGTGTAAAATAACTATAAATTTTGTTCAACTGCATGTTGATTACAATACATTGTCCTACACCACCGTTGTTGATATCTGCAGGAGGCACTGCATACTGTCTTGGCTCGCCTGCGCGAGACTGCTGGTACCTGTACACCCTGAACCCGACCACCCGCGACGCACGCACACGCGCACCCGACCAGACTCTCGAGGTGCTCATGACCGACCTGGACCCCGAGGTTATGAAGATCTTCACTCAGCAAGGCGCCTCCTCCGCCGCAGATGCTACCCAGGTACAACCATTACCACAATTACTAGCTAATAACGACCATTTGCAAGATGGACACTATTCAGTTTGGTTGTGTCAGCATTTGCACATTTTAGATATTAGGCCATCGAAGAGTATTGTGGGAAGAGTCCAAGACGTTGGGAAACCTATCCTGTTCTTTCTTCAGTTATTCTGCCAGTAGTCACAAATGTGTCATGCTTAAGCTAGCGCTCTGTATGACTGGGTCCCGGCGTCATTTGTGCCGCGTCGCTAACATGACCGTCCGCGTTGGCAGTGCTCAGCGTCCGGATAACGCGGACTTGCCGACGGAAATAGCCCCTCGTAATATATAAAAATCCTAATATATAAAGGATCCGTATGACTAGCTCCATACGAACCCCATTGCCGGGTTGGAGTAGCATCTACGCTTCGGCAATAGCGCTCGTATGACTTGGCCCTAAGTTGACAAGTGCCTTAAAGCAGTCGGTATTGGCCAATGGCGGGAGGGGAGCTTTTCCAAAAACATTGTTCTCAAGTAATATGTTAATATCCATTAAACAGCTGGTCATGCAATACTCTACAAGAAACTGAATGCTATTGCAGATTCATCCATTAAGTTATGTGGCGAGACTTATGAATCACGTCTGAAACAGTGATAGTTTGGGGGTTTCAAAAAGTGCTTTATTACTTTGAAACTTTAAATAAATTTATTTAGAGAATCTGGACAATGGTAATGTCAATTAATTGTAGAGAGTCACTTAGATTGACACAGTGCAATAGTGCTTAATTACACTAATTGTAATTAGTGCTAGTTGTGTTAAAAATGTCAGCCAGCATTAGACTTTAGCTTGCAGGCTGAGTGTATTCTGAAAAAAATCAAATAGCCTACTAGTATGAACAGTTTAATGTGATTTTTTTATTAAATGTGTAACCTACATACTAATAGTAGCCGTATTATGTATGAGTGGCATAATTAATTGTTTTCCCAAATTTTCACTTTAATAATCAAAGCACGCAGCCACATTCTAGTTCAGTAAATGCATGCATACAACTGTCATTAATGCTTCTGTCCATGTGATTAGCCACTATGTTGATGAAAACTGGGTAAATTTCCTTACAAATTAATATGAAATTTGTACCCTACTGAAAAATTAGAAAAGGAGTTCTAGGAAGATAACAATACCATTTTAATTTGAGACAGTTAGATAAAATAAGGAAAACATCACAATCCGTTATCTGATAATTAATTAGTGATATGCATTTTCAGAGTTGTAAAGTCTTTTTTTAAACATCCATTATATCTTTCCACTCAGTTTTGTGAATGCCCCAATGCAGTTCAAATCATATTGCATTAAAGGAGTGTATACTTGCCCACACTAACAAATTTCTACCTTCCATTACAAAACCTCAAAGTTCAAGCAGATAGGCAATAAACCAATCCATGTAAGTCTTCATTGTAAAATATGTCTTCTTTGATTTTTCACTGAATTATCTTTTATCAAAAACTATTTGGATGAAAAAAATCAATGAAACCTAAATGAAACAGAGTATGAATTTCATAATTTATATTATTTTTCATTCCTTGAAAAAGTGGCATGTTTTTGTTAACTTTGGCCCACCTAACCCTAACATGTTAATCAGCTCAGTTAAAATCATCACAGTCCTCAAACAGGGACTTTGACAACAAACTCCACCAATGACAGACAATGATAATAACAAGCCATTCTTGTGTCAAGGCACTAACCTTTACTTTCCCCTACTTTGTTTTGTTAAAACTGCTCGACTGAGGCAGAAAGGGTACTTCATATTGCAATAATATCCAACTAGGCGAATCACTTTATATTTCCTTTAAAATTTAAGCCAATTCAAACTATAACTAATACTAATTAACCGAATGTTTTCATAGTATTAGTGACCTCCTTTTAACCGAAATAGAAACAATTTTAATCTATATTAGTTCTTACTGGTATATGGTATTTAATGTTTATACACCAACTAAGTAAACCTATAAGGGGATACACCAACATGTAGGTTGAAGCTGTAATGTATTTTCCGATCTGTTTGCAGAAGTCAGGTATCGACTTGATCATTCCTCAGATGGTGATTGACGACTATTTGTTCGAGCCCTGCGGCTACTCTATGAATGGAATAGCCAAGAATGTAAGTTTCATGTAGAGTTATTCATACAACAGAAAGTTATTGTCAGTAGGTAGTGTAGTCTTATTACTATGAATTTAGATAAGGTTATGGTTAAATAATCGATTTAAAACCATTTTTTATGATAATTAAGATAACTTATCTTGCATCAAGTGTGTGTAACACAAAACTTTATAGTAACAAATTTCAACGTTCTGTTACGACACGTCAGTTCTTATCAAAACTAGTAGATGCCACACACTTGTATTAATTATAAGAAAGACATTCTTCTTTTTTGCAAGGTTTAGAGATCAATTTTTTACCAAAAAACCAGATAACCAAGTATTGATAATACATGTTGATTTTATGTTTAAATCGCTTTTTACAAATTCAAAAGTAAACATAAATCACTTAAAAAGAAGAAAAGGAGTTCTAGGAAGATAACAATACAATTTTAATTTTAAATGGTTAGATAGAAAGGAAAACATTACAAATAAAGTCCCGTTATTTAATTTCTGATCTACTTTCTAGTTAAATTTTTTTCTAAACTATCAATACAGTAGAACCTCGATAGTTTGACACTTTGTGGAGAGAGTGTCAAACTATCAAAATGTCAAACTATAGGAAATTATAGGAACTATAGGAGTATATTGGAAATTTTAACACTGGGAGTATAAAATCATGATTTTAGTTTTGTAAACACTAAATTTTAATAAACCATAACTTAATTGAACTTTAACATAACAAACATTCAACTTATTTGCCAATTCGCTTACATTTTCACCTATGTCAGTCTCCAACATGGACACTATCGGTCGTTATTGACATGTTTAGTTGTCATGAACCCTGTCGAACTACAAGGAGTGTAGAACTATTGAGGTTCTACTGTACCTCTCAATAACAGTACCATGTATGTTACACCACATCTGCCACTCTTTTGATTTTAAATAGTGTATTTACATAGTACATAAACTACAAGGAGTGTCGAACTATTGAGGTTCTACTGTACCTCTCAATAACAGTACCATGTATGTTACACCACATCTGCCACTCTTTTGATTTCAAATAGTGTATTTTCATAGTACATAATAAGTCAATGTTGCAAGGATTGCCATTTGAATTTGAAGACAATCTTTTATTGTGTTACCTGATTGGCAAAATATTTGTTATTGTAAAGGACAACGGATTGTATGCTCCAAGTTTTATTTTTGGCATTTGTTTCCTCAGGGCTGCTACATGACCATCCACATCACCCCTGAGAAGGAGTTCTCGTACGTCAGTTTCGAGACCAACATGCCACAAGTCTCCTACAAGGACATCATCAACCGTGTGGTCGACACATTCCGTCCGGGGAAGGCAGTCATCACCATTTTTGCTAACAAGGTAAGAAATTACCATCAGTCAGTCTATAAGTTATAAATGAATTAATGCATTATCAGGATATGAGTCCTATGGGTTGAAGCAACTTTTTTTACTGTCTACTTCTTTGTCTGTATGGTATGTTGAACATTAGGGTGCCAACTCTCACATTAGCAACCTTAATTGGATGTTTTGGAAGTGGATAAAAAAAATGGCAACATTATTGCCATTTAAAAAAATACAGATCAAAGCCAGGTTTACTGAAGGTCATAGCTCAGAGCCGGAAAACATGTAAAAAACTAATACCAGAGATGCCTTACAGTTCTTTAAGCTCTTCACTCTTGGGATTCTTCTTAAATTCACTCCTTTAGATCTTCGTTTGCTCCTGGCGTTTCTATAAAACTGAATTTGATACAGCCCCAAAGAAAGAACTCAGTACAGCTGCCAAATCTAATGAGTGGGTGGAAAAGGGGTATCTTCATTTACAATGCTATGTTAAATACCAAATAAAAAAGTGCTACCTTAATGATATCATTGAAAAATATACATTGCTTTTATGGTAAAACATTAATTTCATATACTTAAAATTTCTTACTTTTCCGTAGTTTGTATTTTTTATATTCATACACTTAAGAATTATGTTGTATTAATTTTGAAAATACATTATACAGTCAACTCCCGGATAACCCAAAACTTGTTAACACTAAGGAATTAAATAAATTTAGTAAAACAGAAAAGTTGTCAAGCAAACACTCAAGATTGTGATGTGCTGGGCCATACATTCTCACATTGTTTGGTTGCCCCTCCCCCTCTTCGTCGCCACTTGGTTCATCATGTACGTCACTTGCTGACTCCCAGCCTCGCGCATGTTGAACTATTTCCTCGTCAATCATCGTTTCAAATGAAATTTTGTTGGTCGACACCTTCCCTGCCTTCAACTTCATTTGCGATTTGTGCTAGTTTAATTTCTTCTCTGCTGGCTTCATCGAAACCAAAAAAATCATCATATTAATTTTAGGAAGTATTTTTTCCATGATTTAGTTAACGTTGAACCTTGTACCTTATCCCACACTTAGACGCACATTTGTAATTGGCCTCCAGAATGCTAACATGGCCCTCCTCGATGAATGTAAGTAAGACAGTCATGCGGTAATTACGCTTGACAGTCCAGTATATCCTGATCCATGGGTTGTATCAAAGCAACTACAATAAGAGGGAGATATTGTACAAAAATATTTCCATCATCAGATTTTAAAAACATTTTATGTCCTAATTTCTGTAGCACATTAAAATTGTTTTTAATTTTTAGCACATTGCGTCGCTGGGCCAGAAGGTTATTCCAGCAGTCAAGGTTACCCCTCCGTTGTACTCCCTTCCACACCATTGCTCTGAGTCATACCTCCGTGGATTACAATCACATCGCCAAATTGCCCTGTTTCTTTTCTTGTTTCCATTGATAAATCCAATAAGTATTAGTGCAGAGATTTCATTTAAGGCATTTTAATCTATAAAATTGATAAATAATGATGTCGTTGTCTAAACTGAGAAATCAAAAACTTGAAATTGACCTATAAGGACCCTGGTCAATCCCAACCCGGGGACGTAGGGGACGTTTCAAAATTGTGCTGTTTCATTGCCTCACCCTGTATTATGGTTCTTACTATAAATAACCAACTTGAAAACATAAAGACTAAAGACAGTTATGATGCCTAAATCTCTTAACAACGGCCATAATGTTCCTTTCAGGGGGGAGGAGGGGTGTTAACGTGGAATTGTGTTTGGGTAAATTTTGTATCACAACCCAATTATCTCTTAATTAGTAGTGTAATGTATTAATAATTCAGTTGGCAAGGTGAGTTATGTTTTGAACGTGGAATTGTGTTTGGGTAAATTTTGTATCACAACCCAATTATCTCTTAATTAGTAGTGTAATGTATTAATAATTCAGTTGGCAAGGTGAGTTATGTTTTGAAAAGTTTTTTTTTATGTTGATATATTTACTAAATATAAGTGGTTGCAGGAGTCTGTCGCTGCGGAGTTCCCCGCTGCCCTACAGCAAATCCCGATGGTCGGAGAGACTCTGCGTCGCCAGGACACTCAGTACTGCCACCTTCACAACTACGATCTCACTTTCGCCTTCTACTCCAAGTTCCCGAGCTGAGGCCGTCGGGCGGCCCACGGCCCCTTCTCCCAGTCTGCCATCCCTCGTCCTCGACTACTCTTTGCTTGGTGGCAGTACAAAATCTCCTGAATCCATGTTAAAGCTTTAGATATTTTAAGGAATGGTCGGTTTAGATGGGTACTATTATGACATTTAAGTTTTAATTGTCCCTGAGTTGTTTTCTGTGTCCTTGGTTCTGTATTTTTTGTTCACCTATGAGGGTGTCGCTGTTGATAATTTAAAAAATTTGGCTCTGGCTGTGTCAAATAGTGCACAGCCGAGCCTTCTGAGGGCCTGGATGTTCTTTCTGAAAATGACATAACTATTTTTATATGAATATGTATAAAAATATTGTTTTATTTTATGGATATGCACAAAACAGATTGACAATATGTTTATTTTTAGTTATTGACAGTTTATTTGTTTTTTTATCTCTGCAGTTTAATATGCGATTAAATTTTTTAAAATAACATCAGTCTTTTCCTTAAAAAAATCAATGATTTTTTTCCAGGCCTCTACATAAAAAAAGTATAAATAAAATAAAATTAAGTAAATATATTGTGGTGCAACTTATAATCTAGTGTTGGACGCTTCCCTGAAGTGATGACAATTGTCGCATTTATGTTAGCTTGTCGCCCTATCACTTATTTTTTGTTATTTGATTAGTAATATTTATTATCCTGTTATATTTATTACATCAGTAAATATAATAGGTAGCAGCTAGAAGTTGCTCTATATTAGAGTGAGTTTTCGTCTGTTAGCAGACCTGTTTCCAAAGCTGTGGCACAATTTTGAAAACCAAAAATTTTACAAAAAAAATTCAAGTTGATTGACAAAAATATGACTATTCATGATGATGACATAATAATACACAATAACTCAAAACTTTATTGAAAAACCTTTAAAATAAATTCGTTTTCAAACCAAGTCATTTGGACTCTTGGCGTAACTTAATTTAGTAACCATCCTACTAACTTGAACCTTCATTTCAGAATTATGAGACAAGGAATAGCAAAAGAAACCTTTTTTCATAACAAGTTTTTTTTTTATACGGTGAATGAAGCTACAGTTGCTTCAGAAATATTAAAGTATACTCCTCAACCTGGATTAAAAATTTAACACACAAAAATGTTATGTAAATTTACTGATTGACCCATGTTTGAAGTCATATTTTTACAATTGGAGAGATATGCAAACTAGTCTTGAATTGTAATGTTGACCCATTCAACTATTGTAGTAGAAGTTTGATGAGCTTATTATGTCCTTGTAAAACTATTTCAAATTAAATTATCGTTAATTATTGATATCCATTTAAAAACTCTCTAGCATTCACAGTTCCAAGAATTAAATTATGACGAGTCAAATGCATTCTGAAATGGTAGAATAAATGGGAGAAATATGGTATATTGTGTGTTATAGATGTTCCATCATTTATGGCTCTTTTCTTCCATTTTCATGGTGCTACCATTAAATCTGTCCAGCACATTACATGAGATTTTAGCTATTTCATTAATTTGCATCTTGTTTATTTTGTCATTGTCAACACAAACACAGCGAACAATTTGTAAGGGTATGTATACATCGCTGGTATGTGTGCAGCATTTTGAACATTTTATCACAAAGTATATATATTGATCAACACTCTCATATTAAGAAACATTTTTTCAGGGAACATAAGGAAGATTAGTATAAAAAGGTAATCAAGAGGTTTAAAATGAGTTTCTAGGTTGAGACCTCTTTCAGTTTGGTACATGCTGCATCCATTCCTGTGTAGATCTGTGATCTTGAAAACTGAGGCTGTCTCTTGTATGTTTACATTTGTTATAGTTTAGGATGTTCTACTGATTTTAGCTAAGATTTTTGTGCCCAAGCAAAGAGAAGTCAAACCTCTTTATGTTTGTGCACAACTATGTTTTAATTTCTGTTAAGTAGCCCATCTCTTTACTTTTAAATGTTTACTTTCAGTATTTTATTTGATTCTCCCTCATGATAATTTTTTGTTTATTTAATCAGAGTTTTTACATTATGTTAACGATAGGACTAGGTACGGCAACTGGAAAGACTGGGTCAGCCTGATAATTATTAATGTTAGTAGTTTTTAATATTTTCCTGTTGGATTGTTTGAGTTTTCTTTTTATAATTTTATTGTGGATTGTGTGTACTTGGTAGCTATATATATTTCTGAGTGTTAGCATAGTAAATGGCTTCGAGGTATATCCATGGAAGTATATGAACATTTAAGATGTAGGTAGTAAAGCACAAACTCTGTACTTATGGCAGCTATACTCTCTGCAAGTCCCACACCACAATGTATGTCTATGGCAGAATTTATCAATAAATATATTTATCCTCATCTGTGTTTTTTATTTTTTTCGGACAAAAACTCCTTGATTTACCAGTAGGAAGAATTATGAGCTTAGAGAAATAAAAAAATCTAAAAAATCTATTTTTTACTTTGAGCTTATGTGTTGACCGTGTAAGCAATAAATGTGCTCTACATTCACAAATGTATCACAATTTAAACCACTTTTAATTGTGTTCAGTATTCACTATCAATTATACAAAACACTCTTAACCTCTTGGTTACAGAAGACGACGTAATGATCAGCTGTTAACTTACTATAAGTTTATTCAACGGTGGAGCTCTAAGCAGGTTTTCTTGTCAATAAAGTCACCAAATTTTAATAGTAACATCAGGCTATACTTTATCTCCTTCACTCATTGTTTTCATCAGGCTATCGTTCTAAAATTAAACCAAAATACATTTTTTATCATTTTGCACGAAATCAGCCTGTTCTCAATAATACCAAAACTTTTTTTGTCCTAGGACAAAAAAATAGCTGGTTTAAATTTTTTAGGTTCTAGGACTGAAATAGTATAGCCTATTTCGTCACTAGACCGGAAAGTGGTCGTTATCGGTGCAAGATCGAGTTTCAAGTAGGAGGCGAAGCCGAGTACTTAAATTCGATTGAGCACCGATATACCACTTTCGGACGAGTTACGAACAGTACTTTTCATCATACCACCTTTAATAAATTTACAGTTTGGATAAAAATTAATAAATTTTAACCTATATACCCCCCCCCCCCTCTTACGTGGTTATTTGTTTATCTTGTATTTGAACTATTTACAGCTGTTATTAAAAATAAAAATAAATTAACGTCCCGAAAACCACTGTTTTGCGGTCTAGTCCCGAAAACTTTGTTTACCAACACGTTTATCCAACCTACGGGGAATCAACTAGTTTCGATCACAGCTGACCGTTCCGAAAACAACGTTTATCGCAATGGTATGATGAAAAGATAGATGTTTGCTAAGTGTTATTTATTAATTTTCTATGCAGAATAGTGAGATTCAAATGTTATTTTAAATTATTGTTTGTAAATAACAGAAATGTAAACACTAAATATCACTATTTTGAGACAGGGACCTCACATAGTGGGTATTTTAACCTGAATATGAATGAGAGATGAATGTAGGATAATTGAAGCTCGATTTTGTAGTCTTGTTACTGATAAGGCCGACTTTCTCCTTATATCCTCTTTTCTTCTTTACTTTCTTTGTAAATATAACCTCAAAAATACAACATCATGGTTAATATTTTGAATGGTTTAAAGTGTAATTCTGCATTATGATGATAAAACTTTGTTCATAACTCGGAGCAAACATGTCTTTTTAGTGCTTAATCGTTTTTAAAACACGATTGCACACTAAAAAGAGCCACTTTTGCTCCTAGTGATGAAAACTACTATTTTATGTAAAAAAAAGCCCGTTTGTCAAATTCCCAGGCTATTATTATGATGGATGTTTAACATTATTTCTCTTTTCCTTGTAACTTTGAAATGATGTTACTTTTCCCGAGTTCCTAGGATCAACCCCTTTAATTTGGGACCACTCCCATCATCCTGCAATTTGTGAAACACAAAATTTTTTGCTCTAAACAGTGTTAACTAGTGTTTCTACCATGGTTTAAGATAGTCTCAACAAGCATATAGAAAGCCTGGAGAAAAAACTTGCAAAAAGCCTATTCACCATAAGGAATGTCAATCAATTTAATAACACAGATCTCAGTTGAGTGGTCTACTTCAGTCTGTTTGAGACCCACATAGCCTACTCTGGACATTATGTTCTTTGGTGGGGGCAAGCAAGGGTATCTTTGAAAAAATATTTCTTAGGCAATAAAAGGCTATAAGATCCATAGCTAAACTTGCACCTCAAGCTCAATGCAGAGAATTCTTTAAGCAACTTAACATATTAACAGTTCCAAACCCTTTTGTTTTAGAGTCAATTTGCTATATAAAACAAAACAGAATCCATGAAATGGTAGAAAACATTAGTATTACTAAGCAGATATAATACTAGTCATAAAAAATCACTTTACACAACAACATAGGCTAGAAATTTATGAGAAAAAACCAGAATATATAAGTATTAAATTGAACCAGGCTTTGCCACTGTCACCAATGAATATCGCCTCTTTTTATAAATTAAAATAATTTTGAATCAAACATAGTTTTTATAACATTGACGAATATTTGGAGGTTTGTAAATCACACTATTAGCTCTCCAATGGTTGGAGGGTGGTTCTGCGTGGAATCCTACGAGAACGTGACAGATCCTACACCCATTGGGACACAGGACGCCGAATATAAAGTCAAGTAAGTTAAGTCTCTTTGGTATGAATAGAAGGATATGTAGGAATTATCAGATAATTGGTACTTACAGCCTGAAGCAACCTTTTGTATCTGGGTTTGTGACGCGTTTCGACGATTATGACATCATCAGACTTCATAAACTTAAACTAACAGTAAATTACATAGACACAAATATCACCTTGCGGATCGTTAAGTTTACTAAAAACGGACATTGAAATACACACACCAATTCTGAGTCCTTGCACGAACCTCTACCGTGTGGCCATAATGGGAGCTCCCAGAATTTGTGTGTGTAATTCAATGTGCGTTTTTTTTAGTAAACTTAACCATCTGCAAGATGATATTTGTGTCTATGTAATATACTGTTAGTTTTAAGTGTGTTTGTAAAGTCTGATGATGCCACAATCTGCAAAACGTGACACATACCCAGATACAAAAGATTTTGCTTCAGGCCGTAATTACCAATTATCTTATATTATAAAGCAATCAAGAACCAGATTTTCCATATGTAGGAATTAAGTATTTCTCAAACCTCCCATCAGTGATTAAAAAAACACTTGATATAAATAAATTTAGAAAAAAAAAAACTGAAATTGAATCTGATTGAAGAATGTTGTTATGAACTACTGATCTAGTCTAATGTCTGTCTCCACATCCTGATCTTTCTCCATCGTTCTTTCATTTTGGCACTGCCTTACCCCTACCTTAATCTTTCCTAACTAACCTAACCTTATAACCTGATTGGGCGACGCCATCCTGCGGAACTATTTGGACGGATCTCATACCAAGGAGGTCGACGGGACATACAACGGAGGTAACATGTAACAGGTAATAATCAGAATCGGTTTAGAACTGGAGGAATTTATAGCTACCTACCCCACATTCTGAACACATTTTTCCGGTGTACCGTAACAAAAACAAATCACATCTAAACGTATACTGAGAAGACTATGCTTTAACAATTTTTTTATTGTGATCTACTGAAATGGAGGTTTACAAAAGTATTCACTTCCAGTGGCCTTCACTTCTGTTCAGGGAAGTTCAATTGAATTGTTTTCTGAAACTGATGACTTCAATATGAAGTGAAAATTATTTGATAGACAGATGTAAAAACAACATTTCCAGCGAAACTCAACTGGTTAATGCGGTTTTATGTTAAAAATAGTTGGTAAAAAGTAGGGATGGACGGGAATGGATTTTTAGTTCGGGACGGGACGGGAATTTTTATTTCCCGTCCAATTTTGGGACGGGATTGCTCTTCTCGACGCTATCGGGAAATATTCGTTTTGACTTTTATCTGAATGTCGTATAAAGACAAATTAATGTTAAATATCAACTGGTTCTGTTTCCAATTGTTCCACTTGTATAAGTTACAATGAACCTCTTTTGTTGAAAAGATATAAAATATCTAATTGTTATATTCGCAGTATACAATGAGATAAAGGATAAAGTATAAATTTTTCATCACTCCGTATACGAAAGTGACAACTTGCCGTACAGCTGAGACCTTGGAAAGTAGTCATTTCCCAAACTGTCACCGTCCGCTGATTTTACTGACCTGTACGGAAAGTAATGTTTGTAAACATTACTTTCCGTCCAAGGTAAACAAACTTTTCCGTACAGCAACAATCAGAGCTGGGTTTAAAACAAATTAAATTTTGAATTCCAGCTTTGTTTACTTTGTCCAATGGCGAAGAATTTACAAAAATAATCCTCCTTTAAAACTTCCACATTTATTAATAATTGCGTCGTGATGAAAAGTATCATATCGTTCACTACTCGTCCGGAAAGCCCATTTCCAGGCTCGATAGTGTTTTTATCTCGCCCAGAAATGGGTCACTTTCCGGACTAGTGGTGAAATATACTATTCTTGTAACAAAAAAAATTTAAATCAAATCACTAAACAATATACATATAAAAAAGTCCATTAAAATTTGTATAAAAGTTTTGTTGAATGAAATATTAAACGTTTTCTATAAAGAACGAAAAGAAAAATTATGTACATATAAAAATATAGATCAAAACAATTGGAAAAATTGTAAAGAAAATAAAACTGTATTACATACATAGGCCTAAGGCCTACTCCATTAAAAAAAAAATTCAAAAAACAACAAATTGAAATTCTAATTAATATTCACACTAAGGAAAGAAGTGGTTCAACAAACCAAAGCCATTTATAATCTCAAGAAACATTTATTTTTTCATTTTTTATAGTTATTGATTTAACTGAGACAGGTTCTTACTTAGAGATTATCATAAAAATTGATGTTATACACACTTAGAAATATACACTATTAGACCTAATTATTTTTATTTCTATATATTCATTTGGCTATTTTTTGCTTTAAAAAAAAGGAGTGTATGATGAAAAACTCGCCTACGGCTCGATGGGGGCTCCGCCCCCATGCCCCCTCAGGGGTTGCCCCTGAGTAGTTAAAGCCCAAATTAGAGTCGTCGTTACGTCATAGATATATCTTTCATAGTTATAATTTGAATGCCAGAACTCAAAGTTCAAGATTTCATAAAAGCTTAGTGTTAATTTGGGGGGATACATAGTGTTACTTGGAGATTAAAAGTAAAAAGCAATTATAAAATAATTATTATCTTAGCTTTTTACAGGCTGCGAGACTATCTTCAATTTATATGTGAGAATTTTTTGATATTTAAAGAATGGTAAAAGAATCGTTGAGGGACATTACGTCATCGCGCAACTAAGAACTTGGTGTAATGAAAAAAGTACAAAAATATCGAATTATCATTAAATTTGAATTAAATGTGTTTAAAGGTCCATTTTTGTAAAAAAAAAATTATTTGTTCACTTGAAAAGAACTTAGCCATTACAAATGTTCAAATATGCTACAAATTTAAACCTGGAAGGTAGAGAAACGGTTAAAACAAAACTTATGTGTTAAAAAGTTGTGGGATCACGCATCTTGGTTACTTAGCGCAAATAAAGGAAATAACGTATAAAAATTAAGAAAATCTTGTTAATCAATAATTAAGTCTAAATTATTAAACTGGTTAGTACCACCGAAGTAGTGGACTGCCAATTTAACTTTACTCACAATTAATACTAATAAAAAGTTTGAAAATTGCTTATGGCTTTTTTCTTTTTTCCCTAGTCTCTTAATTCATAAAAAAACTGTCCCCACTTAGGAAAATAAATAAAAAAATTCTAAACATTTCCAAATCGATGCAAAAGTTCACATTAATAACTGTAAACTAAAATGCCTTGCTTGGATAAAATAAAACTATAGGTGCATGGTGGTAATAATAATAAAAATAATCGGCCTGTAAAATTCACCAATAAAAATGGAAAAAACTTATTTTAGATAAAGAGTGTTGATATTGACAATGGTTTTGTCAAATCATGACTTACGAAAACTTATAAAATAATTGTTTATTCTTAGGCCTCCTTAGACAGTAGATCTAGGTTCTTGTATAAAGAAAAAAACATTTGGGGAAATGAACAAATATTTATATATGTAATGTACAGCAATATCTCACCTAAAATAATCAAAACCTTCAATGGGATTATTTTAAATATAAGTAATTGTAGGGATAGAATGGAGTTGTGAAATAATAATGGACTATGTAAATATTCTAGATATCATGCTTAAAAATTGATATGTGTTAAAATTTTGGCCACATGATGTAAGTAGTTGGTGTATTCAAAATTAATAAAAGTGGAATAAAATTATAAGTTTTAAATGAGGTACGCTGTATATAATGAAAGACAAAAAATACTTAAGAAAGATATTAGAAAATTTAAAAATCCACCGATAATGAGTTGCAGGTGAGGCCCACCGAAGAACTGCCCGCTAAGACAGTAAGAAAACCGGCTAATACGAAAATCGCCTGTAGCTCGTTTTTTAAAACCACATCCTAGTTCTCCTTAGTTCGTAAAAAAATTGAGAATTGTGAAATCATGATCGATTATGGAAATATTCTAGATATTATGGTATATGGAGGCTCCACCCCCTTTCCCAGAAATTAGTTGCCCCTATTCTTTAATTGCCGTAAAAATCTCAAGCACTGAACATGGTAGTTGAGGCCTCCACCCCATAACCCTCGTTGTAATTTTGTTTGATACTCTAACTGTACTGATTAGGGTTATGAGTGTGGGTTTATGTGTAGTTTCTATGTACCTATTATACCTGAGTACTAGTACAGATTTTAAGTTAAACTTGTTAATTTTGTTTGATAATCTAACTGTACTGATTAGGTTATGAGTGTGGGTGTATGTGTAGTTTCTACGTACCTACTATACCTGAGTACTAGAATAGATTTTAAAAGAAACTATACTGTAGTAAACTAGTCGTCAGGGGATGTGACGCCATGCCTTGCCTCACCCTCCTAGCGCAAAAAGTATGAAAAAAATATCTGGATAAAATGGATGAAAATGTAGGATGGCTAAGCTAAATAAACTATTTTGCATAAACTAATTATTATATAAACTATTATTTAAATGAAAAAATAAATACCGTCAGAAAAAAATAGGACAACATGAACAAACTGTTATGAACCCGCTACAGGCTAATCACAAAAATACTATTCGATGCAAAATAAAAATGTATGTTATAATTTAAGAATAATTATTATAAATACTACTCATAAATCCTGTTGGAGTTACAGGGATAATTCAAACATTAGTTAAAAATTAGAAATTTACCTCGATTAGTTGGAAACCAAAGTTTTAGGTCAGTAAGTAACAAACAATGTAAAAAATCGCTAAGTAACAACAAACAATTCAAAACAATCAGTTACCTAACAATTAATTGTAAAACAACAGTATGGCCTAACAGGTAGAATAAAAGGCATTCATAACACTTATTTTTTTTGTTTGGTATGTACTTCCCCACTCACTCATCAGGGTATCAGAAATTCATCAAATGTCGGTAAAGTAGATTTAGTTCTCGCTTGGGAATTACTGTGTAGTAAGTGATATATGGGTGATATAACTAAACTTCGCTTAATCTACTTTACCGACATTTTCTGATACCCCGATGAGTCAGTTACACATTCTTAGAACACTTATTATAACACATTGTTATACACACTTAGAAATATACACTATTAGACCTAATTATTTTTATTTCTATATATTCATTTGGCTATTTTTTGCTTTAAAAAAAAGGAGTGTATGATGAAAAAATCAATAAAAAATGAAATTTTAAAGTTATGAACCTAAAAATCTAATAAATGGATTTGTAATGTTTAATTTTTAAAAATACATTTAATGGTATTTGAAGTTTTTCATTTAAAAATTATATGAAATTATAATAAGATGCTTTTAACATTATAAAACAGTAATTCAATTAAACATTGATTTATTTAACAATACTTTGCCATTTTCCCTTTGATTGGAAAGTCACACAACTTTGGTTGACATTTTGTTTAATTTGTAAGAATTATACGAATCAAACGAGCCATCCCTTAGTTTTCTACGACAATTGGTTCAGAAAGTAACATTTGGTACTAGGAGCAAAAAACACCCCTCTTGAATAAATTACTGCCGTAGGTCGAACAATAGATAAGCTGAACAATAGATTGTCTCTGGCGTCCGTGGAATGTGGCCGCTTGTGTTTGTGCCGTTCCTCGTTAGCGAGACCGCCGGCCGCGATCGCCGACCGAGATCGCCGGCCGCAATAGCGGCCGCCGCGCCGTTCGGCAGTTCACGTCCCGATAAATTCCCGAGTAAAAAAAAAAAAAAAATCCCGCCCGATAATCGGGATAAATTTGCTCCCAAAAATTTTCCCGAAATTTCGGATCCCGTCCATCCCTAGTTAAAAGGAAGTTCGTTTTCTGACAAGGTAAGCCTAAGTGAAGGCTGGTTAAAAAGTGGATAAGAGGAAGTTACTGTATTATAGTGCCTCTATTAGACACCCCACTCCTGCCATGTGCTGTGCTACCATCACTTGACACTAATTGGCACTAGTGATGTTAACCTGCGGGTATTATAACTCGGGAAGATACCCAGAATTCATAAATACACCCGTTTGTTTTAGGTATTTATCAAATCAAGCAAGATAAATTATATCTATACCTTTAATCACTTTCTTATTATCACTACAGTCTAATATAGATTATTGAGAGACAGTCACAACAATTATTGGCCAGTTAGAGTGGATCCAGGAGGTCGCTTATAGCGGTCTCTAATGCCTAGTCTTGGGACTAGACAGCTGGCGTAACAGTCCAGACGCAAGCTCAGGTGTAGGCTCAGCTGACTCATAGTATATATATCTCTGTGGTATTTTGTTCAACAATTGTATAATAATGGGGTTAGTTGTCTAGCTTCTCTCTTATTAAAATTAAATTGTTTAAGAGTTTTAATAGTTTGTAGAGACTGCAACAAAATAACTAGGAATACGCTCCGAGGTACGAGAATTTTTACTCACTTTTTAAGTTATTAGGTGACGCTTTTTATGATTCTTTTTATTTATTTATTTATTATTATTATTTTTTTGAGGGAGAGGTGAGAAAAATGCATTACGCACACAGGTGCATAGGCGTGCGCAGGGTCTAAGCTCTGTGGGTGCCAAGGCCAAGCATGAACATGGCGCCCCCTCTCGCGCCCTGCCATACCGTCATCACCCCTTCCCACCAAGCCTAAATGTCCCATTCCCACTGCTTTTATTTGCTGTTAAAAACGTAAACTTGGATAGCTAGAATTCATATTTTAGGATTGCGACTCAAAGATTAGAATTTTTAGTTTGAATTTTAATTGATGAATTCTATAATAATATTAAGAAGATTGGAACTATTTATCCAATGCGTATTGCCAAAGAAACCAATAGTAAATTGATGTTGAAATTCATAGGCTTTTAAAATAACTAAAATTGTGCAAAATTGTAGATTCAATAAAATTGTCTTTATTAATGCATTATACAATGCATGCTTGATTAATCAAGTAGAAATTTGACATTTCAACAAAGTTGCAAACGTATAGCGGCAAGCTGCCCATGCGTCCGCACGGGACTTCATTTTGTTGCCGGTTTCGGGGACCAATGATTCCTTGAGTCAGTATGAAACTTGCATTTTTCAGCGTTTACGAATGTGTTGTCTCCAAATTATCTTTTCATTTCGTCGATAAAATCGAATTTTTTAAGAAATTAAATGCCGCAGATTCAACAACACAAATAAATAGATGGACTTGTTCCGAATTAAAATTAAAATTCTTTAGGAATCACTTAAAACAATTCAAGTACACTTCTTTACAGAGTTACATAAGCAATTGAAGACTGAATATTGTCGAATGCCAGCTCTACAGTATTGTTCGGCTAGTTGAATATTCATCTTTATACCATACCGTGTAGGCCTATTCATTGTCTCCACATGATTTGAATTCTCTAATCAGAACTTCGTCATACCGGACGCGCCTTAGCTCAGATAAAATTTTCCCACAGTCTCCACAGGTATTGTTGAAAGGAGCTCACCAATTAATTGTTACACATTTAAGATATTTTAATAACAATTTTTTACTCAGTATGCAAACTAGATACAGTATAGTACAGTGTACAACTACGTCCCTGTCCCTCCAAATATTTAAAAATTGCTTATGTTTAGAATTCAGTTCTGATTTGAGATGTGAACAAAATTAAGTGGTGCAGGATACCGGAAACGTAAAAACAAAAGATGAAAGAGCTGAACATAAACAACTAAATTTTTATGAATTTATTTATTATTTATTTATAAAACGAATTTTACTAACTAATTTATAGTTACTTTTTTTCATTTTAAACATTCGGTGAACAGTATCAACCTATTTATGGCCTACCACAGATTACAACTGACATGGTGCCAACAACGCATGAGATTGGGTGTGAAAGTAAGTTTTATCACGAGTTAAA
The DNA here is from genome assembly GCA_030545055.2 of Neoaliturus tenellus. NCBI lineage: Eukaryota > Metazoa > Arthropoda > Insecta > Hemiptera > Cicadellidae > Neoaliturus > Neoaliturus tenellus. Next base: position 187,667,389 of record CM061533.1, on the reverse strand, counting down.
CGACAGGGAGAAGGGTTTGGACGCTCGAAAACGAAAACATAATTATTAAGAGCTTACGGTATTGATTAAGTTTTACTTTTATTTTAATAATCTAACTTCATTAAACCAACAACTTACCTACCTTCCATTTCTTTGTTACATTCTTTAAGCCACGATGCCATCAAACGCGAACTTCGTGCAACTGACTTTTCACGTTCCTTAGCTTTTTTTGTACTTTGAACCCGATAACTTTTTTGATTTTTAATTAATACAGAACTAGAGATCGCCTCCTGATCGGAATTCGATCAAAATTTCAGTTGATCTGGACCCAAGAAGCTTAAATACCCCCGTCGCAGCAGACCTGCGTACCCCATGGGAACCCTATTTTTGACTTTTCTCCGTAACCTGTTAAGCGAAGTTAAAAATTCAAAATACTAAATTGTTTGTTTTTTTAAGCTCTTTTAAATGGTTTTAGTTAAAATTGTTGAATTTTAAAAATTATGGTCCAAAAGTGCCAAAAACCCATTTTTGACCCCTTTGAAACCCCATAAAACCCCGTTCCCATAACCCGATCATGCTGGTTTGCGAACTCATGAAAAATAGACCTGGTCTTACACCTTCATACCAAATTTCATCAAAATCGGAGGTTCCTGTCAAAAGTTATCGAGACCACGGACACACACATATATATATATATATATATATATATATATATATATATATATATATATATATACATATATATATATAGATATATACATATATATGAAATTGAACGAATGGTGTTTTTGACTTCTGGGGACCTCAAAACGAAAAAGTATTATGGTCCCGGACCTAGGTTTCACCATGACTACTACCGTAATAGCGTATTCCCTATAGGGAAATTCGCTAAAAAATTTTATAACTAAAACATCTGTTCTTGCTAATTTTCTAGCAGTTGTTTTCACAACAGCTGTCTAATGATTCATCCAATTCTCCTTTCTCCATAAGATTAACATTGGAACTTTGAAAGCATGTGGGGCGTAGCCCTGGATTCCGATGAGAATTAGAATGGGATTCTGCTCATCTACTGTACTATACCTTTCTAATGGTATGTCCGAATTTTTCCTACGATGCACACGAGCTGAGAAAAAAGGAGGAAACAAACATGCTTGCCTATTTATATATAGATAGTTTCACCACGAATACATACATCTTACACTCCACCTCTGCTGGTAACTGACTGAGAAAGAAACTCAAAAGAAAGAGGAAGTATGGTGAGGTATAATCTATTCCTGTTCCTTTTCAATAATAAAAGAATATAAAAAATATTTTATACAAATCCAAACGCAGATATGGCATAATGGTTCACTTCCTGCCCGTCCCTCCGACAAAAATGGAGTGGCTGAGCTTTACACCACTCACACGCACATTCACGCCGAATCATCACATTTGATTTTACTACATATTTTAACTATATTTAAAACCATTACCAATATTTTCGTACAGTTCTTAAAATTTAAGTAAATCTGGTGATTTTGGGGCCAATAATGGCGCCCCCCCTCAGGACCGTCTGGAGTTTCCATGGGTGCCGCGGCACCCATGGCACCCATCGTGCGCACGCCTATGCACAGGTGGCAAGCCTATAGTGTGGGGCTCCCCTAAAAAACGGGTTTACCCACTAAAAAACCTCCTCTAATCTTTAGGATTCTAACCTGGAATTGTACATCACATTACGTCAGGCTAGGCCTAAATTTGGCTAACGCCGGTGGGGCTCACTCCTTATCCAGCCACTCGATCAAGGGATCTGGGCCACTTTGTGGTCCAGATCGGGTTTCTTTTCCAGGAGGATGCCCCGGACGAACTGTGATAAACAATCCCAGTTGCCCTCATCCTCCAAGATCTTTTGGCAGACCGAGTCCACCGAAAATGCACCAAAAATTTGTGTGGCCTTCAGGCGGGACCCTTCCCAACGGGGGCAGCGGAAGAATGTGTGTTCCGCATCGTCGGGAACGCCCAGGCAATAAATGCAGTCCGGTGTACCTGTCTTGCCCATCCGGTTCAGGTACGACAGAAAATAGCCGTGAATCGTCAAGAACTGGCCGCCGTTCCACCCATGGTTGGACGTGCTTAATAAGTCACGCAGTCCATCGTCCTCGGGTGTCGTGCTCCCAGCTGTGTTGCCACTGCTGGAAGGTTCGGGAGCGCTCTTCTGTTCTTACCGTGTCCTTGCCAATCTCGCCTTGTCTCTGATAAATTGCCTTCCTCTCTCCTGCCAAGAGCTTGACAGGGATAATTCCGGATACCACCAGGACGGCAGGCTCGGACACTGTCCGGTAGGCGGAACACACCCCGAGCAAAGCTCGACTTTGAACTCGGGCGAGTCGCAACCTGTACTACTCTTTATCGAGAGCGTCTGCCCACACCTCTGCTCCATAAAGAAGCACGAACTGAACCGCGGACATCAACAGACATCTTCTGCTGGATCGTGGAACCCCGACATTGGCCATCAGCCTACTAAGGTAAGAGACTACCTTGGCGGCCTTGTCCGCTGTACGGAAGATCTGATCCCTCCAGCTTAACTTGGTGTCCACCATAATCCCGAAGTACTTAGCAGCACGAGTTGATTGGACCACCTCCCTTCCCACTCGGAACAAAACGACGGTGTCTATCCTCTTCTTCGTAAGGATTACAATCTCCGTCTTACGGAGAGCAAGCATCCATGTGTTGACCACACGCATGACTTGGTTCAACTTTAGTTGGGCCAGCTCAACGTTGCGTGCGACAATGAGAGCTTCAACATCATCGGCGTACCCAACCAAAGTGGTTTCTTCAGGCATCTCCGACCTCAGGAGGCTGTCATAGGCAACGTACCAGAGATCCTGGCCGAGTATTGAATTATGCGCGGCACCAGAAGTGACTTCCATCGTCCACGTTCTGTCCCTTGTGTCGTAAATAAGGCTTTGAGAGCGGAGATAATCCTCGATGAGTTGCAACAGATATGCAGGACCGCGAAAGATGTTGCGAAGCGCATCCAACCCACCTCGCCGAGTTAAAGGCATTCTTGACATAAGCGTAACAAGAAGCACTACTCAGCGAAGGAAATAGTTGTGGCTCTCGGTTCTCTTCACAGCTCTCCATGGAATTCGGTAAAAGCATCCCTTTCTGAAGCCATACTGACAGATCAGCTTCTCGAACAGCTTCCCAGCCGTGTCCAACGTGTAGAAAGGCCTGTGCGATGACGACAGCTCGGGATCACCTTTGCCCTTGCTGATCAGTACAAGTCTTGCGGTTTTCCATAGGGAGCCGGAAACACCCCTTCTACCAAACAGGCGTTGTACATTCTCAACAGCAAGTCAGCAGTAATTGAAAATACTTTCTTTAAAGCCTCGCTGGGAATCCCGTCCGGGTCAGGAGCCTTGTTGCTCTTTAGGGAGAGAACGGAGGTTTCCATCTCCTCGAATGTGAAGAGTGGAACGTCATCTAACCGTCCAAAGTCAACCGGCGTACATCCTAGGCCTAGCCTACAAATAAATACATACAAAGAATTATTTTAGCTAAGACCTCAAAACAAGCAAATAACTTAATAATAATTATGCTTACAATATTAAAGGTAAATAGATTGTAGAGCGAAAAAACAATACAATTGAAAATCCATGATTGCAAATTAATAAAAATCAAGTAATGTAAGTATTGTAGAATTACGCTTACTTAACACTTAATGCATATTTTGTTACCTGAGACGTAGGCTACAATGGCACAACACATTCTAATTAGTTGTTCAATTTAAATCTTTCTCCCAAATAGATATTAGTTGTATCCCATAAATTAGTTAATCGCATAATTCCGTACGACAGCAATTCATTCCACATCAGCATGCTTATCTTTTGGTATAATTTATAACTTCAACAAGTGGTGATCTATTTAATTTAACAAATATGTCTGTCAAAATATCAATTAAATTTTATTTAAAAACGTAACATAACAGCGAGCAGATATAAACAATACAAGGTTATGTTGTTTTCAGCATACACAACGACAACTCAGCTGCGATGGGTGAATATAATATAAACTGATCATAGCAACTACAATACTACAATACATTAGATAGTCTATCCAAATACTGTTTATCTTTGGGTCTGGTATTTAATCCAAAAAAATGTGGGTTGATGATTATTTCCAGGAAAAGAACGCCGATTACTCACGATTTTATTATATATGGTGAGAAGATTCCTTTGGTGAATAACCTTCCAATTTTAGGCATAATCTTCGACAATAAACTGAAATTTACTGCTCAATTGGAAAAAATCACTCAATGCTGCTGGAAGCTTATGGATGTCCTAAAGTGTTTATCCTGCAGGACTAAGGGGACGCATCCATCGTTTTTATTGACAATTTATAAATCTTTGATCCTGTCAAAAATTGACTACTGTAGCTTTATTTACAGTGACCTTAATGACAAATTTCTAAATAAATTGTCTTTGATTCAAAATTTTGCTTTAAGGCTTTGCATGGGTGCTATAAAAACCACCCCAATTAAGAATCTTGAAAGAGAGGCTTCCATACTACCGATTCCTCTTCGAATTAAACAGCTGACAGAAAAATTGGCCATTAAAATTTCATCAGAACATCCAGCATTTTTAAATTTGGCAGAGCTTCTAATGTTATGTGATCATCACCCGTATTGGTCAAAAAAGAAAGTTCCTGGCATAGTTTCAGCTTTCCAAAAACGACAGGAAATTCTTGATGGTGGTTTTTCTGAAGATGGCTCATTATCAAGATATGTTTTCCCTTCCCCTCTACAACTGATTAAAGTGGACTTCAAGCTCTTCAGTGACATGGAAAATTTTGGCGGTTCCAAGAAAGAAACAAATAATATAGTGTTAAAACAGCTTTCTCTGAGCCAAATGAGATTTTATCAGGCTAACTCTTTCGCGTTGATTTTTACTGATGGCTCCAAAAATTCAACAGGGGTTGGTTCCAGTGTGTATGATCCTGACCTTAACCTGTCTCTCAGTTATCGATTACCTGACGCAGCTTCCAATGCATCGGCTGAATTATATGCAATATTTCAAGCCCTTTGTCATATATCTGGAGACAACAGAGAAAAGTTTGCTCTTTTTACAGACTCTAAAGTTTCAGTACAAATCATTTGTAGAGCTCTGAAAGGTGTCACTGATGAATTCTTGGTTTTAAAAATTGTGGAAAAACTGTTTTCACTTCAAAGTACCAAAAAGGTGATTATACAGTGGTTACCAGGTCATATTGGAGTAGCTGGCAATGACAAAGCTGATGATATTGCAAAGAACGCAGCTCGTAACATCTACCTTCCTAAAGTACCCAATAGATATATTTTACAGAATGATTTGGTGAAATTATTAAAGAGAAATGTTTTTCTAACGGCCCAAAACCTTTTTGACAGTTCAATGAAAGGATTGTGATATAAGGCGATCCAACCGGAGCCCCCCGTCCTGCCTTGGTTCAAGAACGTCTTTATGAATGGTAGACACACTTCGTTAATTTGTCGTCTGCGGTTTGGTCATGTCTACTGTGCTAGCCGACTGTACCAAATACGTAAACTTGATTCTCCTTTGTGTCGATTTTGTAGTGATGATGTCGAAGAAACTATACACCATATTATTTTTGAGTGCTCCACATTTATCAGAGAAAGGTCCTTCCTTCTTCAGAAGATTGCAAAACATGAATTTCCGTTTGATGTTCAATTTATTTTGTCATCTGAAAAAATGTATTTGTGGTGTGATTTAGTGGCCTTTTTAACGGAAGTTTTCGCAAAGTATAATTTCAAATTATAGTAGTTCTTAGTATTGTGCCTTGTGCCAAGGAACTCTAACGCAAATTTATTCCTGCCTTTTATGAACATTTGACTCTCTGTACTTTAATTTAGTTTCTTTTGTGTAAAATTGTTGGTCTGGCTTCATGATGTATTTCAAGCCACAATAAAAGATTAAAAAAAAAAAAAAAAAAAAACATTAGTCAAATCATGTAGCCTAAACAACTAAAGTTCTGTCAAAAATTCCGGAAAATAAGCTTTTTTAATACTTGAAAATAATTGCTCGATTATAGTTTATTACCTAGTTTAAAATACTTAAAATCTAACCTGAGAATTTCATTGAAATCAAATTAGTAATAAAAAAGCCTTTTGGGGGTCTAAAATTCGCCTAAGTGAAATTTAAAGTCGATCGTATAGAATTTTATACTCTATGTTCCATAGAGTAGGTAAAAATTCAATTAACGAGTAAACTTACATATTTTTTTAATTTATAGCTAAAAATTAATATATTTTTATATTTGCACCCTAATGAAATTTAGTGAAACTTATGGAAATTATCATTTTATTTTTTCTATTGGCTGAGACTGCTTCAAAATAATTTTAAACACTTGTTCCCATGGATCGTAACGTTTTATCGTTTTACAGTTGGCAGCAATATTTCTTAGTCCAGTTCTCGCCCTCCAGGATTGATTCTGTTTCACATTGTTTTAGCGAATTTCCCATAGGGAATAAGCTATTACCGTAGGTCTCATGGTGAGACCTAAGCCCGGGACCATGTTACTTTTTCGTTTTAAGGTGTTCAGAGACCAAAAATAGTCATTAAAATTTATATGTATGTATGTATGTGTCCCTAGACACAATAACTCTCCAACCAAATTTGGTAGAGATGTGTAATCCTATGTTTATTCGTATGAGTTCGTAAACCAGACATATCGACCTACCGGAAGGGGTAGTTTTGGGGGGTTTTGTACCCCAAAAATGTGCTTTTTGAATTTTCCATATGTAATTATTAAAACTTTTTAATTTTTATTTTGACCATTGGATTTAGCTCAAAACAACACACAATTTAGTATTTTCAAGCTTTGCTCTATCTCCATTGGTTACCGAGATATTAAAAGTCTAAAGACAGTACATTGTGTTTTGGGGCTCCAATGTTAATCTTATGGAGAATAAGGATGTGTTAATATTTCACTTATTAACCAATATTTTTGGATGAAACTTGGTATTCAGCTTCATTTGGTTGAGATTCATCCACTTATGGTCAAATATCTTGGTTTTTGTGCTTATCATGGCAGCAAACCTGCATACTCTTTTCCCATGTTAATCATATGGGGAATAGGCAAACTCCGATGAAACTTAATACATGGCTTCATATGATCGAAATAAAAATGATTGATGCTAAAAACCTACTTTTTTCTTCCCCATGGCAGCATACCTGCCTACTCTTTGTCTATAAGGGGAATAGACATTTATTTCCCTATTTATTATGAGCATGTGATGATATTTGATGGTTTTTACAGGTTTATATGTGGTAAAAATTAATATTACTAACTTGGAAATTCGCTGAGTATGCAGGTCTGCTGCGATGGGGGGTATTTATAGGGTTACATGCGTCTGCCCTGTTACGTCAGCTCTCTAGTCCCAAGACTAGGCACCACGGCACCAGGGATCTTCAGTGACTTTCGGGACTCACGCTTTCCAGGTTTAAGTGTCACGACTGTCTCCCAATACTATATATTAGACTGTGTTTTTCTGTATGATATATTGGGATAGACTTCATCAAGTTATTTTTAAAATGTTCAATGAGTGAGTGATTATTATTGATATTACCCTACCCAAAATTTTGTAAAGAAGCAGGAATTTTGTGTGTGTTTAAATATTGCATGATCAGTTACTTACTATAAACTTACTAATTGATAGGTAATAGTAATATTATTGCCAGTGAGTAATCTATCTTCTTATTTCTATAAGGGTTTCCTGTTACCTGTTACCTGTTACCTCCTATGTCTGTCCCGTAGACCACGAAGGCATGGGACCCGTCCTTAATTTCCTTGTAGTACCGTAGGCTAAAACTTGGTCGTCAACTCCGGACGCTGTCCAATCAGGTTATGGTAAGGTTGGGGAGTGGGTACAGTCGTAATGTCCGGGAGAAAAATCAGGATTATTGAAAAGGTGGTGTAGATCATAGTAGCACTTATCGATGAGGTACTGCCTGAGTTTTTTCTTAAAACTGTTCAAATTTTCAATACTCTTGATTGTTGACGGTAATTGAGAAAAATATTTAACACCAAGATAACTGGGTTTTGTTTCAAAAAGTTTTAAATTATGCTGAACAGATGGATTGACATTACGGTTTCTAGTGAAGTAAGAGTGACTATGAGCCTCTATCAAATTATTTTCTTTTACATAATTGATAACTTCAAAAAGGTAAAGTGAAGGTAGCGTCATGATCTGGAGCTCTTTAAATTTCTCTTTGCAAGAGTCCATAGGCCGTAGCCTACAGATAGCTCTGATCGCTTTCTTTTGAATGACAAATATCCTGTTCAAATTGATTTTACTCGAAGAACCCCAAAGCACCACCGAATATCGCAAGTAGCTTTCTATGAGACTAAAATAAATTAACTTGCAAAGGGAGATATTATTGAAAACTGCCAGACTCCTAATGACAAAAACATTTGAAGTCAAAGTTGAAGCTAATTTGTCGATGTGATCCGACCACCGGAGACTATCGTCCAATCTCACTCCCAGGTAATCCACAAAAGGAGAACTTTCAAGTATTTCATCTTCAAGCATAACTAGTGGTGGATGCAAGCCAGCCCTTTCGAGTCTTCTTTTCTTCTGGCAAGTAGAAACAAACATGAAATTGGTTTTCTTTGGGTTGATGTTTAAGTTAATCCTTGAAAAATACTGAGAGAGAGCTCCAAGCTGACCAAACGTTTCTATTTCTAATTGTGAGACATTGCTGTTTTTAGTGAAAAGCGAAGTGTCGTCTGCAAAAATAGTTAAAGATTCTTGAGGGAAAAAGTTAGAAATGTCTTTAATGTAAATAATGAAAAGCACAGGGCCTAAAATTGAACCTTGCGGAACTCCAAAAGTATTATTTGCAATATGAGAGAAAAACTGTTTTTTAAGTCCAGAATTGAAAGTAAAGTTTACTGTAGTTTGCTGTCGCCTGTCATTTAAATAGGACGTCAGCCAACCAAGGGCTCTCTCCTTTATTCCAAGTAATTTGAGTTTCTACAAGAGAATTTCATGATCAACGCAGTCGAATGCCCTAGAGAGGTCGATAAAGCAGCCGACTGCAGTATCGCCCCTCTCCAAGGCATCGACGCACTTACTCACGAAATCAATAAGGGCTAGCTTGGTGGATCTCCTTTTTCTATACCCAAATTGCTTAGAGAAGAGAAGATTATGATCATTTAAATATTGCATTAATCTGTTGCAAACTGCTTTTTCTAAAATCTTACTCACTGTTGGTAGGAGTGAGATAGGACGATAGTTCCGGGGCAGAAGTTTACTGTCTTTTTTGTGCAATGGTTTGACAATGGCCAGCTTCCCACTGTCCGGAAAAATCCCCTGCTCCAGGGAAGTATTGACCAGATGCAACAGCGGACCTTCAATTTCTTGAGAACAAGCTTTGATTATTTTGCTGGAGATACCATCATGTCCTGAGGAATTTTTATTTTTCATAGAAGTGATAATTTGCTTAAGTTCATTCAAAGTTACAGGTTCAAAAATATTTAGTTCAACTTCAGAAGAAGAAGGGTCGAGATCCATTTCAAAAACACTATCAGCACCATTGCTACTATTACAGTTCAGAAAAAAATCATTAAAAATATTACAGACTTCAATTGGATCATGCTTCAAAGTGCCATCTATTTCTAGACAAATATTTGATTCAGTAACAGAGTTTTTTGTTGTTCTATGACTATTTATTACTTTCCAAGAAGTTTTACAGGGATTGTCCGACTCTTTTATTTCTCTTAAAATATGTGCTGACTTAGCCTCAAGGATTTTACTCCTATATTCTTTTTTTAATTTGTTATAGGCTGACTTACGCTCATTACACCTGGTCAAAGTCCACTCCAAATAAGAATTATGAACTCTATCCTTCATTTGTTTGATTTCATTTGTTACCCAATTCAGCTTCTTGTAAATCTTTTTTCTTACTTTCTTGATTGGGCAGGAGATCTCCAGACAGTGAGAAACCGTACCAACAAAATTGTTGTACATTTTGTTTCGTCTGTTACGTCCCTTATTCTCTCGACCTACTAAACCGATTTCTAAGATTGATGTGTCAATTTAAAGCTTAGGATATAGCGCGAGGGCGAATCGTAATTAAAAAGGTCATACTGTTTTGGGCTTCGCCCCCCTCGCCTTTGATTTATTTCTAGAGGGCGCTTTAAAATGTTGACCAACTTTTATTGCAAGTTCTTTTATGTGAATTGTAATTTAACAGCTCAGATGAATTTTAAAAGCCAGATAGTAAAAAAATAGATCTCTGTCACTTCATAATCAACCTTTACTTACTGTAGGTGAGTTTCACTCATACAGAATCATAAAATGCGCAATTTGCGAACGGGCCACCTCGCCTATCTTCTTATTTCTATAAGGGTTTCATCTGTTACATCCCTTTTTCTCTCAACCTACTGAACCGATTTTTAAGATTGAGGTATCATTTTAAAGCTTAGGATATAGCGCGTGGGCGAATCGTAATTAAAGAGGTCATATCGTTTCGGGCTTCGCCCCCCTGGCCATTGATTTATTTCTAGAGGGCGCTTTAAAATGTTGACCAATTTATTACAAGATCTTTAATGTGAATTGTAATTTAACAGCTGATTAAACTTATCTTCAGATGAATTTTAAAGCCAGATAGTAAACAAAAATAGATCTCTGACACTTCATAACCAATATAAATATACTTTAGGTTAGTTTCTCTCATACAGAATCATAAAATGCGCAATTTGCGCACAGGCCACCTCGTATTCAATAAATGCCTTTGTCATGAAGTTATGCAGATTCCTAATTTTGGGAAGTGTCAACATGTTTTCTATTTGTCAATTCATTGTGTTTGGTACTTTACCATTTTATTTTAATTAAAGAGCTACTAATACTCTTATCGCCACCGCCGACGTCATGAAGACGCCCCCCTCCACTTCCACTGGGCACTCCGACTCCAGCCACGGCCGGTGACGCATCGAGTTGACCGCGCCGACGCTACTCAATGGACAATTTAAAATGTTTTATTTCACGTATCTGTTGTTAAGTTTAAATCAATATGTTTATTTAATGGATCAATAGCCTATATTCAGTAATTTGTAACACTCGAGTCAATCATTGGATTCCTGATTTATCCGCCACCGCCTACGAGATGACAGACAGAAGCTGCTTCTAACCACATGACGACGCCGACGCCGCACGTACCGCCCGCTCAGCCCTTGACCATGGCCCGGCATCGCAGAGGAACACCGCAATACACCAAGACTACCGTACAAGGTATTAGTCAAGGTGTATAAATAAAAAGAAGCTTCTTTTTATTTATACACCTTGGGTATTAGTAGCTCTGTCAACCCTCTCAGCAAGTAATTTATTGTCAATTCCGCAATTATTTTTATTTGATTTGTTTCAACCGCTATTTCTAACATTTGGTCCTAGACGCGCCGGATTATAAGTAAAACCTATAAAAGTTGTCATTATCCGCTTTAATACAGTCCATATTTAACGCTTAGTTAATTTGAATTGGGTTTATGATATGAAACATGTCTGTAATAAGCAATATTTTATGTTAAAGCAAACCAGATAAATAAGTTTTAAGCAGGATTAAATCTGCAGTATGCCGCTTATCGGCGCTTTCTATCTTGTCTAGCAGCGATAACGGGTTTTAATTCTATTGTAGTCCAATATCTCCAGACGCTAGTGATATTTTCGGACTTTCCGGTCTTTTATTGATCAGCTGTTTCACTTGACAATAGATCGACCTTGATATTGTTGCCCAAACGTCATTGTTGACTCTCTGTTTACATTTCAATGTTTTGATTTTAGTATGTTCGTTTTTATGTCTGATATTTGTGTTACCGTATTATCGGTATTATTTTCTTTAGTGTAAAAATATTATAGTTTTATTAACATTGTTTCAAAATGGCTGACATTAAGAAAAAACTTAGTAAAAGTGTTAATAAGAGACGAGAAAGGGTTTTTGTAAGATTACAATTGTGTTATGATTTAATTAAAGAGTTACCCGATAAGAAAAATGTTTTCACAGCTAGATGTCCAGAATTACCTCAGTTGTATAAAGATTTTGAAGACATTTCTCAGGAAATTGATGAATATAACGAAAAGTTAGATGAGCCTAGTGAAGTTATAGACACTGCAGCCCCTAGCAAACAGTTTGATATTATGTATTATGAGATTAAGTCAGCCTTTGATTTGATTATTGCTCCACTGAATGTAGTTCCTGAATCTCAAGGTAAAGCTGAATCTGTTGTGAAACCTAAACTGCCTAAAATTGACATAAATAAGTTTGGTAGTCAGTTAGATCAATTTCCGTCTTTCAAGTCTTTGTATGATAATTTAATACATAATTCCTCAATAGCTCCTATTGAAAAGTTTATGATGGTATAGCCTCTGGATCACTTAATGTTTAACAAAATGGTTTAAAATACCTGTTACTGCCAAGTGATCCTTAGATTAGGTGTAGACGACCTATGGTTTCGAACATCAGGTGTTCATTTTCAAGTCTTCAACATCAAGAATAATGCTTTTAACTTGATGTTGAAGACTTGAAAATGAACACCTGATGTTCGAAACCATAGGTCGTCTACACCTAATCTAAGGATCACTTGGCAGTAACAGGTATTTTAAACCATTTTGTTGAAAAGTTTAGTTATCTAAAGAGCTTACTTGAATTTAATTGAAGGTATACCTTTTGATCCAGAACATTATCAGTTAGCCTATGACCAGAGGCGGATTTAGAAATTTGCCGCCCCTGGGCTATTCAAAAAGTGCCGCCCCCGCCATAATAACCTAATTTATATCCACAATTATTGTCCCAATTTAAATTCTATTTCCACTAGTATTGATACAAAAAGCCGGAAAGTGATTATAAGGAACTTAAAATTTAAAACTAGAATTCAAAGCTTTGGCGTTGCAATGCAAGAATTACCAAAGTGTGACTCAAAGCATGGCTATTAGAGCGTTTGACTGGTTCTTTGACCAATCCAAGACACAATAACTAGTGCTGTTGTGGACAGTCGAAAAATAGCCTAAATTGCGAGCGTAGTTGACGGCCGTTGGAATATGGCGGAATACTGTGACCTTCGTTCCCAGAAGATTTTTGTAGGTCAGTTGGACTCATCTGAGTGTAGCAATACGAAATTGACATAGTGATTTTAATTTTATTCTAGATACAAAACCCTATAGGCGTACAGTACTGGAAATGAAGTATTAGATAAACTGCAATTACGCAATAAATTATGGCTAGTTATGAGTTTTTCATGTGAGGTCGGTCAAGGACCGGTCCCAATTTGTTCAAATTATGAGGACTTCACTCAATATGAAATAAAAGTTAAATTTAACAAAAAATCTAAATGAAAAATGATTTTAGTGTGTATTTTTTTATCAAATTTTAAACACCAAAGAATCTGTTTGATAACATGATCCGTCATTAAAACCAATTACATTACTCATTTTGGTACCCAATGCCAATTTGCCGATTAATTTTTAAAGGTTCCAATGTACAAATAATGTTGACTGAGTAAATAATTAATATTAGAATCTTATAACGAAAGGCAAAAAAACCAGTGCTAGGACCGGACCATTCACTATCACATTATAAAGAAGCCAATTGCATGAAAATGGAGAAAGGCACTAAAAAATACAATTAATCATCTTCTACTTATCGGCGCCACTCTCATTTGATGATTGCTAATACCGTATCGATTATCGATGTCACATAACCTAGGTTATGTGATAACGTAACATAGATGATGAAATCGCCCACCCCGAATACACTGCGGTGGTGCAGCTCGGCGGTGGCGGATGTATATACGGGTGGGGGGGGGAGGTTTCTTTGCGTTGCTACTGTGGATTGCTACTGTGACTAATCAACGTAGTGCTGAGTGCTCCCATCTCCTCTTTAAAGCTATTGAATGACGCCTTGCACCAAGATATTATGATCTCGCTTACAAAATAGTCACTTTCGGTTCTCAAATTTTCTGTTCAACTCTTTCGTTGTGAACAGTTCTTAGCTTTGTCACCTAGTGACAGATTTAATACAGTGCGCTCCTTCAAAAGATGTTTCGCTTGTCTGGGTACACACATGCTCACAGTATGCGCATCTACATCAAGTTGCAGGCACTGTAAGAGTAAAAAACACCACTCTCTTCTTCATGATGATAAGCCCGCAAATCCTACATCTAACAACGCCTCAGTCTCAAAGGTGAATGTTAATGTCGCAACCGCTAACCCAGTGTCTCCCGCAATATCAGATAAGCCCGCCAAGAGTTTGACATATAGTTTGAACCGCAAAACCAACCACAATATGGTAATTTAAGCACCGCTCAAGTTTTAATTCAAGACGCTTTTGGTAACTGGCAAAACTGTAGGCTTGTTATTGATGGTGGTAGTGAAGTCAATTTCATTACCAGATCTTTGGCACAAAGTTTGAACTTACCTCTCGAGAAATGCTCAGTTGATATTATTGGCATAGGCCACTCCGCTAATGTTACCGCTAAAAATATTGTGTCATGCAATATTGCTTCCCGCTATGAGCTTAATGACTGTCTCAAACTTGATGCTATTGTTATACCGCAAATCGCTTCTGATCTTCCTGCTACACCGCTTCCGGAATCCATTAAAAAGGAATTCTCCCATTTATTACTGGCTGATCCAGATTTCAACTGCCCCGCAAAAGTAGATATGCTCCTCGGCGCTCAAGCCTTTACGGATATAATGACTAACAAATTCCCGCTACTTAAAGGCCAACCTTCCGCTCTCCACACTATTTTTGGTTGGGTCTTATTAGGAAATGTTTCCACTGCGTCACCAGCTAAGCAATCAAACTCGCTCTTTGTTTCAATGAAAACCGATCAGCTACTACAAAAGTTTTGGGAATTAGAAGAAATTAACTTTCCTAAACCTCTTAGCTTAGAAGACCAAGCTTGTGAAGATCATTTTAAATCCACGATTTATCGAGATGAAACTGGTCGTTACGTAGCCTCACTGCCCTTCAAGGATGGCAAACCTCCTGATTTAGGTTCTACTAGAGACGTAGCCCTGCGCAAATACCACTCCCTTGAAACTCGATTCTCTAATAACACAGAACTTGCAGAGAATTACAAACATTGCTTACAAGATTATGTCAACCAAGAACATATAGCGTTGGCATCTGAATCAGTCCCTTATGTGCTAACTCACCACGGGGTAGTTAAGAAATCTTCCACTTCCTCTCCGCTAAGAGTAGTGTTCAATGCATCTGAGCTAAGTAGTACAAACCAGTCACTTAATAAGTCCCTTATGACCGGACCTAAACTTCAAACAGACATTGGAAAAATAATTACTAATTTCCGCCTACACCGCATCGTATTGACTTGTGACATAAAACAGATGTACAGAGCAATTCGATTATCCGATGAAGACTGCAAATACCAACACATCTTTTGGCGCTCTGACCCATCTGGTCCAATTCAAGAATGGGAACTATGAAGATTGACTTTCGGAGTTTCATGCAGCCCTTTCATCGCACAAAGAACATACAACAAGAACAAACATACAACATACAACAGTTGGTGACAGACGAAGGTTCAAAATTTCCTAAAGCTGCAAATACGCTCAAAGATAACATATACATTGATGATCTAGTGTGTGGCGCTGCATCAGTCAATGAGGCGCTCGAACTGTATAGTGAATTAACTGGAATGTTAAAAGCTGGCGGCTTTGAACTTCATAAGTGGGCAAGTTCTAGTGACGAAGTATTGCAGTCAATACCAGAAAATCACAGGGAAACCCCACACTCTCTTGGAACATCAAAATCCATAAAAGTCCTAGGAATTGAATGGGATCCTTCAACTGATTGTTTTCGATATGCCATCACCCCTATCGATCGAACTCCAACCAAACGCAACATTCTTTCTCAAGTTGCTAGAATTTATGATGTAAATGGTTACATCAGTCCTGTAGTGTTTACTTTAAAACATTTACTACAAGAGATCTGGGTCAATAAACTTGATTGGGACGAACCTCTTCCCTCAGAATTGGAATGTAAGTGGAATAAAATAACACAAGAAAATTCCTTTACTCTCACAATTATTCATTCCACGTAACATCCTAAGCACTTATGTTTCCGCTCCGTTTATAGGATTCTCAGACGCCTCAAAAATTGGTATGTGTGCCACTCTTTATTTAAGAGTTAAAATCAATGAAAACAAATTTGAATGTAATTTAATTCAGTCAAAAACAAAGGTTGCCCCGTTAAAACCGCTAACTATCCCAAGCCTAGAATTAAGCGTAGCTTTGTTACTTTCACGCTTAATTAAAGCCAATGAAAGTCTAATACATAATCTCAAAATCATAAACTTATCTGTTCTCAGATTCTATGAATGTGTTAGGTTGGATAAATTCTCCTCCACATGCCCTTGAAACTTTTATATCCAACCGAGTGTGCAAAATACTTGAAACCACCTCAACTGATTCTTGGTATCACATCCCGGGAGACTTAAACCCAGCTGATTGTGGGACAAGAAATTTAATGCCATCAAAACTGATTAGTCTTGATCTATGGTGGCATGGACCTCCTTTCTTGATTGAACATGAATCCACGTGGCCGATTCATCGCAACATAACACCAGAGCGACCTCAACCAAAACTTGATAACTCTGAAAATTTAGTTTTGTCCCACAGTGTTATAAAAAATTATTTGTATGATCGTATGAGCCACTACTCGACCTTAGGCAAGCTACAAAATGTTATGGGATATGTCTTACGATTTATCAATAACGTTCGACAAAGATGTGTTAAGCGCAGTGGACCACTCTCTGCCACAGAACGAAATGAAGCCTTAAAGTTGTGTATAAGAATAGTGCAACAACACCACTATTCTACAGAAATTAATTTAATTAAGCAAGGTAAAGAATGCTCACCTGCATTACGGACTTTATAGCCTTTTCTTTCTCAGGACACCCTCATGGTGGGGGGACGATTAAGGTATGCTCCTTTACCAGAATCAGCCAAACATCCTTATCTAATACCTCCCAAGAGTCATTTGGCAACACTTTTATGTGACCATTATCACATTTATTCTTTACATGGTGGCCCCAAACTAGTACAGTCATTGCTCCAGCGCCGTTACTGGATCCCTGGTGCTCGCAATTTAATACGGAAACGCATATTTAGATGATTGCCATGCTACAAGCTAAAGGCGAAACCGTTACAACCTTACATGGCCGATATTCCACCATCACGGTTTCAGCAAGGCAGATGTTTTATTAATGTAGGATTGGATTTTGCTGGCCCATTCCTTGTTAAGGAAAGCATTAGAAGAAATGCAAGGCTATCGAAGTGTTATATTGCCCTATTCGTCTGCATGTCTGTGAAAGCGATTCACTTAGAATTGGTTCATTCCATGACAACGGAATCCTGTTTGGCATCTATTGATAGATTTATTGCAAGAAGAGGCCTACCACAAAATATATACTCAGACCAAGGAAGAAATTTTATTGGTGCAGCTAGAGAACTCCATGAAGTATATGAATTGCTTAAAAATTCGAATAAACAGTTTTCGGAACATTTGGCAAAACAAGAAATCACATGGAATTTTAACCCTCCCTACGCAGCAAATTTTGGTGGATTATGGGGAGCCGGAGTAAAGTCTACAAAACACCATTTAAAGAGAATTCTTGATACATGTCACTTCACAGTCGAAGAATTTCAAACTTTTCTCTGCCGAATCGAAGCTGTATTGAATTCCAGACCACTGTGTCCACTCTCCTCATCTCCTGATGACGGTTTTGATTGTCTCACACCAGGCCATTTCCTCATCGGTGGATGTCTATTATCTCGACCTGAAGAAGATGTTTCCAGCGAACCGCCTCATCTTCTCACAAGATGGAAGCTAATTAGCAAAGCCTCTCAAATATTCTGGAAATGTTGGTCCAAGGATTACCTCCACTCTCAAATACAACGCCCCAAATGGAACACCAAGTCAACGGATGTCAAAGAAGGAGACCTCTGTTTAATCTATAGTTCTAATATGCCTCCCTTATCTTGGCCCTTAGGTAGAATAGTTAGGATTTTGCCAGTAAAAGATAATGTAGTAAGAGTAGTGGAGATAAAAACTCCCCAAGGTATTTTTACTCGCCCTGTAAATAAATTAGTTTCTTTGCCCATGAATTGAACCGTTTAATGTTGTTTTAGTTATAATAATTTAGCTTTTTATAGACAAACCGCAGACATGTTTCATATGTTTTCATATGTTTTCATATGTTTTCAAATATTTTCATATGTTTTCACATAGTTTCTTAAAATTTCTCATTTGATGATTTGTTTTATAATTTTTTCGCATTTTACAAAATTTACATTTTGGGTGGGGGGAATGTTTGGTACTTTACCATTTTATTTTAATTAAAGAGCTACTAATACTCTTATCACCACCGCCGACGTCATGAAGACGCCCCCCTCCACTTCCACTGAGCACTCCGACTCCAGCCACGGCCGGTGACGCATCGAGTTGACCGCGCCGACGCTACTCAATGGACAATTTAAAATGTTTTATTTCACGTATCTGTTGTTAAGTTTAAATCAATATGTTTATTTAATGGATCAATATATTCAGTAATTTGTAACAATCGAGTCAATCATTGGATTCCCGATTTATCCGCCACCGCCTACGAGATGACAGACAGAAGCTGCTTCTACCCACATGACGACGCCGAAGCCGCCCGTACCGCCCGCTCAGCCCTTGACCATGGCCCGGCATCGCAGAGGAACACCGCAATACACCAAGACTACCGTACAAGGTATTAGTAGCTCTGTCAACCCTCTCAGCAAGTAATTTATTGCCAATTCCGCAATCATTTTTATTTGATTTGTTTCAACCGCTATTTCTAACACATTGCATTGAACTTAAATGTTTTCTACTTCTATCTCAAAGTTGGTAGAGGGTAACAGGAAAGTTCAAGAACTTGTTAGCTGAGTGATCAAACGTGTAATCAAAATGAAATAAAGTACATAATTAGAAAAACAAGTATATACAAGCGGTAACAATATTTATCAATACAATAGTGAATTGTCCAAATGTACATAAAACATTGTTTCTCATTAAAACCAACAACTTAATCTTTATATAAACATAATATTTACAAGGCTTTGTGAAACCTGAAATTACATAGCATGTATATAAAGATGTTTAACAATAGTAGTCTACATTAAGTCTAAATAAACATGCCTGCTGAAAACAAACCAAAATAAAAAAGGAAATAGTTGGAGAATTTTGGTCACATTCTACATTGAGTTTTAAATTTTCTACTTAAATTTGCATACTTTCTACGTAAATATTCCTATTATTTGGTTTACATTTTTTCACTTCAAAGTTGTAAACTAAATAAAGTTGCTTACAAAATTATGTACATAACTTTTAGATGTTTCCTGATGGGCATTACTGAAACCAAATAACTTTTTATAATACTAATCCTACAGTTGATGAATTTAGAAAGACTAATTTTTTTCTGTACGGCGATGGACTTTGAAAATGTTATTGCATATCTATTTAAGTTGAAATATGAATAAACTACCAATTATCACCCATATTTAATTTACAATTTAGCCACTGGGGCATATGGATCTGTCTATGTCTATAATGTAGCTAGAATAGAATGTGAATAAAATTCTGCAATACAAACAAATAGTTTCACAAGTACAGTATCAAAAGTCCAAGGGATTGCTGTCAAAAAAGTTTGAAGTTTTCTGCAGCTAGACAAAAAACTGAATATGTTGCTAGCAACAAAATTAAACATCTCTGTTATTTATACACATTTGAGAAATAGTTTTTACACTGAAGGCACATTTAAAAGACATGCCTCAAGCTTGGATTTTCATTGAGATAAAGTGTTTTGTTATGAATAAAGAACTATTTTATTGTTTGAGAATGTCAACCGGCATTTTTATAATGAAGCCCAGATTTCCAAACAAATTATTAAAAAGTCTGTATAAGCTTTATTGTATAGTTGTCCATTGTATTTAATTGTTAATTGATTATTAAAATTGAGTCATAATGTTAGGTTATGGTTTTTTATTGTTGAACACTTTTGTTAACATGTCTTTACTATAATTTCTTAATATCTTTTAGTCAAGGAGTAATTTATATTATTCAGAAGTACCAGGGGGACCGAGCTTAAGCTCGGTAAAATTATTACTTTCGTTTCTCACACAAAGCTCGTTCGCTCCGCTCACTCGCCAGGCGTAAGGTTTGCTGCACATTGGTATGATTTTCCTAAAACCACAGGTTAAAGATGTAACACATTGGTTTATTTTATCTACAGTTATCAGCTGATTTTTATTCAATTTTAAAATCTCCATAAGGATAACATGGGATCTTTGAAGGGCTCTAGCGCGAAAACCGGATTTTTCCCAGCTATGGGACCAGCTCCAATCGATTTCTGGTGGCCAAAACCCCCATATTCAATCAAAAAATCGAAAATCCTTGGAGCGAAAAAAAAAACTTTGCCCGTACAAACGGAGCTTGTTTTAGAGTACAAGATAAGATTATGATTTAATATTGTAATAAGTCTTAACACGGTTGCGGCTAAATCGTATCAATCGTTGTCCTGGTGGCAACTTTTGTAGCCACGTCCTACTGCCTTACAAACTTCATTGTTTGGAGGTTAGGATTAGAGCTAGCACCTTGAAACTCTGTATAGCACTAGACACATGTATACACTATTTCCTGTCCATGTGTGCTTTACCGGACAGTGCTGCTACCTGAACACTGTGGCTAATTTTGGAACCATTATTCAGTTGCAATTCTGTTCGGTTGTGAAACCATAACCTAAAATGTTATCTGTGTTTTTTTTTTTTTTTTTTTAGTGTTTTGAAGGTTTAGCTATTATTTTGTTGTAGAAAATTGTTTTAACATTACCGGTTTTATAAAATTTTGGACCCTTAGGATCCAGATTATGACTTTATAGTGGCGAGAAGAGTGGCGCATAAATTACTTTTTTTGTTTTTTAATTTTTTTCCTACGTAAATAGACAAAGTAAATATCTAGATATATTGAAAACAATATTTACAAGATAAAACCTTTCATATTTAGCGCAAGTGTAAAGTCACTACCGTAGTCTGCTAGTGGCTACAATTGTGTCCACGGAAGCTGACGTCATCTTTTACAACCGGAAATAACATACAAGTATTTAGAAGTGTACAAATAGTATAACTTCATACTAAGGTGCGATTTAAAAACATTTTAAAATTCAGGATGGGAGGACGGGTCTTCAAAAAAGCCGCGAACATATTATCTTTTGTAATATCTGCAATCTTTAAAAAAATATAATCTACACAACAAAGTGACATACCGTAAGTTATATTATAGAGTCACTTCTCTGATGAGCTTTATTTATGGATTCAAGAGTTCATGAATTAAAATCAATCATTATAGTTTTTAGTCATGTTTTTTTCATTTATGTTGTAAACATAAAGCGGGATATCATGCAAGCAAATTTTCTTAGCGTACTCAATAGTATTTTGCTCCATAGCTTTATCTATTTGCTTCATCTTAAAATAAATTAAGTTAAAAGATACATACGTTTACAATTTCATGAGGACAATATTTAGCAGTGCTAATAAAAACAGTTATGTACGCAAGAGGCAGTCATTTGTACAGTGTAAAAAAATCTTGTGCTACACTTATTTGACAGCAACCACTTGGTAAAATGAACCGTTCCGAGATGAAACATAATCAGTGCGAGAAGAGCAACGTGCGGGTGAAGAAGAAAAACAGGAAAAGAATATATACTACATGAAATCATGGATTACGCTAAGTCTTTTACTTGATAAGACACCATATTATATAAAAAGATAAAGCACCAACACCGTGACCATGTCTAATGCTCGGCAACTTGCGTTTTGCACGGGAGTTAAAAAGTCTATTTGCATTGTACTCATACTTACAGGGTGATTCAGACACTATACAATTCAATAAAAAACGCTTTACAATCTGCAAATTCTGTATAAAAATTAAAATAAGGCTTTTAAACATGACAAACGAATGTTAACTTATGATGTTGCGGTTATTACTTTACATCCTTCTTATTGTAATCTTATAAAACCTACCCTAGTGTCTAAATCTATGAAGCGGATTTTCTTTGCAGAGTTGCATTTGCCTGTAGCGTGGAAATCGTGGTAAATATCGCACTTTTCCTTACGTATGACCTATAGATGATAAATTATAGTATGCAAAATAAAATCGATATCCTCATTATTTTGAGAAAAAATTAAAATCAGAAAGACTCATGGAAACAATATATTTTGATCGTTTTGAATGAAAAAGTATTAGTTTGAGATATACACTTAATATCACATCTTTAAACCACTTTTAAATGTTAAAAGGTGGCATTCACATCTATTTACATAAAATAATGACTTTTAATTACAAATAACTCGAGTAAAAAAATGTTTTAACGTCCTTTCAGACGAATTGTAAAACCTTCCATAATTCTTTAACACTAAAAAGCCTCTGAACAATATTTAAAAACCTAAGGAGTACTTTTATATATTACATGGAATAAATATGAAACAACTAAAAACAAAAACAAAATAACAAAAACAACTAACCGTGTGTCACCATCAAAATGGAAATGATATGTAAATATTATGTGCAAAATAGTGCACCTTATCTAACGCACAGGCCATGTTTAACCTCAGAGTCAACATATTCTAAACTATCATATCAAACCCACAACCTCGCCCTTGTTGATCATATAAATTATTATAAAATATTGTTTGCCATATGTATAGAATTTGTACATTGTCTTGTAAAATAATAACTAATCTCACTGAACAGGATTTTTGGATATTACATAATTAAAAAACACAAACTTCATCAAATAAATGAAATAAACAAAGAGACTTTGTAAAGTTATGATAATTTTATATAAATTGTTTAATTCTGAGAAAAACATTGTATTATGAGTTTTCCCAACAATGATTTTAATTTGACTTAACAAATTTCACCTACAACAGTAGTAGAGGTTATATAAAGATCTTCGATAGAGACCAGTGTTTTTGATAAACATATTTAAAAGAACTCAAAAGAAAACAAACCACAGTATTATGAACCTAAAACTTGGAAAATAACTTAGTTGTAGAAATTCATGCACATTTCTTAGAAATGAATAATTTTTCATATTCCATTGAAAATTAGTAAAATAGATGTCAAATTGAGATTCAACTATTTGATATTCGATTCTTTACAGTGAAAATTGTAATTTCATATGAAGCAGAAATTTTTACTTGGAATTATTAAATAATTATTTTGAAATATATATCTTTCTGTGCTACAACAATTCATTGTGCTGCCATAATCTTTTCACTTAGTAAGTAAGGTTTTTTGGTTCTTTTAACAATTCTCAACAATAGGAATAAATCTCAAACTGTAAAAAAAAGTTACCGTAACTTCAATACTAACAACTTAGACTGAAATATTACGTAACTTTTGTTAACACAACCATTCCCTAACTCTTTATTCAAACAACTATTAGTTTAAACAATTATCCTTTAAATAGCACCATCACTGGTTGGTATACTGAAACAATGAAAATCAGAAATCATGCTACTTCAATCAGTATTCGTGGAAACATTGTTTTAACCTTAAGCAAAGTTTGCATATACAGTACACGTAGCAATTGTAAATATCGTTTTAAAGAATGAAATCCTGAACTTTCCCAACGATTTTCTATTAAATATTTTAGTATAATATTGATTGTCTTCCCCTCAAAATCCTTTGTGTTGCAAATAAAAAATGTGTACATATTTAAAACTAATATAAAATCTGAGACCTCATTAAATCAAACAATTTCGTTATTTTTTAGGATTATAACTAGGCCAATAGTTTGTTTTATTGTACATGCTACTGTAAGTAATCGATAGCAAAGATATCTAGGGCTAATTATTATACACTACAGATTTTTGTAATAATCTCAATTAACCGCAAGAAGCACAGTTCAACTCTTTAGCCAATTCAAACCACATGCTTGAGCGACAATCAAACTTCATCAAAGTTACCAAGTGATTACTAATGTACTTTAAATTAAGTACGTTAACGATCTATAAAAAATATATATACATAACCAAACATAATAAAATTTATTCTTGACTGTCAAGGTTTCATAATTTTATAGAACGTTTATATATTCAGTCAATGAGGTTGAAGGGTAAAGCTAGCGCGAAGTAATAACAATCATTTTGCCTAATACTTGCGGAAACTTGCTTTAAAATACAGTTATAAGAGGTAATGAAAATAACAGTTATTACAATAACACCGTAGTGAAATGAAAGCGTGAGACATTTTAGATCGTTGTAGCTAAAGTCAGCACAATATCTTTCTTAAAAAAGTCTATGAAATGCTGTCTTACAAATATGTAAATTCACTTTATTATCATTTGGTATTGTGGATTGTACAAAAAATACATGCGTTCATGGGAAATATGTTAAAATTACTAACTATAGTGATGTATCATATCTTACAACTTTTATTAAATTGATATTCCAGAGTTGTGTATTTATATGACAAGTTTTACTGGTTGAATATTATAATAGGAAATGAAAATTTAGTCAAGTTTTTTACGGATACTATAGATTCTATGTTGAACAAAAATGTTAAGGTTTACATTAAAACGAATGACATAAGTTCTCCAACTGTTTTGAGAATTTAATGAAAAAAAATATCACAACATAAATGACAAATACATTTTCATCACACAACTTCAATATAAAATGTTTTCGACTCTCACTTTTGACAACGAAAATCATGCTTTTGAGGTCTAAGATCAAAAGTGTTTTGCCTATAACTTTCTACTGGAAGCCAATGGAAACCGGTAGCTGATGTGAAGTGGTTGCCCAGCAACCAGAAACACAAGCAATGCCTAATCGATCACCGTTAAGTTTCGCTAGGCTGGTCTGATTATGTTTGTTTTATCTGTTGTGGGCAAATAAAAATATTTTGATTTGTATAGAATCTATTGCACAGTGTAGTGTGATGAAAAGTATCGTTCGTAACTCGGCTGAAAACGTATTGCCTTCTCTCGATTGTTTCAAGCTCGAGATAAAGTCTGTGAACTTGAAACACAATCTTGATTCCAGCAAAATGTCATTTTCGGCCCTTTAGTGAAATATACTATTTGGCCACTTCTACCTGAAGTAAAAACTGCTTTCAGTTATCCAATTACTTTTTTCGCATTTCAATTTGGTTGCTATTAAAATACTATACATCACTATTTGTTTCATACAATTTTGTGCATTTGCTATTACAACAGTCAAATTAGAGGCCAAAATCAATTATAGCATCCAGGTTGAAGTGTGTGACATATAAAATTTATAGCATGGTTGCAAACCCATGTGAAGGCACAATCGTTGGTCTTAAGACAAAGTAAATCTAATATGGAATAATTATTCATTTTATGGACTTTAGGAGACATCGATAGAGGAGATTAAACAATAGAGTATAAAAGAAAAATAAATACAGATAGGAACTCAAATTACCTAATAAGCGAACAGAAAGTGAGAAAAAGCACGTCTGTTAGGGTCATATTTCCCATGAACTGAGCATACATCGAATGTCCTTTATATTGGTCATCCGTCTACACGGGTCACTAGACTTGAGACGACTTGGAATCAAGTTGGTTTCCTGAAGATGACGAACTCATTCTGGTGCTCCGCCCATCCTGTAAATAAAGAATTGGTCAGATATTAGCAATTTACACATAAAAAAATAAAATAATAAACTAAACAATTTTACTTAGAGCCGTATAAAAAATGTGTCGTCACCACTAGCGATTACTGTTCCACACACTGTATATCACTAGGGACGCTTCACAATAAAAACACCACTTCACTAAACAGAACTTTATTAATCACCACAATAAACACATACAAAGATTAGTACTCAACAGCACTATATCAATGTAACACCACTGTTCACTAACTGATTCACTGTTCACTCACTACACTGACTGACTACCACTGACTCTATGCGGGCGCAGCCCAAATATATGCATTCTAAAGCGGTACTATACATTTCCAGAGAATTCGGTTCCTCTATGTCGCGTATATTCGAGTGTAAACAATACTCTCGATTTTTCAAGAAGTTATAGGTTATGTTTCGTATTAAGTGTAAGCATTACATTAACACAGTGTTAAGTAATTTAACAAAAGGAACCATTCTTCTACCAACTAAATAAAAGGAAGATATTAAGGATAAGTACTGTTAAATAAACATTAATGCTATCAAACATATATTGAATTCCTTATTCTATCATTTTCTAGACGTTCGTTCTAGCAGCTACTGTAAACCACTACATATAGAATTAAAAATTAATTAAATATGCAAATAATAAATGATAGAACCTAATATTAATTAATTTTATTTACAAGGTTACTGAATGAATAAAGGTTATTGGGATACTGAAGGTTTTAACAAAAGACGAAAGCTAGGTCTGGCCAAAATATTGTAGGTCTAATGCAATTAGGCTAAAGCATACATGCGACAATTATCCCCCCTAAAACCTTCAATATTATCATCAAAATTTACAAACTTAACATTCTTCTACCTATCTTTATTCCATAATTTTTTTTTGTACCTAATAAACACCATAATACTAAGGTCCTCGTCATGCTGAACTTCAGGAAGTCTCGCCGGTCGATCTTTAGGATGAAGTATCGTTGGCTGATTTCCGGACTCAGCAGGCTTCTTCGTTTCTGGTATCCCACGATGATCCTCATTACTGATTTGATGCTGAACTTCAGGAAGTCTCGCCGGTTGATCTTCTGTATGAAGTATCATTGGCTGATTTCCGGACTCAGCAGGCTTCTTCGTTTCCGGTTTCCCACGATGATCCTCATTACTGATTTGATGCTGAACTTCAGGAGGTCTAGCCGGTTGATCTTCTGTATGAAGTATCGTTGGCTGATCCTCTCTGGAGTCAGTAGTCATTTCAAGTTGAAGTATCTCACGTTGATCATCATTACTGACTTGATGCTGAACTTCAGGAAGTCTCGCCGGTTGATCTTCTGTATGAAGTATCGTTGGCTGATCCTCTCTGGAGTCAGTAGTCATTTCAAGTTGAAGTATCTCACGTTGATCATCATTACTGACTTGATGTTGAACTTCAGGAAGTCTCGCCGGTTGATCTTCTGTATGAAGTATCGTTGGCTGATCTTCTCTGGAGCCAGTTATCATTTCAAGTTGAGGTATCACACGTTGATCCTCATTACTGACTTGATGCTGAACTTCAGGAAGTCTCGCCGGTTGATCTTCTGTATGAAGTATCGTTGGCTGATCTTCTCTGGAGCCAATGATCATTTCAAGTTGAGGTATCTCACGTTGATCCTCATTACTTTCTTTTATAACCCTGGGGTTCACAGGTATTCCGGTGGCTGACAGAGAGCCCAGGGATGATTCTGTAATTTTGATACTCTTAGCAAACCGTTTAGATATCTTTTCTATTAATTTCGATCGGGCCTCTAATTTATCTTCCAATGATTTTGATCGAGCTACATGGGCTTCTATTAATTTCGATTGGGCATCCAATTTTTTTTCTAAAATTGCTGTCAATTGGGCAAACATGTTACTCACCGTATCAGCTGGTTCTTCAAATTCGAAGTTGTCCGGGTTTTCTCCAGTGTCCAATAAATGCTGCCGAAGACGCATCTCCAAGTCTGTCTTGTCTCTGCACCCGACGTAATGCAGCCAACGTTAACTTGTCAATCTTCATGTTGTAAGGTCCTGTCACGGTCGCCAATTTGTCGTCACCACTAGCGATTACTGTTCCACACACTGTATATCACCAGGGACGCTTCACAATAAAAACACCACTTCACTAAACAGAACTTTATTAATCACCACAATAAACACATACAAAGATTAGTACTCAACAGCACTATATCAATGTAACACCACTGTTCACTAGGGGCCGTCCATAAATTACGTCATCGCTTTTTGGCAATTTTTGGACCCCCCCTCCCTATAATCATCCTACCATCATAATTTGTCTGACCCCCCCCCCCCTCTCGAAAAAATGACGTCATTTTTAACAAACCCCCTTTTTAAGTAAAAATAATGCTTTTTAAATGCTACATGATAAACTAAACAAAGTAATCAATCAAATCAGAATTTACCTTCAGAAATAAAGCCAAAATGACTTTCTCAATGGAAAAATAAACTATTAAAAACGACTTAAAATAGTCTAATGTATTTTTTAGATAATTATTTTATAATAGTTGAGTTGTGTTAGAATTTATCATTGTTTTACTGTTAAAATTTGATATAAAATATCATATTTAAAATGACGTCTTACCAAAGCCGACCCCCCCCTTGCACATCACCTTACCGTCATTTTCAAACTGGACCCTCCCCCCCTATTTTCTGATGACGTAATTTATGGACGACCCCCTAACTGATTCACTGTTCACTCACTACACTGACTGACAACCACTGACTCTATGCGGGCGCAGCCCAAATATATGCATTCTAAAGCGGTACTATACATTTCCAGAGAATTCGGTTCCTCTATGTCGCATATGTTCGAGTGTAAACAATACTCTCGATTTTTCAAGAAGTTATAGGTTTCGTATTAAGTGTAAGCATTACATTAACACAGTGTTAAGTAATTTAACAAAAGGGACCATTCTTCTACCAACTAAATAAAAGGAAGATATTAAGGATAAGTACTGTTAAATAAACATTAACTAGTTGTTGCCCGTCGATACTCGACGGATATAGCTCCATTGCTTCATTAGTGGTAAATGAAACGCTATAATAGTGCAAACATGTAAGGTAGTCTTAGTCTATAAAATGTACTTCTTTGAACTGCCATACGAAGAACAATAATATATTTTACAGAAAATAGTACGATTTTAGTTGGAGCGTCGGAAAAGTAGGCCTATTCCTTAAAACCAATAATGTTGCATCCTTGTACTTAGCCTATAGGTCCTACTCTTTAGTATTTTATAAACATGTCAATTTGATTGTTTAGGTTGGCGCAAACCTAATTAACCTAAGGAAACTGTTCTATTAGGTTCAACAACATCAAATAAGTAGACCAATACCCACTTGTAGGCCTATTGGATAAATTATTGTTCTTAACAGTTTTTTTTAAGAATTAGGAAAGGCCTACTGTGTTGTAACTTATAATGGTTGGCTTTAACAAATATTGGTAGTAGGATAGGATAGAACGTAGAGAAACCATGTATAACCACTTTCATATCGCAATATTTATGCTGTAGTGTGCAAGTTTCAATAACTATCCAGATTTAAAGAATACAAATTTATTTTACAGAAAATTACATAATTTTAGTTGGAGTGTCTGTCAAAGTAGGCCTATAGGCACATTCCTTAAAAACAATAATGCTGCACCCTTACTATGTAACACAGACACTTTTTAGTATTTTATAAACATAACCAATCCATTGTTTACTTAGGCCTAAACCTTAGTAGCCTAAGCAAAACATAAGAAATAAGCAAATCTAAACTATCAAGTTGTATTTTTAATTTTTTTAATTTAATAAATAAGTTTTTTGAGAATTTGAAAAGGCCTATAAATATTTTAATGTCTCTATTTTGTTTAAAAAAATATCGGTACCATCAGTAAAACATTTATTAGTGACACTGTTGTTAGACACATTACAAAAAGTATACTTGATGAGACCGGTTTGGAATCCGGGCCTTCTGGATTGTATAAAGTTACGCTACCGACTGTGCCACAAATTTCGTTGGTAAGTGGGTGAAATGTAAAGCATTACAACCTGGCAACCAACAAATTGATTGCACAAAGAATTTCCGATACATCCGTTTCTTTTAATACAAATGTGAGCAATTTATTTCAACTAAACCTTTACAATTTAGTCTTAATTGTAAAGCAATCAGCTTTTACATAATTAAGCAACTTTCTTTCCATTTAAAGGATAATACATCATAATAATTGTAAACGTTTTTAGATACTGACCATAATAAACCAAATCCTTCATGAACTTTTGTTCATCCACTCAGTATTTAGACAAAATACCTCGTGTGTTTACAATCGCTGATTGAAATTGTGTAAAATAAATACAGTAAATTGTTAAGGTTTGAAAATGTCGATATTTTTAATTTGAGGGAGTAAGATAACGTTAATTATATGATTACGCAACTTTCTTTTCATAAATGACAATACATCATAATAATTGTGAACGTTTTTAGGTACTGGCCATAATAAACCAAATCCTTCATGAGCTTTTGCTCATCCACTGTATTTAGACTAAATACCTCGTGTGTTTACAATCAGCTGATTGAAAGCGTATAAAATAAATAAATTGTAAAGGTTTGAAAATGTCGATATTTTTAATTTAAGGAAGTAAGATAACGTTAAAGTAAATAAAATCTGCTAATATACAAAGGTTTACGTTTTATTTAGTACAAACTGCGTGTAAATTGGTCCAGTGGAAGTCTCAGACGAACTGTCCAAAGGATTGGAAATGTTGGCTTTTTTCCCCATGTTAAATCTCCATAAGAAAAGTTTATTTTTCATTTTTGACCGATTTAACGTAAATATTTTTGAAATACGAATAAAACCTGCTAATATAGAACCGAAAACGTTTATTTTGGTACAACCCGCATGTAAATCGGTCCAGTAGAAGTCACAGACGAAGTGTCCAAAGGTTTTTTAACTTTGTGTTTTAAATATATAGAAGATGCTATCAAACATATGTTGAATTCCTTATCCTATCATTTTCTAGACGTTCGTTCTAGCAGCTACTGTAAACCACTACATATAGAATTAAAAATTAATTAAATATGCAAATAATAAATGATAGAACCTAATATTAATTAATTTTATTTACAAGGTTACTGAATGAATAAAGGTTATTGGGATATTGAAGGATTTAACAAAAGACTAAAGCTAGGTCTGGCCAAAATATTGTAGGCCTAATGCAATTAGGCTAAAGCATACATGCGACAAATGCAAAACACTTATTGTTTTTTTTTCAATTTATTTTGTGTTTTATTATGTAGCCTACATTCATAAATTGAGGGGGAAAATAATTTTTATTAATATTGTAAACATAAGAAATACAAAAAGTTGAAAAAGATTAAAAAGTAAATTATGGTATAAAAATTAATAAAATGCTGGTACTCCTGCCCAATCTTCAAATTCTCTTAGGTCTTCCACCTCTCCCTTGTTCTTCTTAAACACATGGCACTGGCCCTTAATGTCGCATAAGGGGTTTTTACTCTTATCCAGTTTATTTCCTGAGTAAGGTTTCTTCCACTTCTCTGTAAGTCTTTCTGCCCCTGCTCTGAGCAAGGTCTGAAACTCCTTTACCTAGCATTCCGTCTACTGTAGTGACTAAGGGGGGAAAGAAGCATTTCTTGACTTTGTCAGCGTTAAGTAATTTCTTTTTTTTCTCCTTTTCAGCATTTTATATAATTGTAGTATTACAATAGGTCAACCAGAAACCATTATGAATACACACTAGGTATCACCGTGCTTCATTCAGTATTAAAAGCATCCTCTTTTGTTCTGGTGATGTGTAATTAATTGTGAGATGTCCCAAATTTTTAATATTTGTAAAATGAATTTAATTTTACAAATGTTGATTTTTTAATGTTTTCAATTAAGCACTAATGAATTCTTTCAAAATAACCCATTCTTTTTCACGGACAACGCTGCATATGTTTTTGTGCGAGAAAACATGTCTGTTTAGTCTGTTTAACAGGTAGTTTTGATTGGTTTTCCTGTCAATCGGTGATGTCAGTGTCAATTTCGTGCACGTTACAGTATTTTTATTGTAGTATTAAGTTTTTTTGTGTTATTTTCAGTAGTGAATACTTTTGTATAAAAACGTTTTTTTTATAAAGTAAACTAACATTAAAATGGTGTGACCCACAAAAAAGTCATATTTGTTGAAGACTACAAATTCCATACATAAAATGTATTTTTTTTTTGTATATATTTTATTTTAAAATTAAAATTTAATTTTAGTACCGGTATTTTATGTATAGTAAGACGTATTCACCAGTTCCTGCAGAGAGTCAAGCCTTGCGAGAGGCGCGGCCGTCGTCGCTGGGAACTCTAACATGACGGCCTCGTCGCTCGCCGAACTCCTGTTGGACAGAAACTGTCGCCTGCGACTGCTTGTGTCCGACCGCCAGGGGTCCGTTTCCGTACTGCAAATGTAATCAGAATGTCACAAATAGGAGACAAAATATATAAACATTAAATGTTCAATAATACATTCAAAAAACATTCTTCAAAAAGTTTAATAAATAAAGTATTGTCTTTTAACATTATGCACAATAGTGTTAGTCTTTCAATCAGCCTAATAATACCGGGTGTCCATAAAGTCTTGCCCTGATTTCATAGCTTTGCTGTACGGGCACCATTATAGCCACACGCACTTTACATTTCTTGCTTTCAAGGAAATTTAATCTAGTTTTTTTCTCATTAATTTGTTAACACCTCAATTCAGGTGATTGACTACAATTATCAGTTTAATTAACATGCAGTACAAAAACAAATCGTGGTGGCCCGACTAAATTGCCACCTCGTTCACCATGCTTGACCTTTTTGGATTTCTTTATGTCATCTGATTTGTCGAAGATTAGGTTTATTCTTCCCCAGGTTCTGATTTAGAAACTCTAAAAGACAAAATAATAAATAAAAATACGCCCGTTAGTCATGAAATGTTATCTAAAACCGAAAAATGGATGTTAATAAAAAAAAAAAACTAACTAAAAAGTTACCTAAACGATTTACAGGCTACGCAAGGCCCCCACACATTTAAGTATATTGAGTTTGTGCATAGCTGTAAAAAACTTAAGAAGTTACTTGTTAAAACTGAAAATAAAACTTTATCTTACCACAAACTGTTTTCATATACTATACGGTTTCTTTATCAGGGCAAGACTTTATGAACACCCGGTACTTTGAAAAAATATTTTTTTTAAATGTTTAGCTTGGCATGCATTATGTGGTACAGTATCTTATATTAAGTATCTTATAGTAAGACATACTACCAAAGGCCAAACTTTCCAAAAAGACTATTAATACTTATCTCTCACAGCAGTTTATAAGGTGTTAATAATGAAAATACAAAATTGACAAACTGTTGTGGCAGCCAATATCTTTTGAACAAGTATACATATTCAATATAAAATTTGTAAAATCAGATAAACTTAACTGGTTTAAAGGCCAGATTAGAAGGGGTGATAACACCATTGATAATTATTTGAGGGAATCTTATGTTTCCAAATTTCAAATGAAAATAGTTTAAGTATTTTTGCAAATTACTCAATTTAAAAATTTTATTAAGAATGAAAATAACCGTGAGATCACCTTCTTTCAGGAACATTGGACGTGATGAGCTGAGCACTGGACCAGATGGCCTCTTCTTGTTGGTGTTGAGGAATTGCCTGGGAATGAAAGAGGTGAGAATTATTACTGTAATTTTGTATATCTATTAATTAGGGCCATAAGCAGAATGGGTCAACCAGGGCACTGTTCTATTATCGGCTGAAGGCACAATGACAAAAAAAAAAAAAAAAAAAAAAAAAAAAAAAAAAGAAAGAGGAAAATAGAACACCTGTATGGTAATAAAAAATTGCATATGCTTACAATGCTTAATGCAGTAAAATAAAAACAACACAAGCAAGCTCATAGCACCATTGCCGAGGCTTTGTGTTTCCATGCTCACAGTAAAGTTGCTAAAGAAATACTGATTGCCAATAAAAATGAAACAAAGTTTTTCATAGGAAATTTTGCGTTTTTCTAGGCTCAACGTGGATCTTAGGGTCCTTCTTAGATTTTGAGCTATAGCGGCTCACACTCTTCACTTTGGCGGCTGTGTGTATGTATGATTTTGCAGATACAATTAATTAATTTTTTGATTGACACAATAATAAATTAATTTAAAAAAACCTCCACAGCAAAATCATGGGCTTTAGGCCTCTGAAGTGTCAGACCTTTAAGACACATTAATGTGTCAGACCTTTAAAAGCGCTATAAAGCAATATCACTTTTGCAAGAATCACTTCTTAAAAAAAACTTCCACAGCAAAATCATGGGTATCAGGTCTCTGAAGTATCAGACCTTTAAGACACATCAATGTGTCAGACCTTTAAAAGTGCTATAAAGCAATCACTTTTGCAAAAGAATCACTTATTAAAAAAAACTTCCACAGCAAAATCATGGGTTTCAGGCCTCTGAAGTGTCAGACCTTTAAAAGTGCTATAAACCAATCACTTATGCAAAAGAATCACTTATTAAAAAAACTTCCACAGCAAAATCATGGGTTTCAGGCCTCTGAAGTGCGATGTTTACTAAAATGCATAGTTTGATTATCGTTTAAAGGCAATAAATTCTACGTTTCAGCATTTATTATGTGATAACGAAAACAATTGAGATGTTCTCATTGGCTCATAATGAAATGAGCACTTGACATTGATCGGTGAAGTAAGGTGATTGCTCTAGCGCTCTAGCTATGTTGTACCTGTGAGACGTCTACAGGCTGAGACTGGCTCCGCCGAGGCACGGAGCTGTGCTGTTGGTGGGGGGAGGGGCATGGCGGCCATCTTGTCGCCCCCGCCGCCTCCTCCACCTGCGACTCTTCTTGTGTGGAACCCCTGCTCAAGAAGTATGTGGGCCATAGACTCAGGGTTGAACACAATTACTGACTATGTTTTACACTGTGTGGTGGTTTTTGTTTTGTATTGTCGGTGTGATGCATTATAAAGCACACATTATGTGTGTTTGGTCATAAAAAGTTTGTCTGGTTTTCCTGTTAACTGTGTTGCCTTTTAAAGAAACCTCTAAAAACTACAAATAATTAACTGCTTTTGAGGTAGTTTACTAATGTTATCGCAACCAAGAAATATTCTTGACATGTTTGCAGCTAAGTTTGTTCTTTTCTCTATCCTGAATAAGCTCGACACAATCTTGTAGTTTTTAATCACCACGATTACTCAGTGGCAGAGGCACTCTGTTCAGATACAATCACTTTGTCAGAGAATCAAAATTACCATCATACTGTGCTCTATCAAGTTTACGATTATTGTTTTGAGAGCGCATTAATGGGAGAGTGAATAAATTTGTAACGAATTGCAGCTTTTAAAGCAAAAAGGCTTTATTGTTTTTATTCACTAAAACAAGATTACTTTCAAATTATTATTGCTACTAGCTGCAAAAGGCAGATGTGGCTTCTCTGCCATTCATATTTGAAAAAAAGTCTGAAAAACACATAGTCTTATTTGAGTCAGTCCTTATCTCTCAGTTCCACCAGGCAACTAACACAATCTGTTTATATGAAATATTTCTTCAATTTTAATTTTTCTTTCTATTAGTATTTTTTTTACAATTTATTCTTTAACCAGCACTATTTTAGTTTGTATTAGGTCAAACTAATTAATATAGTTTAATTAATAATATATAAATATTAATAATTAATAATTTTCTCAAGGTATTTTATTCTTTATTGTTCATTTAGTAATAAGATTCTTTTCTGAAAAAAAAACATGATAATTGAGACACAGTTACCTCTTGCAGTAAAAGACTACCACTTGTGGTTATTTTTAATCAATAAGGTGTGATTTGAGGTTTCAAAGTAAAATTGTAATCATCATACTATGTGATGATGATTTCAACATTGAGTGTTACCATTGACTATATACGCTAACATGAATAGAGTTCTCATAGCATAGGCGTGTTTGGAACCAATATACGATGGTGCTATCTTCAGCGGCGTACATGGAAGTACAAGAGTCATATGATAGGCAAATCAGTACTACCACTCTTCTCAATCAAGGATTAAAAATTTTTTAATGGATTTTTTGTTTTTGTTGTGATGAAATTTTTTTGCAGCACTGTAAATTCAGCAAAATAATAACAACATCGATTGCAGCAAATCTGGTGCGGCGTAGACGAACATTCCAAATTTTGGAATCAAACTAAATACATTGGATAAGAAGTCTATTCATGTTAGTGTACATAGTCAATGGTGTTATCGAAAGCCATCAAGGTTTTAAATTATCATGATATTAAAGTATCGTGAATCTTAAAAATTGAAATGATGTTCTTCTAAGAAAACAAAAATATGAAAAGAATGTTTACCAACATACCTGCATAAGGGGTTGGAGGAATGTATACTGCGCCCGTTCTGAGGAACACTCGAGCTTCTTTGGACCGTCGAGGGTCGTGGCCTTGAGCTGGACTCAAGCCAAGACGCCTGCAACATTCAATAGTCTTACTGAGTTATTAGATTTTAAATCACTTATAAATGGCATAGTAAATTGAAA
Source organism: Neoaliturus tenellus (assembly GCA_030545055.2). Lineage (NCBI taxonomy): Eukaryota > Metazoa > Arthropoda > Insecta > Hemiptera > Cicadellidae > Neoaliturus > Neoaliturus tenellus. Next base: position 187,631,114 of record CM061533.1, on the reverse strand, counting down.
TTCTGCGATTAAAAAACTTTAACAGTACTACTTGCTGATGAATGATATTTTATTTAGGTGGTTTTATTACATTTAATTTGAGGCAGTTAGAGGTACTTAGCTATTACAATTACATAACCCCAAGTTAAAAGATACAAAAAAGTTATTGTTGTTGTTGCCCATAAAAAATCTCACTTCATAAAAGCATGAACCTTAAGTAGTCACAGCAAAAAAGCAACCTTTTGGCTTGTTGCAGTTAACTTTACCTCTCTGTTCTCTGGTAAGGAACCAGAAGTCTTCATTCCTTGCTGCCGTAATAACGCCAAGATCAGTCTTACATCTGTGGCTACCGAATGCTCCAATGATGTCAAATGCCTGGGGAAAACAAAGTTTTAAAATTAGTAAAAATTGCTGGAAAAGGTTTTAAACTCTGAATACCTAAACAGTAATCTAAAAGAGGCCTGTGTTAAAGATATTAAAACAAGTTCAATCAAGAGTTCTCTAATTATTAAAATATTTAGATAGATTTTTATTATAGTATCATCATTTAGCAATTCAAGTGGTTACAATAAATATGTTTGGTAATATTTGATATTTGCAATAGATAACACATGATTATGCTGCAGCATGTTGTTTGTACATTGACAGTTCAGTCTGCTGTTTTAGGAAGTCTTTTGAAATATATTGTTCCTTGTCTTGTTCCCATATTGTGCCACACCTTTCATTCGAAAAGTGCTAATGAACGATATATCGGCTCACCGCCAATGTTTTTACTGCAAACCATCCTCCAACGGGAATATCAGTTAATTCAAAATCGCCTGGATTTTTATTTCAAAATACCTTTGATTCCATATGATCGAGATCCAAAATATCGTTCTCTAACACTTGTGGGTCGATAATTGATTTTTTTTATAAATTTTTATCTTATGCACGCCTCCGCCCCCTTGGAGACCCCACCACTTTTAAGAAGTTATGAAATATTTTTCCAGCACCCAAAAGAACATGATTAGGCCTAATGTTAAATTGTTTTACGATTTCAATTTGAGATTATAACTATATGAGGCACCATAAAATTGTGAGCTTAAAAATTTAAACCGCTTGAAGCTAATTTCCATTACTTTTACCTAGCGATGTTGTCAGTTTAGTTTTAAGTTTCAATTTCTGCTCACGTTCGCTGTAGTTAATAAAATATGCGAACAGCTGGAGGAGTTGGTACAAATTTGCAAAATGTTGTAAATTCAGGCTCGCAATTTTGTGATTCCTACTCTAAATAGAAGTAAGTTATTTACAAAGTTTGACGAAAATTGTCAGAGCAGTTTCCAAGATCCGTGTTGCATACTTACATACAAAATATATACCTTACTCGTACTAGAGGGTAGGATTAGAGTACCTAAAGGATAATAATAATAATAATAATGGGTGTCTATAAGTTATTAGTACAATTTCAGTCGTAATCCAGTCTGTTATTTATTTATCAATGACGCGTTAGTTGTAAGAGAGAATATAACAAAAGTATAGTTATAAATTGTTTTCATTTTCGTCTATTATATTAATTTAAAATAATATACATCTGATAATAAGAAAGCAATGCATAATATGTGTTTTTTTCAGACTTCTCTACAACTTAATAATTTTCACAGTGAATAAAACACAGGTCCACTATCTTAGAATAATTTTCAACATTACGCACTACTCCTTTGGTCCTTTAATTAGATATCCATAAATGTTTAAGTGGGCGTTTCCCAAAATTTTATTTTCTGTTAAAATGGTCACTTAATTTTCCTATAAGATGTGATCCTTTGGGATTTTTTTCTGTAGGAAAACATGAAGAAGCTCATTTACCAGATAAGGATAAGATATTTATGGTAAACAAACTATGAGAGAAAGAATTATGATAGCATTTCTTTATTTTTCAAAACTCTGGAATTATGGAGATGGCATGTCAAACAACCCAAGGTTCTAGGAAAAACTTGTTAAAAGATTTTTGAATTTAAAGAGACCAATCAGGTGGTGCTCCACTATGTTTTAAATGAGCATAGAAAAGTTTTACAACATAGAGATTGTCTGTTGTACCTTTTTGAAAATTACTTCTGACTTGAGCTACGGGTTTAATCTTTTGCAAAACACTTGGCATTCACTGCTTTCTTCTCAGTAGACATAATTTCTTATTTTAAGCTGCAATATCGTGGAAAATGAACAAACTCTGAGAAAACGTACAGAATTACCTACCAAACTTAAAGTAACTATAACCAAATTGAAAATTTTTGGGTGTTGTTAAAAAATTTTTATGTTTGTTATTTGTTTTTTATATTTTTATTATTGAATGAATATGAAATAAGTTATTATTTATAACAGTTTAAAACAGGATTTCTTCAAATTTATAAGTGTTTATAAGTAAATGTGAAAAATTGATTAAAATGAAATGTGAAAATTACATTATTAGTTTTACCAGTTTTATACTTTTAAGTTTTTTCATCATTTTTATGTAAGGAAAACATAATAAGTTTAACTTTATTTTTTGAAAAAATTAAATATACTTAAATTTTGAAGTTTTATAGAGACTTTTCTGTCCAACTCCTTCATTGTAGAAAATTAAAGAAATATATTTCTTTAAGGAAGTCAAATGTAAAATTATCGTAAAAATAAAATGTGAAAATAACGTTATGAATTTCATCATTATATTTATTTTATTTTTTCATCTTTTTCACGTGAAAAAATTGTTTTCGATTTTACTTTTATGTTTTATGGCGTTTTTTACATGAAAATGCCATTATTTTTACATTGTGTGTTGACTGGGAAGTTACTTGGAAAATTTGCCATTTCAGCTTTAGAGCAAATTCTGATAACCAAATCTAATGCAAATTATTAGCGAAATTGCATGACAAAGTTGTTGTGGCATACATAAACACAGTTGTTGCAAATTTGTCATGGCAGCTTTGGAGCAAATGTATAACGCAAATTATTTGCAAAGTTGTTATGACAAATTCAATGACAAAGCTCATGGCAACTTTGCCGAAAAATACTCTGCTATGTGGGAATGGGACCGCAAAAGCGACAGAATCTGTTTATGGTGACCTAAATTCCGTGTTACATCGACGATCGGGCAGCAAAACCCCCAACTAAAAGATAATGGTTAAAGAACAATAGAACACTAACTCAAAGTTTTGGAAGATATCCGGAACCGAATCGTCTGGAAATCATCAATTGATCTGATATATTTTAGTGATATGACATGGGACAAATGACTCTTGTCTTTTTTTATGTAGGAAACGCCTGAGGCTAAACATTACATTTCCGTAATACCGCGACCGGATTATCTGGCGGCTGAACCATCCTGATTCCGGACTAGAGGGCTTCTACTGTAAACTTAAGTTATACTTGCATCTAAATAAATTAGAAGCTTTAAAAATAAGTAGTTTTTAAAGTACCAATACTCTTGAAATGGCAATAAACCAAAGTTGATAAAAAAATGTCTACCTGGAAAGACGGTCTATCCTAGAGTTAATATCACTTTCGTAGCTGCGGCCACAGGTGGCGCAACAATGGGGTCTCTCTGTCTCTCTCTCGTCTTGGGCCGTCGACCCAGCGGCTGGCAACGATGGTATCACAGACGAAGTGGTAACTGATGGACAGAACACATATTGGTAATAAAAACAAGAGTCCGATTGGTTTGAACAAAAGAGCCCAGATGTAGTTTGCACTAGTCTACTTGTTGCTCAAAATCAAGCAATTTATTTTGATACAATACAAAAGTAACAATTAGTTCTAAATCAACGACATCCAACCAATCCAATATTGTGAATATCAGTAATCCCATAAAACTACACGTATTTACAGTTGTACATTAACAGATGTTTAAAATGTTGAACTTAAACCCAATGAAATTCTAATGGGCAACTTTCAAATTTAATTTGGGTATAGGGCCCTTATTTGATGTCCGATTTTCATAAATTTTTGGGGGAAACAACTGCAGACCAAGCCCTATCCAACAACACCAAAAACTTATCAGTTATCAGTTAAAAACTGTAGGAGGAGTACGGTACTCAACACAAAAAACCCCTAGCATATTAAATACGTACAGATTATTATTATATTAGTTTGAATTAAACATTGTATACCCCATAGAACTTCATATACAAGCTTGTGTATATTGTTTTTACTCTAAAGTTTGCACAGCAAAAGATTCACATTAAATAATTTATTTTGGATGCATACAATTTTGCTTTAACAATTTCATGCTTTGTGCAATAAAGCAATTCAAGCAGTACATTGTCAAGATTATATATAAAAAAAAAATGTAAACCATAGCACATATCTAAAGAAAATATTCAAATTCCAAGTAAATTAGCAATTTTTACTACATACTGATACCTGATCTATAACAATAAAAGTAAGAGAAATACTTGTGATGAATCGGACAATATTTCAACCCATGCAAACATGATTATGGTTCCATAGTTCCAGGTGCATAACTATATCGACAAAAAAAAAAAAAAAAAAAAAAAAATACAGACGGTTCATTTAAAAATACTAAATTATGTTAAAATAATGTGTTCTAATAGTGTTGAAAATATATATTGGGAGTTTGGTAGTCAGTGTTATAAGTCTCGCCACATAAGTTGACGAATGGCCAAAAACAGCTGGGATGGGAAAAATTGTACTTTTTTTTAAAAATAGAGTTTACCTTACTTGTTAATTTTCATGGAACAGCTGATAATTTAATAATTTTATCTGAATAGTAGAGTGCAAATTCATTCGTCAAGTTACGTGGTGAGGCTTATAAACAATGTAGGCTAAGGGAACTGACCATTTTAAACATCATGAAAATGACGCTGCAATTTTCTGCCAGAAATTCTAGAGTGAGGTAACTGTACCAGTAGTGGACACTTTTGTCTTTTAGAGGTAATAATTACCTTATTTTTTAATTAACTAAAACGTAATGGGCAGTGGCGGATTTACGAAGGTTGGGGCCCTAGGCCAACTTTTCTGTGGGGCCCTCCTCCCCCCCCCCTCCTCTTCACCGACTGAAGTATGAGTGTATCTAAAGTCATCAAATTAAGCTAAAATCGTCTTTAATTTTTTATCCTATGCTCTGGTACCAGTAAAGTGTAATTGTTTGTGTACACTCTGATCTCTGAGAACGAGCTCGTCATGAAAAGATAGTGGATTATCCAGCTGTTAAATGGGGGTGGGGCATGGGGTCCATTATGCTTTATCATTGACTATCTATAGTCAATGGATCTATGCTATAACTGGAGTCACTACTCTCTGTTCATACGTTTGTGAAAAGCGTGCCGCTGTATTTTAGGGATGTTATGTCCGTTACGTTGGTCAAATCGCTGTTGGTGGGAGGCTATCAAAATAGTCAAGATGGCTATCCGTACTCAATTTTACCACACTGTAGATGTGCAATGGGGTCCTTATTGATCTGAATTACTTTGTTAATATTACTATATTGGTATAAATGTGTTGCTTTCTGAATTTTGATACTTATGGTACACAACATTTTTATATACAATTTTGATACACAAGTTGGTAATGGTTTTAGAAAATCTTTAAATTAAACTAACATTAGTTTTAATGTTAGTTTTTAGAATTTTAACAGCGTCTCACCAATAGCAAACTGGCACCCAAAAAATATCAATTGGAAAGTGGTGCACTTTTTAGACACAGAGAGGTATAACTTCAGTTAGTTTTAATAAAAAACCCAAAGGGGCCGCCGCGTCGTCGCCCAGAGTTGCCACCAATATGAATGTGACTTAACCTACAGGTAGCTCATGATCACCCGAAATTGGGCATGGAAAACGGCAGACGCCACAATGACTTCACCAAAGTCTCTCTGTTGTGTTGTGAATTTACGGGTTTTCAACTAAATTAGTCTGCTAAAAAATCAGGGCTCAAAGCTGTTGTTCATCTTTACCATGCAAGTACATCCTTAAAAATATATACTCTGTATATTTGGGACTCCGTGCGGCCCCCCTGCAGCCCGCGGCCCTAGGCCAGGGCCTAGTCGGCCTAGTGGTAAATCCGCCACTGGTAATGGGTTTTTGTTGAAATAGTCTTTGATAATTTTTTTCTTGTTTATAAACAAAGGTTACGTATTATGCTTTTTAAAGTGCTTAAGAGTATTTTTATTTGAGGCCCACTGAAATTTGCGATTGAACATATGTCACCCTCATTCAAATTGATGTGGAGGTGAGTTTGGAATTTCTTAATTTTAGTAAGGTTTTAAAGATATATAGGTTTATAAACCGTATAAATCTGTAATAACAGAAAAATTTGAGTCACTTTTATCTGTCCGCCAATAGCACATGATTTTTTTTTTTTTAACTGTCCACCACTGGAACATTTGCATAACTTTATTTTATAGGTTCACACAACATTATTTTATGGGAGGGCCAAGGTTACTGGTTTAATCAGGGAACATTAAGCCCTGGTAGGGTTACTAGCCCAGGGCCTCTTTACTAAGCCAGGTGAAACCCGCTTATTAAATAATTGGATGAGCGGATCGAAGAGGAGTGAAATCCTCATACATGACTATTGGTCGCTCAGTGTAGTGATAAATCCCCATTTCATTGACCGACGATTACGTTTGCAAGAAGACTCATATCGACTTCAAACTTTCACAGTAGATTTCAGGCGTAAATTGTAAGGTCCAGTTCGTTTTTGGAGTTATTCTGTTAAGTAATAAAGTAATGAAACTTAATTTATTTTCCTATAAGAAATGCATTGTGGGCTGTAAATATAGGTATTTAAGGCTATGTTAAACAGTGCTTGAGTTGTTTGTTGTCATACATAGAGTAAGCATGTGTTATGGAAACTATTTTCTGTCTGTTGTACTGTAACTGCACTAAATATAATACATTTTGTTATTTATGAAATATTTTAAAATAGGCTATGAATACTAGAAACATATATTTTGTATTAACAAACAGTAATAAAAAAATATTTACTAAAATAATAAAATTTGTAAAAATTACCTACTGGTAATCAAATATCTCGAATGAGAAAAACAAAAAACTTAAAAACCTTTTCCTATGTAGCTAATATGTGTTATTTGATATATGTTTTATTTTTTATTTATTTATTTTTTGATAGTATTGAACTAGGCTTATCTGGCTTATGTTGCCGTTCAACCCCATAAGCGTGGATCAAGCGTACTCCTAGTAATTTTTTATCATACATAATAACTAAACAACAATTAATTATTATTTTATGCTGGAAAGGTATAAGACTTACATTAATTAATATAAAAATCGCTAGAAAAATTCCATTGGGTGAGTAATATTTGAACCACTGTAATTATTTGGAACAGTAAACAACCAGACATCATTAAATGTAATGACTTAAGCAGAGTTGGTGTAAAATGCATTAAAAAGAGCTTAAAAATTTGTAATTTTCAGTCTTATTCTAATGATCAACATACTACAAATGCAATTCCAAATGATACTTTAGGGATTTTAAACGAATACAAAAAGGGTCATGCTACTTATTTAATACTACTCTTCATAATAAAAATTTAGTCCTGAGGAGTTTAAAAACCAAACATAGCCGAATTACAGTGAAACGTGAGGGGTTTCGTTACTCACGTCGGTGAAGCCTAGAGGGTTTTGGGGGAAGTTTGAAGCTGTGGTGAAGGGTAGTGTGGTGCAAGTGGTCGACTCTAGTGGCGGGGGAAGTGTTAGCCTCACCTGCAGATGATTCCTGGGCTGTCATCGCCTGATGCAGAGGACTAGGCAACCCGGACTCTGACACTGTAAATGACATGTTTCGTCTTAAGAAAGGCAAAACGGCAAGCCAGTAGATTATCAAGAAATATTATCAGATTATAAGATTATCAGATCTTTCAATGAATAGATAAATACAGTACTTGGTAGCTGCCCGAATTTTTATATCTAGTCCATTGTCTAATCATAAGTATAGTACACCATTTACTTTAGTCAACTCCTCAATAAACAATTTTTTTACGAAAACAATCTAAGCAATAAGCTGTTCATCCAAGACATAAAAGTAGTCCTGGACAAGTGTGTTAGAGTCTGAAAATATGTTAAACCTCAAACCATAAGATGGGTATTGTATAATATCTTACTGTAAAACTAACAAACGATACCAAACTTTTTTTCATGCTAAAAATGCATTCTTAAAAAATGAAAAACACGAGACTGCATTGCATGCCAACTAAATAAAACTGTTTATTACTCAACCTGTGAGGAGAGCATCACTTTCAATAGGAAACATTAATCATTTATCAGACTTTATTGTTAATGCTATACAGGGTGGAAAAAAAGTCTGGAAACGGTCTAATATCTTTAAAAGTATTTAAATAATAAAACTAAAACTTTGCAATCTTATTTTAAGTGACAAAGTCTACTGCCTGAACTACTTTTTGTCCTTAGAGCTCCAAGGGGGGACGGCCCATAAGGAGTCAGAAGAAAATCTTAAATGTAAGCATAGGTCAATATGTACATCAAATTAAAGGCCTCTAAGAATAGAGAACAATGCCGCAAAACCGACCTCAAAAGGATGACCGAGTCAAAAATGGCAGGCGATCAAACTTTGTATTAAAATCAAATTGCTGAAAACAAAAAATGCAATAACTCCCGATATACTTGACCTTTTGAGGTCGGGTTTGTGGCAAATTTCTTGGAATGCAAAGACCTTTAAAATGATACTTCATGTGACTTAGGCCAATGAAGTTTTTCCCAAGACTTCCTTTAGGGACGTCCCTTTGTGGAAGTCGTCAGAGAAACTCATTTGGCCTACGTCATATGATACATCATTTTAAAGCACTTTGCATTTTAAGCAATTTGACACAAACCCGACCTCAAAAGGTTGAGTGTATCGGGAGTTATTGCATTTTTTGTTTTCAGCAATATGATTTTAATGAAAAGTTTGATTGCCTGCCATTTTCGACTCGGTCATCCTTTTGAGGTCGGGTTTGCGGCAATGTTCTCTATTCTTAGAGACCTTTAATTTGATGTACATATTGACCTATGCTCACATTTAAGATTTTCTTCTGACTCCTTATGGGCCGTCCCCCCTTGGAGGTCTAAGGACAAAAAGTAGTTCAGGTAGTAGACTTTGTCACTCAAAATAAGTTTGCAAAGTTTTTTTTAGTTTTATTACTTAAATACTTTTAAAGATATTAGACCGATTCCAGACTTTTTTAAAATTATTTTTAAAGTTTCACGTTTTATAACTAAAAACAATTTACTTAACATATGTCTTCTCAAGAGTCTTTGATGATAAAACCTCATTGCTTTATATCATGACCAGCTTAGGATATTTATTATTAAAACAGAACTCAGCCCATGAGTTAGACAGGCCCGGATTAACATTTTTTGACGCCCCAGGCCAAAGGTCACAATGAGACCCCTCCCCCCAAAAAGCAAAAAACAACCGAGTTATGGGCTTATTTTTAATTTTTAATTACTTTGGCTGTTGTATAAAACCACAGAACTATTTAATGAATGTAATGATCAGAATTTTTATCACTAGTCCGTGGACGTAATCCTTTTGCATCATTTAATGTACAATTTTACAACCATATTAATTTTAGATATTTATAGAAATAAATATCAATCCAGGTAAAGGAACAAGGTCAAGGCAAAGGTCATGGCAAAGGGGCGCTGTTTACCGTCAATTAAGGGAATGTTTACCACTAGTCGGGGGCGCTCTTTACCGCTGATCACAGGCGCTATTTATGGGTATTGGGGGCTAAACTATAGTAGGATTCACGAAAATAGTCCGATGAGATTCAAAACATTGTAGCCAAATTTACTCTAAAACTCATTTCGATACTGTATAACACATGGTAAACATAACTACAAATGGCAACATTGCAGGGCGAGAGGGGGTGAGGGGGAACACAGCTGTTAAAATTTCCATCGGACTATTTTCGTGCATCTTACTATAGCTAAACTAAAGCTTAAGCCCATCCCAGATAGCAAGGAAGCTTGAATCAAGCCTTGACTTTTCCTCGAATTTTAATTGCAGCGTAAGCCTTGAATTTGAACATCTATTCGAGTCCGATTCGAAATAACCAAAGATAATCAAGGCTTGAATTTGTTTCTCCCTTTAATGTCAATGTAAGCCTTGAATTTAATCATCTAATCGATTCCGATTCGAAAGCACCAAAAAGTTAAAGAAGGCTTGAACTTACCTCTCCCTTCAATTGCAATGTAAGCCTTGAATTTGATTATCCAACTAAACTCTATTCACGTTTACGAATCGAACTCGAAACGATACCGATTCACGGCATGACGTCCCGACCAATCACAAGCCATCCAACGCTGTCCCACAATGCAGTGCGCGGCTCCCGAGGATCAAATTCTCATCGATTTTGTATAGATATTACTTAAAATACTTATAATACTTAAAAGATATTTGAACGAGGCTAAAAAATGTATAAAGGTTTGAAAAAGAATCGAAAGACTTGCAAAAGACTTGAAAAACAATTGAAACATTTTCGAGAGAGGCTTCAAAAGGCTCGACAGAGCCTTGAAAAGTACTTGAAAGAGGCTTGAAAAAGGCTCGACACACACTTGAAAAATGCCCGAAAGGCCCTTGAAAAAGACTTAAAAAGAGCTTGAAAATATTTAAAGGCTTGAAAAAGACTTGAAAATCCATTGAAAAAGGCTCAAAAGAGACTCGAAAAAGACTTGAAAAAGGCTTGAAAGAGGCTCGAAAAACACTTGAAAAGTGCTCGAAAGATGCTTGAAAAAGACTTGAAAAGATTAGGCAAGACTTTATAAAGGCTTGAAAGTGACTTGAAAAAGAATTGAATGAAACACTTGATTCAAGTTGAAATCGATTTCACATCACGGTGACTAAGAGCCTTGAATCAAGTTTGAATCAAGTTTTCAGGCTCGATTGGTAAGGTTTGAATCAAACCTTCAAGCCTCAAAAATCAAGCTTGAATCAAGTTCGAATCAAGCTTTTTTTGCTATGTGGGATAACTATATACAGTATTTAAAAGGTTAATAAATAAATAAAGATTCAAAGATCAAATAAATAAATGAATTATTATGAACTATATTACCATATTAATTATTAGCTTATAAATAAAAACGTTCAATTTACTGTGCATGAATAACTAAAAAAACTGGTTACATAAAGACAAATATTTCAATGAAATCATAATAGATCTAGTTAATAATAATTGTACGTAAAAATAATGAGTTATAATACATCATAATAGCATATAGCTTACATGTGTAAATAATAAAGCAGATTTTATAGTAGCTACCAGCATGGCAAAACTGTAACTTAGTTAAAATCTCTTTTCAGTGATTTGTAAAAGGTCTTCCTCATGTTGGGCGAGGACTTATTTAGTTTAATTTGGTTTAATGAGTTTCCCTATGTGTAATGCACTATTACGGTAGTAGCTATGGTAATACCAGGACCATATTACTTTTTCATTTTGAAATACCCAGAAGCCAAAAAACACCAGTAGTTTATTTTCAATATGTATTGAATTAACACTTCTACCAGCTACAATATCTATTACAATAATTGTTTAAATAAAACATGAGTAACTTTTGGATACTATTTTCTATTTTCATGAGTTCGCGAAGCAGCATAATGGGATCAGGGGAACGGGGTTTTATAGGATTTTAAAAGGGTAAAAATGGGGTTTGGATATTTTTGGACCATTGAAACCATTTAAAAGAGCTTGAAAAATTAAGCAAAAATTTGGGGATGATGCACTTCGTACCGCGGTTAACTCAGGAATTTTGGGGGGGAGCGGCCACAATGAATAGGGTACAGTCTGATCGAGAACCTACCCTGTCGCGTTGTTGAAAAAAGGGCTGAGGGATGTTTGGTGGCCAAGTTTCAGACAGCCGAGCAGCTACTGAGATCAGTCACTTTCCCATTCATCAGGTTCTTTTATTACTAAAATGAATTATATTTCAATGGGCCATACTGTACAAACTGTCTCCAAGGGACTAAAAGGACGAGAACACGTTTGAAAAATAATATTCAATTAATAAAATATGTAATAAATGCATACCATTACAATAATATTCCTTTACTAAAATTAAACACACATTAACTAAATTTGGAAGATTTGTGACACTATTGGTCTTGTGACGGTAGATTTTTAACTGACATGACACGAACGTTACTGCAACGATTAGTGTTCCTCGGTAACTGGGGTTTACCGTCAGGCCTACTTTTCAGAAAAAAACAATAGAAAAATAAAACTCATTACGTTACCAACAAATTTATAGCTGTAATTTCTGACAGCAAATATTCTAGTTTTAGCAATTTTTCATGTCACAATAAAATGCATTATTTTGATCGAATTTCAGGAAAACTTTCAAATGGAAAGATATTGATATTGTTGGATTGCTTGGTTAATAAAGAATCTGGATATATTTCATAAAAAGACAAACATTCTGCTAACATTCTGCCGGACATGGTAAACGATGTGGTGCTCGTAACTGCAGAAATGCATTGATTTGCTAAAGCCGGGTCCTAGAGATACGGGGACGACTCTCGCCATTGTCACCCGCGGCCCACTGCCACTTCAGCACTTTCTGATGAGCCTGTACTTCTGACGAATTAACAATCCTTTTTTAATTTTTTTTTTTTCTTCTTTACTACTGAATAAATATATATTTGATTCTATTATTTTACTAACTTTATTTGTTTTGTTTGAAGATGACAATTTTATTTGTTTCCTCTTGAGAAGCACGTATTTATTTATTTTTAAACTTAAATTCAAGTAGATTTTTTTATATTTATTCTGTATTTATATTAGTTTAAACTTATTTATGTTCGAACCTTGTTCTTCAAAGAATAGCGTCTTTAGTGAATTATTAAAATTGTTAGCATGAATTTATTTATCCATGTTGAATGCAATAATTAATTAGTATTGTAATTTCCATTTGCATGGAATTCAGTCATGTAATTTATTTAATAATTTGTAATGTTTGATAAGTTATGAGCAATGCACTTTATTTATTTGTTTTTCGAGTAATATGCATTATTATTATCTCGTGATTTTTGTTTAAAATACTTTCATCTGAGAAAATATAATGTGTGTATTTAATCACTTAGGAGCTGAAAAGAAGCGTTTATTCGGAACAAAATGTCAGCGGGTGTAGAAATGGTTGTATTTTTTGTTTTTAGAAGTTTCTTCCTTAGTATGAATGTGTGTGCGAGTGTGTTTGCTGCAGCTGCGCCAGTGCGCGTCGTCCGTGTCGTGCCGCGGGTCCGGGCTGTAGGTCCAGGATAGCGGACCTGCACAGCGTCGCCTCAGCCGTCCCTCCCCCGCCCGCCATCCCTCCCGATCCCCCGCCTGATAACGCTCAGCTCCTTATCAACAACCTCGCTCCATTCACCAAACAATTTAAAGCCGCACACGTAAATGCCCAATCTCTCAACAAACACATTGATGAAGTCAGAGCAATCTTTAGGCCTCAAAATTTTGAAATTGTTGCAGTCTCTGAAACCTGGTTAAAGCCTAGTATTTCGTCTGGATTTGTTTCGCTGCCTGGTTACTCTATAATTAGAAATGATCGACTGGGGAAAATTGGAGGAGGTGTGGCCGTTTACGTAAAGGATGGCTTAAAAACCAGGCAGTTGTACGCATCTCCGGGCGAGTACTCGGCGAGACCAGAATTTATCTTTTTGGAAATTGGCTTGTCTCGCTCAGATGCCCTTCTCTTTGGGGTTTGTTATCGTCCTCCTGGTGTTGGGCATTTGGCAGACTTTGAAAATTTTCTCTTGCGCCTCATGCCGGGGTACAGTCGTATTTTAATTATGGGTGACTTCAACTGTGACTTACTAAAACCAGAACGTTACGATACTCGTCAACTGACCAACATGTTTGAATCCTGCAACATGACTATACTCCCACTGGACCCCACACACCACACTGTCGATGCCGAAACCCTTTTAGATTTAATGATTGTTAGCGATCCCCAAATTTCTGTCCACCATGGGCAACTTCCAGTTCCTGCCATCTCTCGCCATGATTTGATTTATTGTACACTTTCAATGAGAGCACCAAAACTTGGACATAAAATAATAAGGTACAGAAATTTGCGTAATTTTAATGAAGAGATGTTTTTGTCAGACGTCCTTCAAACACCTTGGCATCAAATTCACACTATTGAGTCAGTTAATGATATGGTAGATTGCCTAAATAGCACTGTTTTGGAGCTTTATGACGAACATGCCCCTACTATGACCCGAAGGGTCAGTAAAGATCATCCAGTCCCCTGGATCACTGACCACATCCTGAGGTTAATGGCTCGTCGGGACTCAGTTCATCGTCGGGCCAAAAGATCTAGGGATGCTGGGCTAATGGCCCAATATCGTCAACTTCGCAATTCCAGGGTTCGATACTTTCACAGATTATTTTCAGACAGGACGCAGTCTTCTACTGCTCTCTGGCGTAACATAAAAAAGTTTGGCATTGGGAAGCAAGAAATAACTGTACCTATTTCCGTCCCATTAGATAATTTGAATGATTACTTTTTATCTTTTTCATCAAATTCAAATTGTGTAGTAATGCAGGACTACTTAAGAGAAATTGATTTGCAGAGTAGTTTAAATATTAATCCCACTAAGTTTTATTTTAGTCCTGTTTTGCAAATAGATGTTTTAAAAGCTATAAGACGTATTACGTCAAATGCCACTGGTTCTGACAACATTCCTATTTCTTTGATTAAACGAATTTTATTTGCTCTCCTCCCAACATTGACTCTCATTTTCAATAAATCCCTCAAAAAAGGAATTTTTCCAGAAAAATGGAAGTTTGCTCTAGTTCGCCCCTTGAATAAGATCTCATCCCCATCCCTCCCGCAGGATTACAGACCTATTAGTATCCTTCCAGCTCTTTCTAAGGCTCTTGAAAGAATAGTTCACACACAGATTTCTGATTTTACTTCCCAAAATAATATACTTAACCCCTTCCAATCAGGCTTCCGTAAATTTCACAGTACTGAAACAGCATTGTTAAAGATTACTGATGACATAAGATTAGCTATGGATCGCAGTCAATGCACTTTGCTGACGTTGTTTGACTTTAGCAAGGCATTTGACACGGTGAACCATGATATTCTTCTCGCTAAACTTAAACTGTTAGGATTTTCAGATATTCCAATTTCTTGGATGAGATCATATCTTCAAGGCAGAAAACAGTGTGTGTGCCACGAGAACTTAAAGTCTGACTGGAGACATGTCCCCTGTGGAGTCCCACAGGGCTCAATTCTCGGCCCACTACTTTTTACAATCTACACAAATGACATTACCTCAGTTTTACAAAATACAACATTTCATTCATATGCTGATGATTTACAGATTTACGCCCATTTTAAAGTCAGCAAATTGAATGAAGCTGTCACTCAAATGAACGAAGACATTGACAGAATTGTACTGTGGGCAGCAAGGAATGGACTCAGACTTAACCCTGACAAGACAAAGCCAATTATACTGGGACATCCACGACTGCTCAGCGGAGTGGATGTGAACAACGCACCTAAAATTGTCGTCAACGGGACATTGTTGCAATATCAAGACAAAGTAAAGAGTCTTGGCTTGACTATAAGTAACACACTTGACTGGACGGATACAGTGGTTAATACCTGTAAAAAGGTTTTTGAATTCATTTCCTACTACTGGAATGTCGAAATTAATTTGAACTAGGCATTACCTTCTGACATTCCTTGTCGCTGGTGGTTAAGTTGCGACGCGTTTCGTCACAACAGTGACATTTTCAAGCATCTTCTTCGCACTAGCGTTTCGTCATAAGTTAAAATCAAACATTTAAACACGACACAGACACATAATAAATAATACCGGTAACACTTAAACATATATCACGTCGACGCGGTAACCACATTTCGCACGACACGGACGGATGGTTTGCAATGACTGGAAGAGCCGGGAGCAGTGTTAAAAAAAAACACAGCAGTGTTCGTGCGAAATGTGGCCACCGCGTCGACGTGATATATGTTTAAGTGTTACCGGTATTATTTATTATGTGTCTGTGTCGTGTTTAAATGTTTGATTTTAACTTATGACGAAACGCTAGTGCGAAGAAGATGCTTGAAAATGTCACTGTTGTGACGAAACGCGTCGCAACTTAACCACCAGCGACAAGGAATGTCAGAAGGTAATGCCTAGTAAAAAAAAAAAAAAAAAAAAAAAAAAAAAAAAAAAATGTAAAAAGGTGTTTGCTGCTGTCCACACTCTCAAAAAAATGCAATGGCTCTTACCTTTTCACGTTAAACTGTTACTGATCAAATCCCTTGTGTTACCACACTTCAATTACTGTAACTCCGTAGTTAATGACATGACTGTCGCCCTGGCTACAAAATTGCAAAGGACTCAAAATTATTGCATTCGTTTTTTATATAATCTCCAACGAGATGATCATGTGACCCCCTTTTACATTCAATTGTCTCTTTTAAAATTATCTGACATGAGACAGTTGCGAATTATTTCCATAACTCATTCTGTAATCATGCTTGGCTTTCCAAATTATCTTGCAAACAACTTTGAATTTTTGGATGAGAGAGGCGCAAGAAACACTCGCTCTGGCTCATCAACTTTACGCATTCCGCACCACAAAACAACGATTTTCAACAGATCTTTTACCGTCACTGCCTGCCGTCTTTGGAATTCCTTGCCCTACACTATAAAATCAATCGAGTCCCGTCCCAAGCTGATGGCGGCGCTGAAGAAGTTATACCTCGACAGGATAACCGTGGCGTGGCGGGATGGCGTGCGCTAGGCGAAGATGTAGCAGTGTGAGAATGCGGGTGTGAATGCGTGCAATATGTTATTTTATTTTATTTTATTTATGTACAGAAAAAATAATTTCATAGTTCCAATTGTTTATGATTAGTTTTATTTATTTGTTATTTTAATGAGTTAGTTTTTAATTTAGCTATATTTATTGATTTAAGAGGTTAATTGTAAGAAAGGACCATGTGGTCCTAAATTCACCTCAATAAATAAGTATTTTCATTCATTCATTCATTCAATCCTCCCCCCTGGTTAGCAAAAGTGACTGCGGTACAAGGTGCACGAAGCCCAAAAATTTTGATATTTTAACTTGGCTTAACAGATTACGGGGGAATAAAAAAATACGTGCCCCATATTATTCTTATGGTAAATCACAAATTTATTGACATTACTATAGTCAAGGGCAATCGAACAGTCGTGTCAAGGTCACATAATTTGGGAATAGCCTCTACTTGAAAGGCTATTTTTCTTTTAATAAACCAGCTGGTTTCTTCTCATTTAACTACAGGTAAATTGATTTATTTAGCTTTACCTTCACCCACCTATTCAATTGCTGGATTGCTGCCGACTAGATAAAATTTGGTATGTGCATTCATTAGATAGGATTTTACATATCTTTAATTACGGTACCACACCCATGTGGTGGTAAATCTACATATTTACCTCCATGGAATTTTAGGAGATATAAAAATAAAAAATTACCAGAATTTGATGCATTTAAGTATGTACCTGCAGTGGGAAGGGCTTGCCCTATATTTGCTTACTGCACCATCATGGCAGAAAATCTACATCCTCAAACCCATGGTGTTTATAAAAAAATTAAAAAAAACCAAATCCGTTAAAAAATTGATGAGGTCTGCTGCGACAGGGTTATTTTAATATATGTACCTGATTCAAATAACAAGAACTGTTGAAGGGTGATTTTAGAATGGTTTTGTACCTGTATATAAACTGGGTATATTTAATAAATACTGGATATTATTGGCCTTAAATTCATAATATGCGTAAAATGTTGCACTTAGAAAAAAAACATAAATCTTATTTTACTCATAATTCATTCATATTAACTTAAAATATTTATAATAAATTGAGTCAGTTTTAAACTAGGACAATAGCACAACCATTCTAATGTTATAATACCCCCAGCAGTAATACTTACAAAGGTTTAACCTTAATTTTGACCCAAATTTCTCAAAGTGTCTGATTCTAAATCCTAGCGAACCCAAAAACTGTCCGCACTTGCTCAGGCGCTATAGCGTTTCACAGTCTACCGGCCAACGCTACAGTAGGGCTCATACGTTAGGCACAACACCAAGAGACGTACTTGGGTCCTGATGGTCCAGTAAGGGCTGGGTTTCTCTAGTGGTGGGGGAAGATATAGTCCTCAGGTCCAATCTAGAGGTTTTCATGTTGCTGGAGCTCGTGGACCGTTTAATGCGACTCTCGGTCCTTCCTACAAGGCACAAGCAAGCATCCACACTACAGCATACAGGGTGGAGTGAAATGCATTATGGTCATACTTCGGATTGGTAAAAACTACCAACTTTTGGAAAATTAGGGACATCTCTTTAAAAACATATGGTAAGAGGTCAAAAATATGTTAAAATAAAATAAAACATACAAGAAAACTTTCAAAACTCGTACAGTATTTCTCTATTGCCATGTGTTGGTAGTTTTTAGCTATTAAATGGTTCAAAATGTACATGACAGGTGGATAAAGTATTCTCTTGCAAAACTTAGTTAAAAGGATCAAGTCATCATACTCGCTTTCATGGGATGTGTTACATTCTACATTGTTCCTAAGGTTCAAAACTTATTGTTTTCAGTTTTGTAAGGGTTCATTCCATTACATATTCCCACTATTAAGCATTCTAGAAAACAGGATCAAATGCAGTATGGGGTTAAAGGGTAGTGGGTTATTAAAAAGTATAGGTTCATAATGTGTCGATGCACTTGACAAATAATTACAAACAACTCTAAAATATTTACAATTCCTTAGATTTTAAATACTAGATAATTAGATTTTAAATACTATATAGTAGATTTTAAATACTATATAGTAGATTTTAAATACTATATAAATATCCCAATCCTTTATGGATATCAAAGTGGTAGAGGTTTCATTTAGGAATGAAGAGAATTTGATGCTTTCATGCAATTCATGTTTCATTCTTTCATGTGAATTATTCAAATACAATAGAAGCAATTTTCTTCTAATCATTCATTTCAATTAACACACTGAATAAAATATGTTAAAAAATAGTCTACTTGTTAAGGATTTTCAGAAAGGCTATTTTTCAAATTAACACAACTATAAAAATTCTGAATGAATATTATAATTTCTTTCATAGCATAAATTTCTTGGTATTAATTTTGTGATTATTAACAAACAATTACTTACATCTATTACTGTATTATTTAAACAATCACATAAGAAATTTTACATGCACTGAAGAAAAAAGGACTTTATTAAGTCTGGAACCATGCTTAAAGAATAATAGTGTTAATCACGCCCTCACCATGCTTATAAAAAGGTTTAATTATTTTCAACAAGAAGTTTAGAAAAAGATGTAAGTGAAAAACAATTATTAGAAAATGTCTTAACCTGCATCAAAAAGTTGCATCCTCGAGCTAGTGGATGAGGTTTTTAATTTGTTGAGTGATATCTTGTAGTTAAATTGTGAGTTGAAATTATTGCCCTGATTGTGAAAAGTGTTGTAAAATTACCAACTAAATATTTTCTCAACAAACTGCTTTTCTGTTTCTGTTTTGATTTTCATATCTGGTTATCATAAAAAGCTTCTGAGACCACCATAGAACAAGGAGCATACATTGTATGGATGAAAAGAGTTGTGTGCAATGTCAGCCAGTGCGAAATAAATAGGCCCGTCTCCAATGCTTTTGACAAACAACAAGAACATTTAACTAAACTCAGAGTCTAATAGGTTGTTGGGAGACAGTTGACCCCGTCACTTAGAGTGTTCGCCGGAACTTCCCGAGGACTACAGTTACGGGTTGATGAGACTTGGAGCGCTGGTGTTTCCGCCCATAGTGAGAACAGCCGGGGACTCCAGTCACGCCGGTAACATCTGCTTGAAGCGCTAGTTGCCTCGCGGGCAACACTAAACATGCAGCTTCGATACGAGTGTTGTGACTGTCTCCCAATAACCCACATTAGACTGTGACTAAACTATTGTTTTGAGTTTGTTTTGCATCTTTCCATGGTGGTAGCTCTGGTAACAACCCATTCAGTCATACCAGCTGACTCTGCACATACCTATCTTTATTATTTTTGGGGGTTATGAATTCTACTGGAAAAACTTTATGAACAATATAAAAAATTACAATTATTGAAAATTGCCAATTCGGAACCTTTATAAATTACCTCAATAAAACATTGAACACTTTTACCTTAAAATGATACCGGTACCATTAAAGTGAAACAACAGCCATAATCATTGAACCCAAAGCTAGTAGAGTCGTATAAATATTGAAATTTATCTATAGAATTGTCCATTGTTAATTTCCATTGCAATATGATAACAAGATAACAAGGACAAAACTGATATATGTTTGGGTAACCCAAACATGTTGAGAACATGGATAATGGTTGTAGGATGTTGATGTAGTGAGTGTTGGAGAGTGGTGTCGGTACAGTGGTGGGTGTGAGCGAAGCATATACGTACCAGACTGGCTGGGAGACTCGTCACGAGCGGCCGACTTGTGGCTGAACCCATGCAAACGCAGATCGGTCAGACTACGCTTGAGATGATCGAACATGCCTGACAGACAACACACAGCTACATGTTCGCTAACATCCAACACAGTAACCTACGACGCTTCATGTTCAGATGGCAAAACATTTTTTTTAACCATAAAAAAAGAAAATGAATTTTTAGATGTGATATTTTGTAACTCTAGATTTGAGTAAAACAAAATGATAAAGTGGTAGAAGTTTAGGAAGTTTAAGTCAATAAAGTTTAAAGTTGCAGTTTGCATTACGCTGCCATCTAAACTGAAAAGGTAAAAG
Source organism: Neoaliturus tenellus (assembly GCA_030545055.2). Lineage (NCBI taxonomy): Eukaryota > Metazoa > Arthropoda > Insecta > Hemiptera > Cicadellidae > Neoaliturus > Neoaliturus tenellus. Next base: position 187,610,341 of record CM061533.1, on the reverse strand, counting down.
CCGATTGCATGCTCGGCACACACTTTAAAGTCACCTTGGAATTGTCAGGACAGACGTGGATAATTTATTCGTGACTTTGTGGAATAATTAAATAAATAGAAAAAGTTACATACAAATGATCAGAAAATAAAGCACTAGATGAGTGAACAAGATGTTTTACACTTTCCAATTTTATGTATCTGATAACGTGTGGTAAATTTTGTCCCTTGTTAAAAAAATCAACTAGGCTACTGAGTGATAAGTTATATTAGTGATAATATAAGAAGCAGGAAACACAAATAAACGTTGATCAAAAGCATAAAATGAGATAGTGGTGTAATTTTGAAATAAAAGTTCCCACATGCTTAGGTTTAACTCTTTTCTCTGTTGATAGATAGCAAATAGGGCCTATTTAACAACTGTACATGACATAAAATTTTTAAACAAATATACAAATCATGTGAAATTCTTAGTTAATTGATTTATCATTGAAGGATTTAGTGTTACTTATCACCGAAAGGTTAATTTAATAATGGGAATGGAATTAAAGTGTCAAATAAGGCACCGGCAGTACATTTAAAAAATAAAACAGGCTTGAAAAAAAAAAAACACCCTGTAAATTCTATAAAATAAAATGAGTCAAATGTAAAAATTAAACATTTTGCTGAGCAACATGCAACATTGCTTAGCAAACCTTTTTTATCGTTAAAAATTAAAAAATGCAACTAACCTTAGTAACATTTTCCCCATTTTTAATTGTAGCCTGATGTATGAAACTAATTGAATACTCTCATAACCTAGTACCATAAATGAAAACTTTTACGTATACCGGTATCCAAAGAACGTAGTGTTTAAAGTGATGTTTAAAAGAAATTGAAATGTTTGAGTTATACTATTATTATAATTAATTCTGCAATAATTGAATTTCGGCAATAATTTAACTATACAACAGTGGACTTTCAATAACTATAAATTCACTTCAATAAGATTTTTTATTCAAGTTAAGTGTAAGCATTGAAAAAATAACCAGGTACAGAAGTCTCACACAAAGCTAATTTCTGTTATGCGAAATTCTGTAGTTGAACTGGCCAGATCATAGGACGCGCTGCGAGCAAAACTGGCCAACCGACGTTAACGATCTGTGAACTCAGCCAGGCAGCTAGCCGGCGAGCAGCCGTCGGATCAGCAACGTCGCTTGGCTGGTTTTGCTCGCAGTGCCTCCTATGATCTGGCCGGTTCAACTGAAAAATTTCGGGTAGCAGAAATTAGCATTGCGTGAGACTTCTAGTTAGTTTTCTATGGTGTAGGGTTCGACTCATGAATAGTTATAGAGTTGCTGTACACCGGATGTGGTACCAATCTTCGACCTGTGCACCGCAGGGATCTGGACTTCAAATTCAGACTTCCGTAGAGAAAGAATTGAGATGTGGGAGTAAAAGGCAAATTATAATTCCCCTTATCCACTGAACTTTGAGGAATAACAATAATTTTTATATCTCCGTTTTATAGAGGTAAAATATAACTGTAAAATTAATTTGAGTTCCTATGGTTTTTATTTTACTTGGGCAAATTTCTTAAAGAGGATTGGTTAAAAAAAATTCGAGATACCAAAGATTTTGGGTTATTGAAGTTTGACTGCATCTGTAAATTATATAAAAAATATGTGTATGATATTAGAAAGATAAGTAATTGCTAACTAAAATTTCTCATTGATAAAATCTTGATCTTGATTATCATTTCAGTGGGGTTCAGGTATTAGTTGAACACACAAGCAAAAGAACATAACTTCTTTTTAATGGATGAATTTACTAAAAAAGGTCTATGAGTGCAAAAAAGGATTTCTCTGTAATCTAAAAGAAATAATCATGCACAAACCAGTGATGGAGTTTAAAGTTGTTGATCGTTGGTTGTTTTCCCCAAACTGGAGATTCATGGGTGTGACGTCCTGCCCAGCTTTGTCAGTGGAGAACTCCAAAATGCCATGACCACTGCACCTATCGCTGCAAGAAAAAGTATCTTGGTCATAAAAACTATCATGTAAATATGTTAAAGGAATGAAATATTTATTGCCCGGGCGTTCCCGACGATGCGGAACACATATTCTTCCGCTGCCTCCGTTGGGAAGGGCCCCGACTGGAGCCACTCAAAATGTTGGTGCATTTTTGGTGGACTCTGTCTGCCAATAGATTTTGGAGGATGAGGGCAACTAGGATTGTTTATCACAGTTCGTCCGGGGCATCCTCCTGGAAAAGAAAACCCATCTGGACCGCGAAGTGGCCCAGATCCCTTGATCGAGCGGCTGGATAAGGAGCGAGACCCACAGGCGTAAGCCAAATTTAGGCCTAGCCTGACGTAATGTGATTAACAATTCCAGGTTAGAACCCTTAAGAGTAGAGGAGGTTTTTTATTGGGTAAACCCTTTTTTAGGGGAGCCCCACACTATACAGGCTGGCCACCTGTTTGCGTAATGCATTTTTCAAAAAAAAAGCTCAATCAAAAAAAAAAAAGAATGAAATATTGTGAAACTTAATGCTTCTTATAAAGTTTTTGGTGAAACATCATCTAGGCTACATTGATTGTTTAATATGCTATTTGTTTTCTCTTAATTTCTTCAGTATACTTAATAGTTAATCCCATAGTAGACTTTGACTGTTCTGGGGAGTTTACAGATTATATTCTTCTCCAGAGGTGCCCACCCCCCCTTTGGACCAAGACTCACCCCCCCCCCCCCCAACCGGACCGGGACCCCCCCCCCCCGGCTATAAAATTTGTAACCCCCCCCCCCGGAAAAATATCCTCTTCTAAATACTTATTCTTGTGTAACTTTCTGTAATTCATTTATCAAAAAATTTATTTAAATGTAGGCTTGGCTGTTTAATGTTATTAGTCGAGCAATCTGTAAAAAAATAATAAATAAAAAACTGCAAAAGTGGTTAGAATGTAGACATTGGAGTAAATTTTAAAACTTTATAGGCCTATATCTTAATAAGTTATACAATTGAAACGCCATTTCTTAGTAACTACTAAACCAATTTCCATGATTTTACGTATCAATTATTAAGGAACACGATGAGTATATTTGCAGCATTTCCTTTAAATACAAGACTATCTCCAGGGTTAGCCTACATCCTATATCTCTCGGGCCAGTGCAATTATTACAGAAGATTAAGATTAAAACTAAAATAATTATTAACATTATACACATTAACCTACCTTTTTACTGGTTTAGCCTAATACAGGTAAATTCTGATCATGTTTTAAAAGTGAAATGTGCAGGGGTCACCGTTTGTCTTTGACAACGTGAATAGGGAGGCACGGCTTCTAGACTAAACTTGGTATTTGATTGTTCCGTTTGTTTTGGTGTTTGTCAATCATCAGAGACACATGAATCTTTATAATTTCCTTTTTGTGGATGGTTTTAATACGATCTTATTTAATACATTGTCAGCTTTTAGAACAATATTCAATAATTGTCTGGTTTTGAATCCTTGAACAACAACCTATAGAAACCTTGAGTAAGGCCTAACTTGTAAACTAAAAGTTTTGAGGTTATCGCACACGCACAACAGTCAGATTTCTGTATCGTGAAATTTCAGTGACCAAGACTATGAAAAACGTTACTTTCCGTACGAAATTACAAACAGCTTAATGTGTCTGTTTTTTGTGTTGTTTCATAAAATAAAAACAGATATGAGCAAGTGAGTCAACACTTTGGCACCGACTTCTGCCGCTCCCGCGAACGACATAGCGCGCGTCATTTGCAGCTCGCCCGTTTCCATAGCAACCAGGCTTCTAGATTTCGCCAACCTTAAAGAAATGCATACAGATAGTCACTGTGTTCGTTGACCAACAGTTTGGGAAAATTGATGGTAAATCCTATTCTATACAGTTTTTGACGGTCATACATGATTTGTGTATTATAAAACTTTAGTTTTAATACTCGTTATCGCCCCCCCCCATCTCGGACAAAATACCACTTTTTCGACCCCCCCCAAAAATTTCAACGACGCAGTCTGCGTCGTAACCCCCCCCTGTGGGCACCCCTGTTCTTCTCAATGCTTTCAACTAATTGTGTGGGCTTTATAGTTTTAATAACTTTCAGTGAAAATACATATGGTTGGATTTGTTTGCGAAAACTACTTGAAGCTTATTTTCCAATGCATAAACAATTGGCCAAATAAAAAAAAAATAATAATAATAAAAAAAAAAACAGTTGTACATCTTAAAGTTTTGATAGACTGAATGGTTACCATTTGGCTAAATTCTTTAAAAACATACAACGATTGCCAAAAGCAGAATAGTCGCTCTTAGAGTCGTTAGTTCTTTTTCTTTTTTTAGTACTGTAATCAAATACTGTAGTTGGTACTACATAATTTTATCATTTGTAAGAATCTTTTACATTCTTTCCAAAAGTGTCCTTGATATAGTGCTTCATCACCCACAACTAGCAATGGCCCAAGCAGCATTAAAATTGTTGAAACTTGTTTTAAAATAGTTTTGAAACATTTTAAAAATAAGTTTGGTTTTAAAATTGTTTTAAAAGAAGTTTGAAACAAGTTTAAACTTGTTTTGATAGAGTTGGTGAACACTCGTATTAAAAAACAGTTTTAAAACAAGTTTGAAAGAAGTTTAAAACGAGTTCAAAATAGTTTTGATATAGTTGATGAACTCTCTTTTAAAACAGTTTTAAAACATGTTTGAAACAAGTTTAAAACAATTTCAAAATTGTTTTGATATAGTTGATAAACTCTATTTTAAAACAATTTTAATAGAAGTTTGAAACAAGTTCAAAATTGTTATCTTATAACTGGTGAAATTAGTTTGAAAAATATTATGTTTTTAATAATAATATAATTATGAGATTGAAATAAAAGCTACTAATATCACATACAAACATAGAGACATATAAAAGTTAATAGCACTCCAGATTTAACACAGTTGAGTACTCTGGTTTTTTTCAACAATAATTATGATTTAATTGCCTAAACCATGTAAGATAAGTCCGAATGATTTAAGACCTATCATTTCTTAAAGTATAGTATTATTCAACATCATTCTTGTTACTTCCAAAGCATTTAAAATTTTATGTTACCTAATCAAGAACAAGGACTGAATGTTTTTCTTATCCACTTGTGCGTCGTATTTAATTAATAGAGGCAAAGGCTTTATTTTTATTTATTTATTTAACTTAAATTGTGACATCACAAAAAACATTATACATATAAACTTCTGTCAACTTAGTAGATTAAACAAAAACAAAAAATAGTGACAACTGTTATCATACAAGTGTTATATCACAGTAACATTTTTTTACTATTGAACATTTTTCTTAAATAAGTTATTTGGACACCTGAAAATAGTCAAATTTTTTAGTAACAGAGTCTACTTTTTACATTACAAAACTTTTGACTTGTAACTCTATCAAGTGCAACAGTGAAATCCAAGCTGTAAGCATAACTAGTGATTGTGAGCCTTAAATTAAATATCCCAAGTAGCTCAGTCGGTAAGACATAAGTACAGTAAGTGAAAGGTCCCTGGTTAAATCCTGGTGAAGTTAAGAAAATTTTGATAGATTTTATTTACATTTTTTCAATCACTTGGCTTATAGAAATACATTCTGTTATAAATTTTGAGAAAAAACCCATAATTTTCAATTTATAAATCTGTTTTTTGTAATATAAAATTTGACGTAAATCTTGTTTAAAACTCCCATCAAAATTGTTTTGAAACAATTTTAAACTTGTTTAAAAATTGTTTTAAAACTTTTTTGAACTTGTTTTGAAACAATTTTAAAACTTCTATCAATAGTGAAAAAATTCCACATGTAACTGCTATTAAAATAGTTTTTAAACAAGTTTAAAGTTGTTTTGAAATTGTTTTAATATAGTTAAAATGCTGCTTGGGGGAGTGTCCTTAACAGGCTATAATGGCCAGTGGCCTATTCTTGGTTATGTGCTAAACGGTTTCCGGCTGATCTCTAAATTTTAGGAGTTGAGGGGGCGTTATTAGAGGATGTGGGGGGAGTTGTAGACTACCAGTAACTGCCGTAGTGTGTATTAAGTATTATTCCTTCCAAAAAAATAACTTCTTTATTTATTTAAAGCTTATTCAGGGTGATCTCCTTGTAGTGAATTATGAAATAGTGGAAAAGGCACAAGTTTTGGTGGTAACATCGAATTCAGCAACCAAAATCCAAACTGAATTTTTAGTTCCATTTAAATTTTCTTTAATAAAAAAATCAGAACAATACAATACACCACCAAAACTTTAGTTTTCACTCACTGATGATCGGATCCGTCGTCACTGGAGCCTGCTCTGAACGAGTGCGTGCTCTCGAAGCTGGATTGGTTCAACTTGGACGCGCCGGGGGGCCGGAATGTGAACCTGCGGACATCTATGTCCAGCCCCCCCAACGCCCCGCCCTCCCCTCCCCCCGGGTCCTGCGACCCGGAGCGCGAGTGGAGATGTCGTCTGCTGATCCGCCCAGCCCTAGGGTCAACCCCTGCCTGCTCCTCCTGTGGATAACATTCAACAAGAAATGTAATTACAAACTTCACTGAAAAGATTAGAGCCGGTGGTTTGAGGTCCATTTTCAGTTGACTATTGCCCATTTGAATAGTGCTTAAATCAGCTGGCTGATTTTCTCCTTCAGTTGTTTTAGATCCGTAATTTTAGTTCTATTTCCTTTGTTTTTGATAAAATGTTTTATATGAAAGCAGTAACCTATTTTTGTTTTTGTTTATTCAAAATACACATTAGAGTTTGACCTAAATTGTTTCTTTATTGAAATGATTCATTTGCAATTAGGTAGTGGCCTTAGCAAATGATAATAAACGGTATCAGTTAACTGACACATACTTTCTCCCAACAAAATAAAAAAGTTGTTAAAAGCTTTAAACATTAATGTCTTGATGACTCAGTCGGATAGCTACCAGCTGAGCAAGGCTACTTTGACCCTACACGCACAATGTATTGACACGCATCTGTGACTTTTAACAACGTACTGCGTTTACCGCTAAACGAAAAATTGAATTTTCTCCGCCACCACTTGACGTAGAACAATAATTTAAAATACTGGATTATTTAGTTTTTTGAGCTTGATTTAATGGTGATAAGTAAAATTTATTTCAAAATAACAGCTATTTTGAAAATTACAAAAAATTCTTTTTTTAAACACTTTTTATTGTATAACTTTTGAACGCGCATTTTCTCGGAGATGCGGGTGGTGTCATTTTATTCAGCATTTTAATCTTAATAAACCACAAAATTTTAATCAAAATCGTTAGAGCCATTTTTGAGAAATTTTGATTTTTCGTGTTTTTGAGGGTTTTTGGGGGTAAAATACCCTTAAAAATCAAAAATTCAAAAAAAAAAATAAATAAAAAAAAACGTCTGGAATTATCGTGGGTTTGGACCTATGTACCAAAATTTCATTAAAATCAGACCATTAGGGCATTCTCTAGCTCTGTTTACATCCTGACACACACACACACACACACACACACACACACACACACCCACAGACACTGAAAACCACTTTTTTGGACTCAGGGGGCAACAAAATGGATAAATCCACCAAAAACTTAAATTCGAAAATTTTGACGAAAACAATACTTTCTCCATTTACTATGGTATAGAGGGAGAAAGTAAAAATAGAGCTTTGGGTTAACACCCAGTGGGCCCAGGTTCAACTCCCGTCTCGGCCCTTATGGAAAAGTTTTTATCCGGCCAGATATAAAATTCAGATCTGCCAGATCTGGCAGATAAGGTTTTCATCCCATAAAAACTCTATCTGGCATATCTGGCCCAGATCTGTGAAATCAGGTTCAGATATGACACCCAGATCTGGTATATAAGGCCAGATATGCGAGCCAGATCAGGTACATATGGGTGCCATATATGGCAGATCTGCCATATCTGGATGCCTGATCTGGTAGATATGAGCCATATCTGCCAGATATGGCACCCACATATTCCAGATCTGGCTCCCAGATCTGGACCTGATTTGTCAGATCTGAGCCAGCCAGATATGACAGATTGAGTTTTTATGGGATGAAAACCCTATCTGCCAGATCTGGCAGATCTGAATTTTATATCATGCCGGATACAAACTTTTTCATAAGGGGGGACAAAAAATTGTTTGGCCGCTCCCGTGGTTGGTTAGTCATGATGAGCCGTAGTTCACACCGATTAACCTGAATATAGAACAAAAAGTGCCAACCTTTCAGACGTGGAGAACTGTAAGTTAATTGCTAATCTCCCTCCAATAAAAGCTATACAGTATTTATTACTAGCTGCTATACCCCACCCTAATCAAAAGAAGTTTAAGTCAGAAAATTTTTCAATTTCATTTAATCATTTTAGGGCAGGCTTGTTTGTTACAAATGATTATTAATATTTTTTATACTCATTTTGAGTGCTGAGAATCATGTGTCCAAAAAAATAATGTGGAACCTCTAAAAATAACATGCATGGGCAAAGAAGAACTTTAAAAAATACTGTAAAATAAACCAACAATGTTAATCCTGAATAAAATGCTTTTTTGGGCTTTTAAAAGGCTTATTTATTTTTGTTTTTTTTGTTTTTTTTTTTTCAAAAAAAAAAAAAAAAAAACTAACAAAAAATTAACACATATAAACTTATTGTTGTCATGAATTCCCAACTTTTAAAACATAGTTAATTGCACTGAAATGAGTTACGGTATCAAGAGATACCCTCAACAAACCTTTAATTTTTATAGCTGATAGAAAATAATTATTTTTTGTTGTAAGAAATACGGTTATTTTTAACTTGATTAAAATGTATTTTGCGAGCAACACTTACATCTCTCATGTAAAAGGTAATCTCCAGGTTATTGGAGAAGGACTGGTAGAATTCCGGATAAAGATCCAGGACATCGAGTAGATCGTCACGGTGGATCTTGTGCAGATCACAATACGTGAGCGCTCGGACGTTTGCAACTGGATTTGCCGATGGTCGAGTGAGCACACGGGTTTTCTCCAAAAATGTCATCCTTACCTATAGAAAACCAGACAGTCAAAAGGTGGGGTGAAAAGAAATTTTGCCCAACTAAACTGTAAATTTGTATGATGATTGGTGAGGAAAAAAGCTGATCATAATGATATCTTTGATGTTTGTTGGCTTTAAAGTTAAAACATATTCTTAGAAGAACAAAATGTTAGACGATTAACTGGCTGGGTAGCTGAGTGGTTATAGTGCTCGCCTTTGAATCCAAAGGTTGCTGGTTCGATCCTGAGAAAAGTTAGTAGCTTTTAAAAGGTTCGATTCTGAGCCCAGTTGCCATTTGTCATTGGGCTATTAATTAATGATGCTTTCTAACAACTGGTCGATGTCAGATAGTAACAAGACTGGGGTTTGGACTGTTCCCCGTCAAAACGTTAAAAAATGCCACTGGCGTAGACACACTCAAAAAAAAAAAAAAAAAAAAATTAATTAATTTCTCCGACCTTAAACTTTAAATTTTAAAACATACAATTGTCATAAATAACAATGTGTTACTAAAAGGTCCGTTGTTAAAACGAATAATAACTGGAACAGTCATAAAAAATTGCTCAAAAAACTACTATTTTAGGTTGTTGAGAATAAAAATTACTCAAATTCTTTTCCCTATTTCACAAATCCCTTTTTACAGGGGAAAATTAAATCAAAAGAGATTATCTAAAAGAAAAAGGACAAACAAACAAGAGAGGTTTAGAGGGATTCTAATATAATTTGTTGCACAATTATTATACACAATCTATTGGTTAGAATATGTGACTGTTATTTTTAATCTCTAATCAGCCTTGACACCTACTAATGTAAACCAATTCAAATTGATTTTACTTACGGTACGTAAAACAAGTTAGTAGGCCTACAGACTCCGACCGGTTAATTAGTAAAATTTTAGTGCGATCGTTCGTTGACGTGTACGCGATATGCCGTGGTACCAGCAATGTAAATACATGTATCATTTGTGTTCGTACTTTTAATTCTTGACAAACATTGGACAATGTGCGTATATGTTTAGCTTATAGGACCTTTTTAGCAGCTGAAGATGGGCAGTAATTTGCCCGAAACATGTCCTGCATGAATAAAAAGGATTTTTGACACCTTCAGGCTGTTTTACGTAAGTAAAATCGATTTGAATTGGTTTGTTATTTTCACTTTAAGAATAAGCTTGATTATCTTAAAATGTTTATCTGCTACAAAAGAGACAGGTATTTTAAAGAAATTAACTCCTACCCGCATCCCCGGACAAAGCCAGCTGGCTTTTTAGAGTCAGTATGAATTTGTTCAGACTTGTCTCTAAATTTTAGGAGGTGAGTGGGAGTTATTAGTGGGTGTGGAGGGCGGGGGGGTTGTAAAACTTTTGGTAACTAGCAGCATGGCAATAAAGCCAAAATAAAATGATAAAAACAGCTGATTCAGCTTCTATGTCCATACCGTAATAAAAAGATTCTATAACAAACCGAGTTTGTTAGTTAGAATCTACACAGACATTGGGTTAGTATTGTTACACCACTTAGATTACATTTACATTGCTAAACAACCACAGTTATTACATGTTACACACATACACAATGAACATTCAAAATATGGATAGGATCAGTATTTATTTAAGGTTTCCAATATGATAAGTTTAATCCCAGTTTTTCAGTATTGTTTTCAATTTCATGTTATGTTCTGTCAGTCTTCATCTTTCATTCAAGAAACAGCTGGTAACGGTGGCGCGACGAGCTTTCTCCGATTTGGTGGGGAGAGCAGTGCTACCACTCTAAAACTCCAAAAATATTTTGCATTGATGCTGGGCGGGTGTTTTAAGAGACACATGTAATTGCATTTTGCCATTTTGTTATGTAGTATTTTGATAGGCCAGCCTTTTGCCACACCACATTAGTTTTAGGAAAATATGTATTAAATTGTCGTTAAATTTTTGTTAGATTTGGACCTCGATGATAAGTAGTTAACTTATCAAGGCCAATATTTGTAATGTTTTGAATTTATAAATAAAATAAAAATAAAATAAATAAATTAAACAGATGGTAACGTCCGTGCATAGTGCCAGGGTCTGCTGCTTGGCTCGTCCCCACCATGTGGAATGGGATCTTCAGCTTTCTTTGATCCGGACCAACAACCTGTCAATTTGGAATCGTTATGTGGCATTCGGCATTCCCACTGCGAGGCACAACCCGGTCATGTGTCCACACTTGCCGCTCGGCAATGCCAATCTATGCCATTTTCGGCATACAGTAGAAGCCCTCTAGTCCGGTCCGGGATGGTTCAGCCTCCGGATAATCCGGCTGATGGAGGTACTCCAGGAAATAAAACATTCGGTCATGGAAGTTCTGACCGGTATGAACACAACTAAAATAGACACTAGTCCATGTTCAACTGAAATATCTCACTTGAATTGACGATTTCCAGATGATTTAATTTCAGATGTCTTCCAAAATATTTTGCTCCTGTACTGTTTTTGATCGTGGTGTTTATTTGTGGCCTGATTGTCAATATGACATGGAAGTTCTGTCATTAGACGGATTTTGTGTTCATTGTGGTTCCATTTCTACGATAGGACTTTCCTTGACAGCCGACATTTTATACGTATAATTTCTGTAAAACTTTCATCCATAAAAGTTTCATCTCTAGCGGCTGTTCGGCCATTGTCCAATCATCGTTTCGGCCCTATTACATAAGGTAGGAGCAGGTATATTATGATGTGTTAAGTCGATGACACGGCATTCATTCGGTACACACCTATACTTTTGGAACACAAATTGATATGGTTTATGATTGACTTGGTCTAATAAGCCAAGTTAATCCAGTTAATCTGGCTATTTGGAAATCTGGCCGGCAGTCCGGTCTCAAGTGACCGGATTTGAGGGTATCTACTGTAGTGGGGATGCGGCTTTACAAATTATCAAACTATGGAACACATAGTCGAAGAGTGCCCACTGAGTGCCTTCCCCGAAGGATTGGCCGGTCTGCATAGCTCAAGTGAAGCTGGGCTGCAATGGCTGAGCGCCCTGGATTTAGCTCTATAAAGAGAGATCTGATTTTTATTTTAGTGTTTAGATTTTTATGTATACTGACTCAGGTGCTCTGCACCGCAGAATTTATTTATTATTCTTAAACCATGGTGGCTGGCTAAATGAGCCATACGATATATATATATATATATTTACAAATTATCACACACTGTAAAGTATACGTAAAAAACCCGAATAAAAGTTCTTGTACAAGCAAGTTTAACTACATGAACATTAACCCTGTATCGGTTAAAACACACAGGGTTATAATTTTCACTTTAATAAAAAATGTAAAAGTCTTAACTGAGAAGTTTTCTTTGATGTTTGTTATTTTCTCTCTTTTAGTTTCTAAAAGCCTAAGTTTTGTACAGTGTATTGACACAGAATACATTTCAATACTGACTGAGTATCGCCATGACGACATCATCCTTGAGAATCTCTATGGAGCCCCTGGAGATGAAGTAGAGGCAAGTGAGGACGTCACCCTTGTGGACCAGCGTGTCACCGGGAGGGGCGTGCGTGGTTTTAAACTTGAGAGATAATGCTCTGAAAAAAAGCAAAGCTGTATATATAACATAAAAAAAAAAACTTTTGCCTTACTGCTTCAAGTACAGCAGTTTTAATACATGCATTGAGGTGGCAGAGTAAAATTAATGCACTCAACTAGCTGAGGAAAGTTTTTTTATGCGTCAAGCTATAAACTGTCAAGTATCACCAAAACCTTCCCATATTCTATTCTTTTTAGTCTTGTTACTGACTAAGGCAGACATTTTCCTTAGACAGGACTGTTAATTCATAGCCCAACAGCCAATGGTATCTGGGGACCTACAGTTTAACATGGGATGCGAACCACAATTTTGACCTCATATATACGAATTGGTCTAATTATGAGGATGGTCTTTATGGATGAACTAGTATTCACTAGTGCGGACGTTAATCCCCACCAGGGAATATCGCATCTACAAGCCATCGCTTTTAACTATCCACAATTCGTGACCTCCAAAGTAGCTGGATTACAGGATGTCGCCCCCGTCCCATTACTTTGATGTACATATCAACCTAAGCTTAAGATTTTAAACTGACTCCTAGTGGGCCGTCCCCCAGAAGAGGACACATCCTGTAGGTTGTGGCACAGAGAAGTAGGTTATTATCATCAGAGATGATTTGTGGAAGTTAGTATTTTTATCTGTTGTGGCATAAAAGTTATTAAATGAGTTCCAGACTTAATTGTTACCAGTGTTGTAGTGGCAAATTTTCCAATGTGGGAACGCTTAATATATTTGTGAAATTCCCTGAAAATTAAGATAAAATTTCCCTGAATGCGTACGATAGCAATAGCTTTGCCTATTAGTCTATGTATTTTAAGCTAACTGAATTTACTGAGGATTCAAGAAACTATTTAATAATTTAGATGATTTTGAGATAAGCTAAATAAAAGTTTTTTTTAAAAAGCTAAATAAAACCAGTAAATTTTTTTACATATTATTTCACGAAAGAATGTTGTTTTAGAAAAGGTTACAATTAATTTATAAACTACTTTTATTTTTAACCCCAAAAATAGCAACATACATAACCTAATTTTTCAATGTCATATTCTATACAATTATAAAAGCAGAGAACTAAAATTCATAGAACAGAGGAAAAACATAGTAATTAATTACAATGACAGTTCATTGACAGACTGACAAAATCATGTGTACAAGTAGTCGGCAAATGCATCCTCTTCTGTAGGTGTTTAAGGGTTGTGGAGGGACTGGAGAGTGATGCCCGCCACCGTATACCGTACTCTGTGCACAATACAAAGTTTCAGCGAGAGTGAGGTTATCTTATAAAACAGATACAGAGTAAAATCGTGTTTACAAAAGTATTGCATTTTATTGTTGGCATATAAATATTTTTTTAATATTTTCATATTGTTTAATTAATATTTGTATTTAGAAACATATTAACTTAGCTATTTTCCCGGATTTTCCCTGAACTGGGATTTTCTCGGGTTCTTGAAAACCAGTGTGGGAACGCTGTTCCCACGCGTTCCCGCACCACTACACCACTGATTGTTACCCTTGTGCAGTGTGTGATCATTTCCAACAATGATAATTATTTCATGAAAAACCAGTCAATAATTATGTTTAACGCCAATTCTTGCCCCTTGGGCATATGTGAAATGTCACTTATATTGCATCATTTTAAAGCTCAGAACGTGGAGAAGTTTTGGTGACATTTGACAGTTTGTAGCTTGATGCTTAAACAAATTTCTTCAATAAATTATAGTACTCTTTTTATAATTTTTCAAAATTTTGTTTCCAAGTATATTTTACAAGGTTTTGGGAGGGATTTATTAGGACAAACTTCACTTATTCTAAAATGAAATTTTGTGTACTTTCTAATAATGTCTTAAAAACTGCCAATAAGTTTGGTATTTGGTGATAAAATGAGACTTTCTTAAGGAATAATGAGAAATAAAAAATAAAAAAAATAAATAAAAATGACTGTTACTGGAAGGTGGAGTGAAATATAATTCCCTAAACTGTGTATTCTTATTGCATTCTACATAACTTTTTAAAATTTTTGACACTGACTACCAAACACCCTGTATTTAACAAATTGAATGTTGATTGTAAATTGAATTGTGTTGATATCAAACTTACCTGAGGCAACCAGGAGAAGCACCATCAAAAGCAGAACAATTGGTGAGCAAATTGCGATTGAGATGGAGGCAAATATCAGCCTGAAGGCACTCGGGGAAACCCTTCAGTACACTGTTCATGTCAATTCCATTAGTGTACGTCCAGGCGTGCTGAAATACGAGTAGGGGTAATATGTAATTATCTCATAGAAAATAACTTATACAAATTCATAATGATAAAACTTTAATAATAAGGTTTTCAATAACCTTGATGTAGGCATTTGTTATTTTTCAAATATATAAATAAAATATAAAATAACTAGGGAGGGTCTCTAACACAATGTTATTTTATTTAAAAGAATCACTATGATAAGTAATTGACTGAAAATGATGAAATGATTACACGGTTTTAATATTTTCGTTTTACGTGATGTTATGTAAGAGAGAGGGAAATAAAACTGACCTTTAAAATCTTCTCTATGTGGATGGATAGACTAGTAAAAAAGATTAGTTAATGGGTAAATTCAAACCTTTGATTTTTTAATCCACCAGGTACTATCAACTTGAACAATAAATAAATATACGGTACGTATAAAATATAGTCAATGTTAGCAGTGTCTTTTAGTAGGTAAGGATAGCATCTGCATGTGTTTCCTAACGAGGTTAAACTATAACCCTCGCCACGTAACTTGACGAATGAATTTGCACTACTATTCAGTTAAAATTACTATATAATCAGCTATTCCATGAAAATTAGCATGTAATGTAAGCTCGATGTTTTTGGAAAAGTACCCCCTCCACCCCCCTCGCCCATCCCAGCTGTTTTTGGCCTTTCGTCAACTTACGTGGCGGGACTTATAGAGTGATTAACACATGGTAATTTTTTGCCAATTGTTGATTTGCGCCATTTTAACCACAATCCCCATCGTTTCCTTGGCAACCATCACACAATTTATCCTCGTTTCCTTGGTTACCAGTTTTAGCTATTCTGATTGGTGGCAACAAGCTTAAAAAAATCACAGATTATACTTTTAAAACATCTGATTAATTGTTGTTTGTTTTTAAAACCACTTTTATTTCTGTGAGTAGGCTTATGAGATTGGTT
Organism: Neoaliturus tenellus; assembly: GCA_030545055.2. Classification (NCBI taxonomy): domain Eukaryota; kingdom Metazoa; phylum Arthropoda; class Insecta; order Hemiptera; family Cicadellidae; genus Neoaliturus; species Neoaliturus tenellus. The sequence continues at coordinate 187,594,605 of CM061533.1, read as the reverse complement.
ACCATAGAAATGTTGGATAAGTATGGGTAAAATAATAATGGCAAATACTGATTGGAAAGTGTAAACAAAGGACTGGTTACCAAGAAAACGACGGGAATCTGGGGTAAAATGGCGCCACTATCAGTTGACAAACTTCTTAATCATTGTAGCACACTATCTAGTTTAAACTCTTGATGTTTCCTTTACTAGGAGAAGAAATGACATTTCATTGAATAAAGAAGGTGTTAATTCATAACGCACAGTTTAGTAATGCAATGCTAAAACATCAGAATGCTGAACTACAAGGCTGCGTCCGTTAGGAGTGTGATTTAATAAAATATTTTCAACATTCAATTTACATCCTCCATGGTTTTTATTGATGACGAGAACTATCGTTTTGTTGCAATATGTACTTGATCAAATACACCAAATGCACACACATGGGCGGAGTTTCGGGGGGGCCTGGGGGGGCTGGGCCCCCCCAAAAACTTCAAATATTTTATGTAAATAAACAAAGATTAGGAGCTAAATAATTATGCATTCAGCTAACGCTCAAAGTTTCATCTCATTTTAACTTACTCTAAAAATTAACACTATTTTCTATAATTAAATTTTTGACCTATGTTCATGTATGATACTGAAAAGTAAATTAAACAAGATTATCGTAAATTAAACAGTGTTTGCGCAAACCACTAAGTAGGGATATTTCGTAGATCGCTAAGGGAAAATATAACCTTAGGCCCTACAATTGGCAAAACTGACTGTCAAACTCAGATGTTTAGGCCCTGCGCTCGGCTATGACCGGGGCCTACGATCTACGACGCGAGACGCGACCCTTAAATTGTATCTTAAAAATAGCTTTATGTGTATCTTTACACTTTGAATTAGTAAAGATGTAAAATTAACATGATTTGCAATTATTGTAAATTTTCTATACATCTCTAGGTCAATAGACTTTTTATGCATCCGTAGGCTACTATCGGCAGAGTTTAACATCAGTTTCACGATACACCGTAGGCTACTCATGATTGATCTTAAGCGGCGGTCCGACTAGGCTGGTTACCAGCCGCTAATTACTAGCCGCTAGTAAATATCGCCATCAGCCAGCGGATCTGAAGGGTTCACATTTAAAGTAAACCAGCCGCCAGTACAGTTGCTGCTAGTACTATTGGATGGATGTTTTGACTTGAAAACATTGTGTGTCATCGGCTCCCGCGCCACTCTTCTCCGACTTTTTTATTTTGTAAACTTCAAGTCTGTATGTATCACGCAGACTTTTAATTTTGTTTCTTCAATGCGGGCAAACTTGCGCTTAATCCTTGTTCATCAAGCCGTTGAAGTAACTCTTCATAAGCTGAGTCTTTGGCATTTTTGTTTATGTAGTCTGCATTCGAAACATCCCACAAGCAAGGATAATTTTGGAAAATGTCTAAAAATGTTATAACGTCTCTACCCGACCACTTGATGCTGTCCACCATATTCACCGTCAATTGCAAAAAAGTACAAAATAAAAACACTGCAAACACTGACACAGCGCACAAAACTAGACAGGTTAATTCGCCAGCCGCTTGTGAGCTACTAGGGGTTCACATTGGCTGGTTGCCGCCAGCGAAGTGATCACGTGACTGCCAGCGGATGGTAAAAAAAAGGCCTGGAAGACTAGCGGTGTCTCTAGTGTCGCATAGACTTTCTTGTCCTTCTGTATTCTGTAGATGCTGGCAGAGAACAACTCCTCCACCTTTCCAATAGAGCGTTTTACTTGCTGTTCTATTCATAATAAAAAGGGGTTTGCTTTAAGGGTATCTTTAAAAGTACGTCACCAAGCTTCATAATATAATTAATTGGGTCAAAATAATCACAATAGTTCAAATTGAAAAGGTATATCTTGAAATATACCTAGATATCCAATATTTTGTTCATCTCAATTAATAATTTTTATTTCGGTGACGGATGGTTGTTGCAACTTCTTGGAATGGACCTTTATAATAACGGCAACACAAATGTCTATTTTTACTATATTTTCATAATGGCAAACATTTAAAATTTTTAAACGCAAATATATTAAAACCGGTAAATTTGATCAAAAATGTAGTATACGTGGGGCAAAAAAGTTTTAACATTGTATTATCTAATCAGTAACCAATGATATCAAGTTCGCAAGGATCTTACGACAAATAACGGAGTTATTGTGATTTTTCACCCAGATACATTGATTTTGTATTATATTTAATGCAAATTAATGTTATTTTAATACAAAAATCACAAAAACTCCATTATATGTTGTCAGATCCTTACAACCTTGGTAGGGTCTATCATTGGTTGAATAGTTAAATTTTAGAGCTTTTTTGTCTTTTAAAAAATTTTATAACCTATACCAGTTTTTAGATATTTAAGATTGTAATTTTAAAATGACCGCTATTTAAAAAACGTGGAGTCCCATTTGTCATAATCCCATTTGTTATAAACGCGAAAACCGTCCCACTAGTTATAAAAACGACTCATTCCCACTAGTTATAAAATTTATAACTAGTGGGACAGACTGATGTTGGTTTATAACTAGTGGGAAAATCGTGGAGTCCCATTTGTCATAATCCCATTTGTTATAAACGCGAAATCCCATTTGTTATAAACGCGAAAACCGTCCCACTAGTTATAAAAACGAATCGTTCCCACTAGTTATAAAAACTGGCGGGAAAATGAAAAGTTTAAATATTCCCACTGGTTATAAAAGAACCGTTCATAAAGAACAGTTCGAAAAGAGTCGTTCACTTCAGGTTGTTCCCTGCTATGCGCGAAGTTGATGCGCAGTCGACCGAGACGCACTCGCCTGCTTGACGAGCGTCTAGATCTAGCACACTTTAATTCCAGGTCGGGAGGTTCCGGCCGTCGTCGTAACTGTTCGGCTACCAGCCTGTGCTGTATCTAGGACGAGCGTTAGGGACAGCACATACTGCGAGTTATGACGTAATGAAGTGACGTCATGGCTCGCAGCTGTATGCTCGTCTATCGCCGGAATAGTAACAATGATGGCAGGAAACCGTCGACTGTTTGACGTTTATAAAAAGCATGACGTCATAACCTTCACAAATAGAAGAATACATTTTTAAAAATTATAAAAAATAATTAATCTAAAAAAGTCTGAATGATTTTAATACAGAAAATCTTAAAATATAATGTTAGTGTTGAATTTTTTTTTAAATTGTATAACTTATATGAAAAAAAGGTTGCCGCTGTAGACTGAACTGATTATTAGTGACATTTATTTGTTTAGAATCCTTTATTTCAACTACATATAATTTTTTCTACTTGATATTTAATTTTTGTCGTTCGCTATACATTATAGCCTTTAAAACATATTGCATTTATTATAGGTAATTGTGGAGGATGAAAATGGGAGGATAATAGATTAATTAAGCTATAGAAGACATTAAATATTAATTTTTTATTTCAATATTAATAAAAATATATACAGTAAGGTATACAAATATGGAAACTGTCAGGCCATCAGCAAACACATCATGAAAGTAAAACTCAGCATAAGTAGTGATAAAAGTTTGTAAATCACAATTCTAATTGGCAATAATAAGTTTTGTAGCAAATTTCCCTTTAGGGAATACGCTACTCTACTATACGGTAGTAGGCACGGTAAGACCAAAGCATGGTAGGTACCCTGTTATTTTTCATTTTATTTTTTTCAGTTATTAAGATTATTATTAAGATCTTAGTCATATTAGCAGCCAGCCCTACAACTTGAATGTGAAATAGACATATATCTATGGTATAAATTACATACATACAGGAAGCATTTACTTATTTATTTATTTAGTGTGAGGCAGGTTTTTGGCTTTATTAACCTTAAATTTTGAAATTCAAATAATTGAACTTGACCACTTATAAGAGCTAAAAAACAAACAATTTAGTATTATTGAATAATAAGTGGTTATGGAGAAAATCCAAAAATATATATTTTCATGTAAATCTTATGGGAAATTAACAAACTTAGATCTTGCTCATTTATTGACATATCTTGATAACATTCAATACATGTACATTCATTGGTGTGTACATTGGAAAGCGTTTAACTTATATATAGGCTACCGGAACTTAGCAAACCAACGGGGTTTATGGGGATAATAAAAAGAATACCATAATGATGAAATTTGGTATGTAAGCACATTCGCTAGGTAAGATTTAAATACACAGTTTGACAAAATATATCAAACGTTCGGGGTTTCCGGCTTTCATCGTTACGGGCGACATAACTCGCAGTATGTGCTGTCCCTAACGCTCGTCCTAGATACAGCACAGGCTGGGAGCCGAACAGTTACGATGATGGTCGGAACTTCCCGACCTCGAATTAAAGTGTGCTAGATCTAGACGCTCGTGCCTGCTTGTAGGCCGGCCACACACTGCAACAGACGAGGCGAGGCGAGGCGAGGCATTTTGACTAAAGGCGTCTTGAGTGACAGAGAAAGCATTGGCGCTTATGGAGCCCCACACACTGCAAGAGGCGAGGCGAGGCGAGGCGTGAAGACGCGGACAGGCGTCTTTAGTCAAAAAGTGCAGCAGGCAAAAATCTTGTTTCGTCGACAGTCACTAACAGTCAAAGCGTCCTGCGCATGCGCAAAGTCACGCGACACCCCGCACTCACCTGTCGTCTGTATGTTTACAAGCCGTTTTGGCTTGATTGTTTTGGATCAACATTTAGTTGTAATTACCTATACAGTTGTAATTAATTATATTTAACTATAATTCTAGGCTAGTTAACTATAATTATTATGTCTTAGGCGAGTATTTAATTTTTTTTAAAGTAAATTTAAATGATATCTTCTCATTTTACATTTTTACACATAATTTCTACGTAAAAAATAATAATTATCTCCAAATTCAGCCCCAAATTTTCAAATGTAAACCCCTATTGAGTGACCTCTCATTTTAAACAGTTTATCGAGAAAAATTGAATGGCACAAATCGGAGGTCGATATCTCATCTCTAACTAAAACGGCAGCCATTTTAAAATTCGAGATTGGTTGATTGACATTCGTTAAAATTAAATTAAAAAAAGGTTTTAAAAAAGAAGAAAAACTGGAATTATTTTAGAATTAATTAAGTAGCAGGAATGAATTAGTTGGTTCAATTCAAAATAATTCTAAAAATTTGTATTCCTAAAATAGCTATTTACAGATTAAATTTTATTGAATGTCAATCAAACCCATCTCAAATTTTAAAATGCCTGCCATTTTGGTTAAAGATGAGATATCGACCTCCGGTTTTGGCCATTCATTTTCTCTTGATAAACTGTTTAAAATGAGTGGTTACTCAATAGGGGTTTACATTAGAAAATTTGGTTCTGCCCCCAAAATACTCCATTAAGAAATATATACCCCAAATACCCCATAAAGAATTATTAGAGGATTATCTGAAATTCGACCGCATCTCATCACTTTGACCAAAAATGTATGCAGGCCCGTTAGTTTTCGTAGGCCCCGCCCAGACACAGATCATGTGTTGTCAACAAATGGGTGTGTCGACAAAGCTTTATAGTAAAAGTGAATCTATATATTAATACGCAAGCATGTTTTATTTCCTCCTTTTTCCTTAGCTCGTGTGCATCGTAGGATAAATCCGTGCATACCGTTAGAAAGGTATAGTCCTGTAGATGAGCAGAATCATATTCCTACGAGGTGGCCCGTGCGCAAATTGCGCATTTTATGATCCTGTATGAGTGAAACTCACCTACAGTACGTGAATGTTGATTATGAAGTGACAGAGATCTATTTTTGTTTACTATCTGGCTATTTAAATTCATCTGAAGGTAATCAGCTGTTAAATTAAAATTCACATTGAAGAACTTACAATAAAAGTTGGTCAACACTTTAAAGCGCCCTCTAGAAATAATGATTTTAAGTTTAAGTTTTAAGTTTTTAAGCTCTCTCATGTAAGTAAAATTTTAAGTAAGCAATATAAGCGAGTGTGTTACGTACGGCCCCGGCGGCGAATGTAACAAACATGTTACCTTTATACTGAGTTCTCGAGGATATCGACGATTAGTTCCTGTGAATGCATTTGCATGGAATGTTGCTAAATAACAAAATGAATCTGTCCACATGAAATATTTCGAGTTATTAAAAATATAGGGTTAAGTATGATGGCTCTGAATGTAAAGGACCTAAGGGAAAATAAAAGAGGTATCATAAGGTTCCGGGGCTCCCCCCCCCCATTGGATCTCAAAGTTTAAATGTTAAGCCGCTTGGGCACTGGCCAAACTTTCGTGCCGAAATTGTTGACAGGACGGTGGCGACGTCCTGTAATCCAGCTACTTGGAGGTCGCGAATTGTGGATGTTATAAGCGATGGCTTGTGGATAATACCAGTTGTGAAATTAACGAACCTCTTTGAGGATTAAAATTTTGATGGCAGTTTCGGTGTGCCAGACGGACACCCTACGCCTGCGCTCTGTCGTCTCTTTGCCGCCCTGCTGACAGATGACAGTGGGGCAGGAAGCCATCCTTAGGCCACACACTGTTGTCGTCGCTGTACTGTGCGGGCGTTCTATTAAACATGGTTTAACCTTTGCATGTGAAGTTGAACTTGTAAAATGCTTAGTGTAGTAAAATTAAGCCAAAATATGGCTGGAAAATGAAAAAATTTTTGGACAGCCAATTTTTGCTGAAATGTGTTCTATGTCATCCCCTGACCTACCTCACAAAAGTCCCCTGAAATCCCCAATGGGCAACATGCCAAAAAATGATTGGATGGCCCTCGTGGAGTCAGAAATAAGTCTTTCGTCGAAAAATAGGTTTATGTATATCAAATTAAAGCTCTTAAGTAGTAGAATTCAATGCCGCAAACCCCATCTCAAAAGGTTTCTTGAGTCGTAAATGGCAGCCTGTCAAACTTAGAATAAAAATCAAATTTTAATCTTAACGCATAAAAATGTAATAATATTAGAAATACTTGACCTTTTGAGGTCCGGTTTACGGCAAACGTTTGCTTGTACAATTCTTGGCAAATATCGATAGCTTGACATATGCCCATCATACTGCCCTTGAACCACCCTCTACATGGACGTCCCATAGAGGGAGTTTCGAAAAATTTTTCTTAGTCCATAGCCATGCTATACATAATTTTAAAGGTCTTAATAAGGAGAGGACATACCCGAAAAACAAAACCTCAAAAGGTCAAATACGTCGGAAGTTACGTCGGAACGAGCTTGTTTTCAAAATGGAAGAGGGCAAGAGAGTGGAGCGAACGAGCTTTGTGTGAAAACGAAAGTAATAATGTTACCGAACTTAAGGTCGGCCCCCCTGGTACTACAAAAGTAAAATAATACACTGAAAAATATACCGTTTATTCTTCATAATTAAACATTTACTGTCAAATAAATACCAAATAAAGTTAACATTATAAATCCACGAGGTTTCCTAAATGCCAGTTGCAAGTCACTACATGACGGACAGAGCAACAAAGAAGTAGTATCAAGAGGCGTGAAGGCGCCAGCGACCAAGGAATACTATAGACTGGCAATGTGGCTCGCTGTTTGACGACGGGCTGCGCCTATGGTGGAGGAGAGACAGGCACGTGAGTGCGCGTGCGTCGCACAATACCCATCGTCGAGCGGTGTCGAGACAGTGTCAGAATTGTCTACTTTTTGGTGCATGGCAAGGTCATTTGATATTACCAGATCACTTGTCGTTATGATAAGTGTGGTTACTTTTTAAGAGAAGGGGCAAAATTAAACCTTTAATGTCAGTTTATTTTTATTTTTTTTTTTTAATTTTTAATTCAAAACTTTTTTATATCATAAAGTTGCTGAATATCAACTATTTTTGTGGAAATAATTTTCATGTAAAAATATTGATAGGAAGGTTTTAACAGCCATGTTATACAGTCAGTAAGGGAGGCTATTTTTTCTGTTTTAAAAACAAACAGTTTTTATTTCTAATAAATATCTTAGTAAAATTTACAGTATCAAATATCAATTAAAATTTCAATTAAAAATACACCGTATATATCTATGTATTTTTTGTAATATCTAGTGTCTTATTATGTCTCTATAAGTTTTTTTTTTGTTTTAAATAACTATGTATTTTTAAAATCATACATATTTAAATTTTGTTAATACATTTTGTCGTTTTTAAGGAAATGTTTTTCTTGTTTATTAATGCCTTTTCTTATTCATTATTCAATAATAAAGGGTTGCAGTAATTATTTTGGATACAATCACCGATAAAAAATAATAATTCACAAAATAATAATAATAAAGTAATAAACTATCAAAGTTGTATACGTGCGACAAGTGCTCCGAACGGCGCGGCGGCACGGGTCGCGGCAGCCGGCCTGTCGGCAATTAAACTATTAACTTTGAATTAGAATAAAACCAAAAAAAAGCGTTCTACAAAAAAGTTTTAAATTACAAAGTTGCGATTTAAGTCTTTTCCAACAACTTTCCCGCTGACAAAATTCACCTGACCAATAAATAAAAAACTTCCTCGCTTACTAACTTTTTGATGTCATGAATTTCAAAAAAAAGTGCTTTGCTATAATTTTGTATCTTTTTCTTCGTCTTATTATTTTTATTTCGACATAAAAACATTACCATAGGCACCGTTATATAGTAATGTTCATCATACTAAAATATCAAAATTTTATCTTGACTATAACTATATTTTTTTACAGTGTTAATGAAACGCGGCGAATTCCTTGGTCGCTGGAAGGCGCTTCCTTTCAGCACGAGCGGACAGAAGTGAACGACTCTTTTGAACGACTCTCCTCCACGAACGGTTCTTTTATAACTAGTGGGAATTTTCAAACTTTGGCCTTTCCCGCGCTAATTTGTGAACAGTGGGACTGTTTCAAATTTATATCTAGTGGGACGGAATAAACATTTATAACTAGTGAGACGATTTTGTCTCACTAGTTATAAAACTCAATTTATAACAAATGGGACGATTTGAGAAATATTTATAACCAGTGGGAATATTTAAACTTTTCATTTTCCCGCCAGTTTTTATAACTAGTGGGAACGATTCGTTTTTATAACTAGTGGGACGGTTTTCAAGTTTATAACTAGTGGGATTATGACAAATGGGACCTCGCCTTAAAAAATACACATATAGTAAAACAAAGTGTATTTTTATGGACATTGGTTATTGCGTGGAAAAACAATATGGCGGATATCTAGGTAAATATACTGTTTAGGATATACCTTTATATGAACTTCTTTGCTTATTTTGACCCAATTAACCATATTATGAAGTTTGGTGACGTACTTTAAAAACACCCTGTAAATGATTTTTTAAATCAAATTTCGTGTATCTACTACATGGACAATCCTTTAGTTAGGACATCATTCAACAGTTCAAACAGGTAATCAGTTATTGGGAGTCTATAGACAACAGGAGCTCTAGTGCAGTTCTCCATTCCTGGTTTCCATAAAAACTAACTGAGTGTCATGACTGTATTCGTACCCCCAACATAGGGTCTACTTGTATCAGACTGTGCTATCCTCTATAAGTGTTTTACTTCGAACGCCGTGGCCTTGTTAAAGAGTGTTAAAGAGGGTGTGTGTCAACATGAATGTAGAGGATATTGGTATTAAATGTCCTTTATCACTGACCGGTGGCCCCCTGGCCCCCCCAGCAATCAGAGGTAAACTCCGCTCATGTGCACACATCTGTTCAACAATTGATAGTTGCCGTGATTGGGGGTACTGTGTAAATCAGCAAGTGTTCTCTTTTTAACTAAGTATCTCATTGTGACTCTATACGTCAAAAGTGACACCATCTTTACTCGGTGCTTTTTATGCAGATTGATAGTAGGGGTTGGTTTTTGGGCTATATAGGCCTAGTGGATATCATCTATGACTTTTCAAATCATGAACAATTATGTATACGGTACTAGAGGATCAACACCTGATAGAAATACTACCAAAAATCCAGTTGATATGGACCCAAATAGTTGAAAAAATATTTTAGTTTTAGTTTCAGTTGAAAAACTGAAATGTTAGTTTTTCTGATTTGCTAGCATTTGTTTGTACAACAGCTGTCTAATGTTTCAATCAATTAAACTTTTTCCATAAGATTAACATTGAAACTTTGAATGCCTGTAGGGCATAGCTCTTGGAGCCAATGTGATTTATAATGAGATTCTGCTCATCAACAGGAGCATAACTTCTAACAGTATCTGTGGGTTTCTCCATTGATGCACACAAGCTGAGAAAAAAATAGGAAAGAAACATGATTGCCTGTTAATATAAAAATGTGTTTGTTCTGAATATAAAAAATGTAGGGCTAGGCATATTACCTGCACTACAAACAGCCTTGAATATTTTTATTCTTATAAGAGTAATCATTTTACCTGTAGGAAAAGTTTCAAAAATTAATTGATGTCATAATAATTTTATTCTTTATCCTCTTCTTAAAATAGGGCATTTCAATACTGTTCATGGAATTGATAAATCTGTAAAAATATTGTAACTGATTTAAAAGATCTTTGACGATTTACTTTACCTGGAAATATTCTTCCAGCCTTTGGCGCAGAGGATTTGGAATTTGGTGAAACCTAATGAACTCTCTAACCCTCAGCATTTGTGTGTGATACCTGGCGGTGCCAGAGTATAGCCTCTGGATGATGGCCGAAACGTTCCCAAATATACTGGCATACATGAGAGCTGCAACAGAATTACAATGTTAGGCCCGGTTCACACGAGCGTCAAAATACACTGCGTGCAAGCTGCGTCAACGCGGCGTCTCCGGTGCACACGAGCGTTTACGTGTGTACTGTTCCATTTGAGAACATGCACTGCTCAAACGCCGCTGCAAAATAAAGCTGCATCAACGCAAACGCAAAACGCCCGTGTGCACCGGGCCTTATAGTCGGGGGCAATAGAACAGGCGGGTGAAGGTCAAGCTAATTAACATGTAGTTAAATGAGCAAAAATCAGCTGGCTTATTCAAAGACTTGACCTTGACACGCCTGTTCTATTGCTCCCAACTATAGTTCATCTGACTGGAGTTATGTTCAGTTAAAATGTCAATTATTCTGGCTGTTCATTTCTGTCATACAGCTGTTATTGGTACAGGGCCAGAGTCAACACCACCTAGAACACAAAGCCGGAGTGCTGCCATTTTTGTTTGCCTTTTAGCATCAGCTGATAGCGAAAACAAAAACATTTTCCGCTCAACCCTAACCCTAACAACTATAACCTAGAGATGTATCACAATGGAATGTATTCATTTTTAATATTTGATTTTTAAAAAGGTACCAATCGTAATAAATATTATGAATTATTTGCTTTCACTTCATGAAAAAGTTTAAACAATTGTCTAACTCAAATAATTTTATATATAATAATAATGTTTTCGGACACAAAGTGATACTAATTTTTACACGAATTAAAAAATTAGAATAGTTGACTAGCAGTAGGCCTAACTATTATTTGGCCTCTAATGAAATTGTTGGCAATACCATTTAATTAGCCTACACACGGTAGGCCTACTTTCCTAAACTATGAGTATGAAATGTGTACAAATATTTAACCACAACGATTCAAACATTTTATTTGAAAATAACCTATTAACTGATAGGCTATTCGTTATAATCAATGAAATACTGTATATGTATATAAATGCAATTTAAACTTGTGCTGCTTAGATTTAGATTGAAAAATGTCTGTTTTTGAATACTACTTTCGTCACTTCTGAGTTAGGTTATTGGCGTATCATCTTAATTCTTCACAGCAACATCATTGATTGTAGTTTCTTCATTAAAATTTATAAATCAGCGCCTGTTGCTTTCAATTAATTTTCATGAGTAGGCTGGAAATGAATCTTCACACGCTCAATCTCGGTACCCATGAACCTTTGAAAGGAAAGGTGCTAGCAGGCAACCATGGCTTCGTTGATATAATTGATGTTAAGAATAACGTTTAGCCCAACCATCTAGAAGGTACTTTCTGATTATTAGCCAAATTAAATACGCCTCTCTCTTCCTCATTGTTGCTAGTACAATCTTTCTAATCTTCCAAAGTAAAAACTGTTTAGCTTGGTCGTAATACAACACAAAAAACTATTCAGAACACTCAGATATTTAAATTGAACTTCGAGTCAATATGAAATAACCACATTTATGAACAAAATTGTTATTGAATGAAAAATAATCAGTTTTAAAACACCATACACTATAAATTACAAATAACACGAGAAAATTTTATTGAAGTTTACGAAAAACAACCCATGTAAACAAAAACAAATGATTGTTTTGACATTGCCTTTTAGGTGACGTCACAAGGCATTTGACGTCAGAGCGCTCCGGCTTTGTCTTAGTAGCAGGTGTTGCCAGAGTACAGCTATATGCACTCATATGGAGTTTGTTTTATTTGCACCCTCTTGTAATTCAAACTAGATGAGACTATTCCTTTGACATATATAATATTTGTTAATTATTTTAATAATAAACATTAATTTCATTGAATTAAAACTGGACATCCATAGTAATATTTTAATAAGTCAGAGTTAAATACTCAACTCTCAAGAAATTATATTTTCTCTCTCTCTCTCTCTCTCTCTCTCTCTCTCTCTCTCTCTCTCTCTCTCTCTCTCTCTCTGAAGTTGTTTTAGTATATCTAAAGCATATCCGAATTGGTAAACAAACTTTTTATATAACTATAGATGGTTAAAAATCATCTGTTATTAGCTTGGATACATTACTAAAATCAATGTGAGATCCTAATCTATGCAATTTATTTCTTGGCTATAGTGGACGTTGCTGGAACTACCTGAATAAGTTTTGCATTGTTTTCAAGCATACTAAGGGCGAGACACAATATCTAGTATTTGGGGTAAAACATTGTGGATAAAGAAACACTGCTGCACTTGGCACGTGTGTGACCCAAGACTCAGATAGATGATGGAGAGGAAGGAGATTGGGTCGTGGAAAGTAAGTTTTTAACTAATACATGCTATTCATTGTATACGTTCATAGCTTGCGTACGCTGCAGTTTCAGCGGCTGCCGATACAGGCTGCCAGTATCGGGGGGGGGGGGGGGGGGGGAGGGGGAGGGGGGGGGTCTTGCGGGTCAAACATTCATTGTGCAGTATTTCACCTGCCCCATTTTTTCAGCTTTATTTTAAGCCCAATAAAAGTGGAAGTAATTTTAAATGGAAGATAAAGACTTGGATATTTGACATGTTTTTGATTTTTTCATATTTTGAATTCATATCAAGCTATAATGGATTAAATTTGATAAACTTTGATCCATTATAGTTTGATGTGGATTCAAAATATTCATAAATCTAAAACTTGGTCAAATAGCTCAAGTCTTCATCTTTCATTTAAAATCCCTCCCATTTTTATCGGACGTAAAATAAACTCAGAAAATTGAGTCAGGTAAAGCACTGCATGACGTTCCAAAAGCGGCCCTTTAGCCCCCTCTTAATTTTATTTTGACTTATAAAATTCACAATAAACGCTTATATTTGGTGTACTTACATCCTACTAACATAACACAAATAGTAAACACTTTCTCAGCGTCTGTGTTGGGTGCGACATTCCCAAAGCCCACCGACGTCAGCGATGAGAAGGTAAAGTAAAGCGCCGTAATGTATCTTGACTGCAACAGACAGGTTAAAGCGGGTTGAGTTCGGCTTAAAAAATGACTGAATAAAAAAAAGATATCAAATGAGGATTACAACTACATTAGTATATGTGTTATTTTAGGCAATATTAAGCTATAAGGGGATTTCCAACACATCAGCTTACACATGACAGGGTAGAGCTCCTTAGGATTGGCAAATGAAATAAATTTTGGAAGATTTGTGTACGAGAAAGTCACTCAAATGACCACCTCGTTCGACAAATCTTATATGTGCTATCTTAGAGAATTTTTAATTCAGAAACAATAATCAACCAGCCTATAATGTCTTTGCAGAATGTTTGGCTGAGCTGCAATATTACTTATACAACTTTTTTGTGGTCATAATGCTCAGCACACTGCACATTTTAGGCATATATAAGAAAATAAATTTTACTTTCCAATGCTACAGTTCATAGCGATATTTAGTTACTAAATACTATGTTTAAAAAAACGATGAACCATTAATGGACTCCCTGTACAATGTTAGCATGTCATTTGATTGTAACAGAACAAAATAGACGAAGAAGTTTTAGTAATTCAATTAACAAGCATTAGAGCCATAAAGTTTGTTATTTTCCATCATATTGATAGCTGCGGATGTAAGAGTACCTTTATTGACGGGCCGCCGGTGTTGTTGTGCAGGTAAAACTGATGAGTGTCGTTGGCCAAGATGTCGAGCCATCCGACCTTGCTCTGGAGGTGGGGCCGCTCTGCGTTGCCTATGGCGTACCTGCCAAAACAAAAATAACATTTCAAACAATATACAATAATATAAGGGTATTTATAATGTTTGCTAAATTATCAAAATTTGATTAATTGGTCTGTTACATGATTACGTTTATGATGGGAATATTTCTCAAGTTTTATTTTAAGCAATTAAAAAAAGACACTTTGTAAATATAAAAAAAATTCAAAAGACTTCCTTTTCAATGGATGAAATTTTCTGGCATCTCTTTTTAAATAAATAAGTCTCAAAAAATGTTTTGAGCCATTATAGCTTCACTTAATACTTAATGGTTTACATACCTTACTGTCAAGTGATCCAATAGTAGTTGAAACACTACTGCAGTTTCAATCAGTCAAAGGGATCTCCATCAGGTGTGCAGGTTGTCAAGGTTTCATTCAAACTGAACTTGTCAAGTTATAAAAAATACACAAGAATAAACAAATAAATACACACGATGACACGGACACATACGAAAAAACAAACAGTTCATTTTTCGCAACGGTACCGGCGACGAAGGAATGCGCTGTGCGTGCCAACGGTTGGTTTAGAATAATGAAATCTGTTAGTGCATGGTGGTAGGTGCTGCGCATTCCGTCGTCACAGGTACCGGTGCGAAAAATGAACTGTTTGTTTTTTTGTATGTGTCCGTGTCATTGTGTGTATTTACTTATTTGTTTATTCTTGTGTGTTTTTTATAACTTAACGAGTTCAGTTTGAATGAAACCTTGACAACCTGCACACCTGATGAAGATCCCTTTGACGGATTGAAACTGCAGTAGTGTTTCAACTACTATTGGATCACTTGACAGTAAGGTATATAAACCATTTAGTATTAACTATACAGTGATTCGGTTGGATAACATCATAAAAAAGCTTCACTTAAGTTTAAACATGATCTTCAGTTTAAACCTAAGTTTAAACTAAAAGTCATATGCAATTGCATAGTTTAAACTTACACTTAAAAGCTGATTTGAACTGTTTTAAACTAAAGTCACGGCCACAAAATCAAGCGGGTGAACAATTTTGCAACGTCGCCAAATTGCCAGTCATGGTTATTAATTGAATCATGTTTTATACTTATGTCAATGTTTTTTCCTGTTTTACTACACGATAAGTTTTTTGAGAATTTTTTATAGAATTGACACTCAACATATGGTCTAGACAACAGGGCCGGCCTTAGGTTTCCTGGCGCCCTAGGCGAAAGTATCGTCAGGCGGCGCCCCCCCCCCCCCCTGAAACCAATCGAGCTGTTTGTTTTAGCTGTTATAAAGCCTAAATACTGTATTACAATAAAAGTTTTAAGATATAAAATAGGTTTTGATTACAGAATTATGATTAGGTAAAGCACTTGGAATAAAAAATATAACTATACATAATTTATTGTAAAAAAATTGACTCTTTCTTTACTGCTGATCGAAGTGAAAGTTACATCCATTGAGAGCTGGGAGCGCCCTTTTTACCAAGAATGGGGAGCTCTTTACTGCCATCGATCTAGCGCTCTCTTTATCGCTAATCAGGGACACTGTTTATCACCAATTGGAAAGATGTTTACCGCTAGTCGGGGGTGAACTTTATCGATGATCGTAGGTGCGATTTATGCTTATTCGGGACGCTCTTTAACGTCTATTATGAATGCTTTTATCGCCAATGGGGGATGCTGTCTAACGCCAGCCGGTAGCGCAACTTAACTCTAATCAGGGGCGCTATTTATAGTTGATTAAAGGCCAATGTTTACCGCTGTTCGGGGGCGCTATTCACCATCGATCAGGGGGCACTTTTCACAACCCGTTGGGGGTGTTCTTAACTGCTTATCAGGGGTGCTATTTACGCTTATCGGGAGTGCTCTTTCCTGTCGATCAGGGGAGCTTTTTACCACGATCAGTTGCACAATATAACTCTGATCAGGGACGCTATTTACTTTCAAGTAGAAAACAATGTTTGCTGCCGGTCAGGGCGCTCTTAACGTTGATCAGGGGCGCTTTTAACGGCAGACGGTGGCGAGATTAAATTCTGATTAGGTGTAATTAGCGTATTTCGGGTGCTATTTATGCCGAATGGGACGCTTTTTACCTCCGATCAAGCATGTTTTGGGGACGCTCTTGCCCTCTGATAAAGGGTGCTGTTTACTGTCGGTCAGGGCACTTTTAACTGCCGATCACCGGCCCTTTTTATGACAGACCAGGGGCGCTCGTCTCCACCACGATGGCGCCCCTCAGGCCTCAGCGCAATAGCCGGTTGCCTAGTTCGCCTATATGGTAGAGCCGACCCTGCTAGTCAACGCTCTACGCTCAGAGATCAATTTGTACATTGAAGTATGCAATTTTCGATGATCTCTCTAATTTTTTTGGTTGTATGTTTATCGCGTTTTTAGTCACCGCCTGATTTTGTGGCTGCTACTGTAGATTATATTTAATCTGATGTACAATTTATTAGTTCAAATGGACCTTTTTTGTATACAAAGTTTGTTATTGATTTGATTTCTGTAGTCTTTGATCTATACCATTAAAACATAACTTGAACCACCTAAAACTTGAAATCTAAGCATACTATCTGAAATCTGAAAGCTACTTAAAGCTGTGTTCACATTGGCTGAACAGTGTTCTGCCAAACTCAACAATTTTAATATCTCAACAAATAATTTAGGTACATTGTCAGAGTTATACTGGCATTTATTAATTTTTCCCTATTTCATATTCCACCCACCAAATACAAGCGAGCCAGTGGGCGATGAGCGCGAAGGTCGCCATCAGCAGCAGCAGCACGGCCGCACCGTACTCCGAGTAGCGGTCGATCTTGCGTGCCACTCGCACCAGCCTCAGCAGACGAGCCGTCTTCAGCAGACCGATCAGCGTTGTCGTCTGGAATCAGCAGGACAGAGTAAACCAGGTCCTACGACTCAACGACGACGAACGATCAAGTGTCTGAAATGTCTAGCACCAGGCCAATCTTGGGGAGGCGTAAATACAAAAAACATCACAGGCAATTCATCTTAGTAAAAAATAATCTTTGTCACAGCACCTCTAACAAGTTTTTAGAGGTAAAAAAAGTTTTTTAATTACAATAATGAGGAACGTGACATGTTTTTATGTTTTTTTAAAACATTATACTTAACATCATGTCATGAACTTATTGTTGGAATCTCTCTTTGAGAAGTGAATAGTAGTAGAGAATTGGGCTACACATGAAATCGAATTCATCACAACAATTCTTACAGTACATCCACATTAGTTTAACTGTTGTGATGGTCCATTGTTATTTTGTTGCTATCCTTTGTTTCAAGAAAAAGTCAAATACATTGTAGCCTAAGTATGATAAACTTTTAATATTAAATGAAAAAGCTTTGTAGTCCTAAGTATTTTAAAAAATTATATAAATATTTATACAGTAGAACCTCGAAAGTTCAACACTTTGTGGACTTAAAGAGTGTTGAACTATCAAAATATCAAACTATAGGGAGTATAGAGGAAATTTAACATAGGGAGTATAAAAATCATGAGTTTAATTTACTAAACACTTAATTTTAATGAAACTATAACTTGATTAAAATTTAACTTAACCATTATTCAATCATTCGCCACTTTGTTTACCGTACATTTACATGTTCTGTCAGACTCCAATAAGGAGGCTATATTGCCCGTTACTGACATGCTATGTTGGTACGAAGAATGTCGAACTGAACAATCAAGGTTCTACTATATGTTCAAGAGATATATAAAAGAAAGCATGTAGTATAAAGAAACGTATTGACATGTTTCTTCAAAGTTGATTTTATATAATTTCTGAGTTAGGTACTGTAACAATTTAAATTCAAGTTTGACTCAAATGTAATATAACTCATTATTTATTTGATTGTTAGTTTTAGAATATTTTTTAAGAACTGATGTTAATATTATATCCAAACCATGTACAGAAAATACATCTATGATTTTTAAGTATGTTTCAATCACATGGTTTTCCCTGATATTTGGGTTTTAACACGGTTAGAGACAAAATATCTTTCATTGCTAAATCTTTAACACACACATTTAACTTACACTGCAAATTTGTAAAGCAAAATTATAGAATCATAAATTCATGAGTAGAAATTTATAAAATTGTATATATTTTTAATGCAGAAAGTCTTTTGGTTTCCCATAATCTTGAAAAATATACACATTTAAAATTGCTGTGTTGTCTCTGACTCCAATATAATTTAACTAACAAGATGCAAAACAGTATAAGGAGACAATTACCTCCAAGATTGTCGCAAAATTAAATTACATGAAAGTTACACCAAAATTGAAATCAAATAAACGATTAAACACAGAGCATAATATCACAACATCATCTACAAAACAAACATGATTTACCTTTTCTACGATTTTTTGGAGCAAAATAAATAACTTTAAATAGATTTTGAGCAATCCACTGTCATTTTTGGTAGCTCGTTCTCCATAATGCCTCTTAAAATTAAGATCTTAATTTTATCTAAGGCACCTGCATTAAGAAGCAAAGCAAAAGCATCTAATTTTATGCTAATTTAAAGTAATTTCTACACCTTTGTTACTTATAATAAATAAATGTCTTTGAAGGTAAAAAATCAGGAATGGAAACTAAATGTTTGGAAATAAAGGTTGTTTTAATTTGTTAACATTTTAAATTTAGATAGTGCGTAATTGATATTCTTTTATTAATGTTACAAAAATGTATTTTAGAAATTGTTTTCTAAATAATGTATTTATAGCTTTATTGTTAGTATACTTATTTCATCAAATTAAAAAGTAAAGATCTGTGCTGTACTTCATCATAGTATATATTTCAATTGTAAAAACTCTGTGGCTCCATGTGGATTTGAGGTAATATATATATATATATATATATATATATATATATATATATATATATATATATATATATATATTTTTTTTACCACAGATACAAAATATATATATTTTTTACACACCGTACTGTAGTTAAGGAGAGTCTAATAAAGTATAATGCCTATACTATTTAACGGAATTCAAAAACAGCTAATGTGAGGAATGTGAAACGTCTCAACATTTAATTTACATTTCTAAGAGTAAAAATTATATGTTAGTCTTACTTTAAAAAATCCAAATACTCCAAACTGCATTTAAAACTAAGCAGGGATTATCAGAAATAGTGGGATCAAATGAAATATAAACTTTATAAAATAAAAATTCTTTTATTAATCATTTAATAATTTAAATGTTTTAAAGAATTTAAACTTGTAGAATAAAAGTTGAATCCTTCCTAGGATTAAATCAATATAATACAATAATAAATCATTTGTATTAAACCCGCAAAATTTTTTTGATTAAACGTATGAAAATAAAAAATAAATACAGCAACTCTTTAAACTAGGTAAAAAAATAACGTAAATATACAAAAAAATATATGTTAGAAAATACACATAAAAATCAAATACATTCAAAGCTATGTAAAATTGTTTGAATGGTACGCTCATTCAAATAATAATTTATCCTATTTCGTTATAAAAAAAATTTAGCAAAAAGTTTATTCGTTTCAAATACAACACACACACAACTCACCATTGCTACTTAAAAATATTAAAACACACTAAAATCAACACTAAAATATTCTATTTCTACTTAGAATTAAACTACTCAGTATCATTACTTTGTAATCGTTTACTAGACTGCTAGGTAGTATAAGCAGCCTGTAAAGTGCAAAAATATAATAGAAAATGGACACTTTAAAGACATGCAAAACATTCAAACATGCAGAAGGGGGTTTCGGGTTTCATGCATCATCAAGATGGAGGTCCCCGGGAAGCCATTACTGCTGATCCACAGTTAGTAAACGTGTTTTGTAATTGGGTTGGCTCCTCATAGAATTAACTTTAGTTTTTTTTCATAAATATATTTTTAAATATATTTTCCCCGTGAAGTATAATGCTAAAGTTTATATTATAAACTTTTAGACGACAAAATAGTTCTGTTTTACAAAAATTTAAATATTAAAAAACTAATTTTGAAACTTTTTATAAATAAATAAGTGGACATTAAAGTTAATGGCAAGAAATAATGGATTTTGAACAAGGGGCTGAGAGAAACCACCCTAGTTTGATTTAGTCAAGAACAATCTGCTTTTATTTTTAAACCAAATTTGGAAAATGTTTCAATTACCTACAAAGGTGATGATTTGCTTTGGTATTATGTTTTGCGATCATTGTAAAATGATATGACAAAATTTGTTAGAGGAACAACAAATTATTTTGAGTTATCAAACATTTAGCTTCAAATTTTTTGCTGAACAAGTTAAAGTCTACGTTTGACTTTGGAGAATACAAAAAGAATTGCTAAAGAATTTTAACTATCTAACCTACAGAAATATTCACCTCTAAGAGACTATCTGGTGATACTAAAACAGTTTATCGGTACTTAAAAGTTAAATTTTCATTCTAAAGAAAGAACCTTCAAAGCCTATAGGTGAGATAAAAAAAAAAGCATAAACAATTCAGAATGGGTGGCCTTGAAATTAAATCTCTTATGGTATATGTAAGTGCCTGTAAGAACCACTGAAGATTTAGTTTTGTATCCAACATATTATATAGTAAACAAATGTAATTGAATATCATCAATGTTGGAATATCATTGAACCTTTCCGACAAATTTCTGCAAAACTTATTGAAGCCACGTTTATGTACCAAATTGAATAAAAAATTAGAATTTTGAAGTGCTGCTCTGTAACTTTTCAGAGGTTTTCAAATAAATTTCTGTTTGAACATTAAAAGTAAATTGATACTTCAACTCTAATTATATTGAGAATCAAATAGTTTGATAATGTCAATAGAATAAAGAAAAAAGACAGCAAATGAAATTAATCCCCACAGCCCCAGTTCAATCATGTAGTGCCACAATAAAAATTAAAACAAAAAGTGTTGAGTAAGATGTTGTATCTGTGTACGACTTGCGCGGCATGAGTGTGGGTTAGCGGCAACCAGCGCAGAGAGACGCAATCCGCAATCATTGCAAGCAAGCTCTAACGTCAACGGAGCACTGACCTCATCCGCATCCAAGCCCAACTGCTGAAAGATTCAAAATTGGACTAACTGTTTACAATTGAACACAAACCACCGCGATAATGAAGCTACGCTAGGTTCAACATTTAGAGACAGCTATATGTACAGTTACATACACCATTAACTAACTGTAGCAAAAGATCCGTGTAGAAGCTTTCATTTTTTTAAATTTAGAATGATCGGTCTGACCAGAAGGAATTATCGTCTACAGTCAGTTGAAGATAACATAGCTCCACCATGCAATGGGTACAACATTGAAAGACTAGGCTAGATGATCATGGCTGTGAAAACAGATTGGGGAAGAAATTTAAGAGACTGACAAGTCCATAGAGAAAGACAGTAGGTATATTTTATTATTTTTTATTAGTATTTTTATATTTAATCACCTTATAACAACAATTATAAATGGTTCACTTGTAATAAGCATAATATGCCCACCAAGTTACCTTATGATTTTCAAATTATCTCACTTTGTATTGAATTTTTTTTGGAATAAACTAGACTTCAGTTTTGATCAATTTGAGGAGTATGCACAATTTAACTTTTTCAGCTCCATAAATGGACAAACATTTAAATCCCAATGTTACCTAGACCGGATGAAATTAAACATGACTTTCAGTCAAAGTACTTAAAAGCTATTAAAATTTCTCTGGTAAGCAGCCATTTCCATTATTTCTATGGTTATAAATCCACATTTAAACCAGATAACTCTATAATTTAGTTTTTAAACACCATAAAACAATTAACACACAAATTAAAAACTACATAGATGTCACAGATACTCTATTAATTCTCATACTAAGTAATTCCAAAGTAATGAATCAATAAAAATTAATTTTTCTAATTTAACTTTTATTACTTCTAAACACTTACTTAGAGAACACAAAAACTATGACTCTCTAAAGGTAAAATCACTGTCAATGTATCATACTCAATGTAATTTATTCAAACCTAATAATGACACTGTTATTGGGTCATAAGAAACTAGCTAGCACAGTTCACGTTTGTCATACCATCAATTCTACTATGAAACTAACTAATAACTTATTCTTAGTTAAATAAATTATTTAGAAATTAAATATTAATTTCTACTTTTAAAAGAGAGATACTGAACTTTGAAAGTTACTGGAAATCAATTAAAGTGAAACTGATACTAAGTTACATCCACAGTCAATTAAGTCTATTTTAATCTAGACACTGAAACGTCAAAAGGAAGAACAGAAATTCAAGTGTGAATAAGTTTTCTTTTTGATAAAAGTGTACTAACATTGAATATAAAATAATACATAGATTAAAATATCTCTGTTTTATTTTTAATGCTTAATGTTCTATAAATTTTATTATTTAATGTTTTTATATTTTCGTTTATTTCTTGGAACTTACAGATACATGCAAATTGAAATAAAGTAACATACGAAATGATGACTTTTTACTTGGATACAAGATTGAGATTAAATTAATAGACCTGATTATAAAGTTTCAAAATATTTTTGAAGGAATAACTTCTGATCTAGGAGCTTTGGTTATTGTTCTCAATGCTCTCTTGTTATACTCAAAATGTTTGTTTTTGTAGGATATTAATTCTGACACTATGTTTTTAAGGTTGTATCTTATATATCCTAAAGAAAGTATCATATTGCCATTCTAAATAAAAAAAATTCTTTTGAAAACATTTTGTTCAAATTTAATTCTACTTTGTATCCAATTGTTTCATTTGTTAAACTTAACAACATTTATTTAGTTAACAAGCAGTTCACTTCCTGGTTGCTAACTGATTTTGATGTCATCTTATTACAGTAGAAGCTCTCTTAATGGACCAGACTATGGTCGGATATTGGGAAAGGTTGGTTAAGCCGAATAATACCACATATATGTGTTGAAATCACTTAAACATGATATAATTGTTGCAACACTATCAATTGCTCTTAAAACAATCCATCATAATAAAGTAAATGCACAGTTATAGTATCAAAAACTGTTAAATAACAAATTTAGTAAACATTATTAGCGCAGTAAATTATGCATACATGAAGTATTGAGAGCAAATGACTAAATTTGACTTTCTACGGAAACATATGATTGATTTGATGAAACATTAAAGTTATTTTTACATCATTACGGTATCGTAACATCGGCTCGCACTGAGGAAGTTTGTATATTCCTGGAAAACGATTGGTTAATCCGACAGACTATTGATCCGGGGTCGGTTAAGAGAGCTTCCATTTACAGCTCATCTATACTATTCCCAAATATCGAAAATCACTTAAGATTAAAACTTATTCACACTTGTCGAGTAATGTTGTTTGTATGCCCACAACACTAGACTGACAACGATCCTCAAAGCAATACTACGGGACTGTGGTCAAGTTACCTCGTCGGTGTCGGAGCCGAAGAGCAGCAGGTCGAAGGGGATGGCCGCCACTAGGTCGATGAGGAACCACCCGCGCAGGTAGTGGACAGCGATCTTGCCAGGGTGCGAGACCACCTCATCGTTGGTGTTGACGTAGGTGGTGCGGAAGTTGATGAGGATGTCCACGATGAAGGTGACGTCGACTGGAAAAAGATCAAACAGGTGGTCAACATTACATAACAGTTACATTATGTTTAAAAGTTGAGTATTTAATAGCAAAATCAACAAACAATAAAAAAATATTTATTTTTTAAAATTAGATTTTAAGTAAAAAAAAAATCACTACGGTTTTATTGTGTTTTATAAGGGTTGTTGTTTTGCAAAAGCTAGAAGAACACTCAGAAGGGGGAAAGTTGTGTCTAAATTTAGTTGTGTCTCGTTATCCTATTGATTAGCCTCTTGGAATTTGGTTTAAGAAGTTATAAGTTTGATACCTTTGATGCATATACACAGTTTGGTTTGGAACTGTTTTCATAAAATATTTTTTCTTAAAAACAATTCACAATAACTAAATGCCTCTGTCTGTGGAATAGTATTAAAACAATGAAGGATAATTACTTCAATCGAGAATATAAATAAGAATGAAAATAGATCAACAATTTAAATAAAAAAAAGGAATAACTTAAGCGATTAGAACGTAGGGAAGGGTATTTCTTAGCTTGCATTTATCCCTTGAGGTTTTTTTATATATTTTTTTCTTTTCATTAAAAAAGGTTTTCTCAAAGGAAGAAAAAATTTTCAACCACAAAAATTAATATAACCATTATTTTAACACTTAACCGACATACGCGGCCCAGCAACCCACCTATAAGGTCTATAATGACGATCGGATCGTCGCCGTACTTCTTGTTCTTCCTGGTGTTGAAGTCAGGCTCATTAAGGAGGAAGGCGGCCACATACGGAGTGAAAATGGCTGTGTACATAACTAGCAACAGGATGATCCAGTCCCACACCGCCTTGAATGGACTGTAGTGGAGCACAGTCCACTTGTGGATGCGAGGTGACTGAAGCTTGTACTCCGGTAACACGTCCGCTCCCAGTGATAGTACCTGGAACACACACAGGTGGTCGTGGTTATGGTCATCTTAAGAATAAAAAGTAGTGTCAAGTTTCTGTACATATAAGTAGGATTACAAAGTGATTGTACTGTTTCGTCGAAGAGTGAGTTAATTGCATTGACAGAGAGAGAGGTCATACTTTAATAGACAATAGACAATGGGCAAAGTTCTTTATTTACATAATCATTGAAAATGGCGTGAAAATTTGCAATATAATGAAAGAAAAACTAATCATAATACAAAAATGGAAGCTAGCAGGAGATAATTTACTTTTGATTACAACTTGAAATTGTAGTCCCTTAATTTCTCCATTCTACGAATTCTTTTTCAGTGTAGAAAGGGTGGTCTTCAATCCATTTCAGTAATTTTTTCCTTGAAAGTTCTTCCAGTATCATATTTAAGGTGATCAGGCAGGTTGTTAGAGTGCTGTTGTTGGTTTCTTCGCTGTGAGACTGAGATGGTGTTCAGAAGTGAGAAATTTGAATAATTTCTTGAATTTTACTGGTGGTAGTCTCCAAGCTTTGTTTTATTTGTTGAGATCGCAAGTAGCATTACCTCACTAGTGTACAGTGATGGTACTGTTAGTATTTTGTGGACAGCTGTTTAGATATTCTAGATATTCAAGAATTCTTTTTTCTTCTGATGCAAGAGGATTCTATCCAAAAGCTTTACAGCAAAAACTTTACAGAGGTGTCAAAAGTTTTCCTAAAGTGTTGTTTCTCAGGTGAAATTATAGAATCAAATTTAAAATTAAAAGAATATTTTAAAGCTGTAGTTTGTGCGAGTGTTAACATATCTGCTGTGTTTGCAAGTGGCTATAGGTCATTGCAAAATTACATCGGTAGAAGATTTTTCAGCAGAGGTTATGAGACCTAATTTGACATAAAGCTGCCAAATCAAGGGTTAGAGAGAATTTCTGCCACAAGTATATTGTCTATGAAAATAATTTTTGCGGGGTCAACGATTAAAAGTGAAATGTCACTCCAATAATTTTAGTACTGAAATATAAACTAAAATTTTTTTCATTTTACTAAATACTTACAGTATGGTAGTATAATTAATTGCTTTCCTTAAACACTTTAAAGGGACAGAGATTGCCTTTGGATATGAAAATTTCCTGGTCGATCCTTAGAAAGTTAGTAGTTCTTGAAAGTTAAACACTGGATATAGCTGTATTTGTTAATCAGACAATTAATTACAGTCCTGACAAATGAATCAGCTTCCAGAAATAAATTCGTCTAGTCTTTAAAAAATGAAAACTCCCAAAAGAGTAAAGAGAAAATATAACTTTGTCGATGAAGTGTCATTATTTAGTTTTTTTCCGTACCCGTGTAAAGAGCAAGGTTTTCTGCTAGTACATTGTAAAACTAATAACGCATTTAATGGAAATGAACAAATACAATATCCTGAGCTGGTCAAGGTAGCAGCCGTCGATCGCAGACTTGATTGTCAATTGAGGCTGCAGGTCGATTAGAATCTTTGTATTGACTCAATCAGAGAGTGGTAATGATTTCGAGAGCATTGGGACTCATCGAGCTGTTTAAACAATCACACTCAGTTTTACTGGCTGTCGGGTATTTATTTATGCATACTCATAAGTCAATATACTATCTATACTTATCTCAGATTATACATATCCATTTTATCATCTTATAAAATACTTTTAGACAGACATTTAGCAATTATTGGTAGGATTGTGCGTTTGATGATAGAAATCTAAAATTATTAACACAAATACTACATCTACAAAGGCTTAGATAGGGGGCCATCTAAGATTTTCCATGCTTGGGGTTTTTCAAATGGGGGTTTCCCATTTTTTTACCATAACATTTTAAAATAACATAATTTTGTGTTACATATCTTGCAAGAGCTAAAAAAATAAAAAAGTTTGGTGTTTGAACTGTTAAATTATCTTGAATGGTTGCAGAGGAAATTCAAAAAGAAAATCTGGTATGATGTGATTTATTGATATTAAATCCAACTAGTGGCTTGTAGGGGCAAAGGCCCCTAAAAATCAAAATGGTGATGTTGTCTCCAAAAATTAGTTTCAATGTATCACTTTCTTGCAGTATTCCTGTATTTTTATCAAGCTGTAGTATGAATATATACACGTTTAGGTTTTCTTATAAAATATTTCCTAATCTTGACGAAACTTTTTGGCGGTATTAAATCGGTAATTTAATAATATATTATCCCTGTATTAAAATACAGCAGCCTGTTTTGTGGGAAAAAGAAAAGTTTTTGCACTACTACCGAACACGGTAAAAATCTATTCACATCAAATAGATAGCTTTAACTTTTAACATGTTCATGATGAGTTTGTAACTCAAGTAAATAAAATAGTTCAATACAACATAAGCCCATTAATATTGTACAATCCTTTAACCTGGACCCCAGTGATCCCCATTCCCTCACACTCGCCGTGCCCCCGTTCACCTCTCCTGACCCGTGTTTCCTGTACCCCCTATACCCTCGAAGCCCACTTGGGCTACCCCCCATGCCCCCGTACCCCCTTGTCCCCTCATGCCCCTGTGTCCCCCATTCTCCCGTGCTCATATGCCCACAGTTCTTCCCCGTTGCCCTCTATATTCATCATTCCTACCCAATGCACCCCCATGGCCCCCCCCCATGCCCAATCACCTTCCGTGCCACCGACATATCTAGTACCCCTCGTGCAAGCTTGCCCACCATTCCTCCCCAGGTCCTCAACATCCCCATGTCCTCCTTACCCCAGAACCCCCGACAATCGTCGTGCCTCCAAGCCCCCGCACCCAAGGTACTCCCATGCCTACATGCCTACCCTTCTTCCCCATGGTCCCCATGCCCTCTATGTTCCCAAGCCTCCCCCGTGCTCCAATGCCCATCTGCCCCCAGTTCATCGTGCCACCCGACGCCCCTAGTGCCCATTGTGCCTTCCTACCACCACGTGCACCCATGCCCCCTATGTTTCCGTGCCCCCATGCCCGACATTACTCCCCGTGGACCCCTTGCCCCCCATTCCATCTACCCCTTTTGCCATTGACGCCCCTAGGGCTCCTTGTGCCCCCGTAACCCCCGCCACCACGTGCCCCAGTGCATCCACATGCCACCCCAGAGTGCCCCGTATGCCCCCGCACTCCCGTGAACTCCATGCTCCCGTGCCATCATGCTCGCCTTTCCTCCCTGTGCCCCTATGTTATCCATGCCTCCAAAGTGCAACTCATGCCCCCTGTCTCTCATGCCGTCCCTCCCCGTACCTCCGTGCCCTGCTGTGTCCCCTATTTCCCTCATGTCTCCGCCGTGCTGCCATGCCTCCCTTGCCTCCATGCCACCGACACGACGCCCCTCGTACTTTTATTTTAGTCTATTTTGTCTTTTCGACAATGAAGTAGAACACCGATTGATATTGTTTGTTTTGGCACACTATCATTTACATTAAAAGCTCCCCGTCTTTATGGATTAATAGGCGTTTATTGTTTCCCTACACCCTACGTAAAGAAAAAAGCAGCGAATGGATAAAAATAAAACAAAATAGTCTTCATACGGAGGTTATCCTAGGTAGTTAATAACTGCAGCAGTTCTAAACTTGAAACATCACACTTATGTTGACATATGTTTCGGTTTAACTAAACCATTATCAAAACACAGTACACTTGCAGATCCAAATGGTCGTTGTCAAAAGTTAAAATAGGCTGCGACCTGACCCGTGTCCGTCATGACCCGTGCGAGTGATAGGCCTATCCGTGACTTAATGTACTGTGTATTTTGTATGTGTTCGTGTAAATTATTTTATTTTAACTTTTGACAACGACCATTTGGATCTGCAAGTGTACTGTGTTTTGATAATGGTTTAGTTAAACCGAAACATATGTCAACATAAGTGTGATGTTTCAAGTTTAGAACTGCTGACGGAAAAAGGTAATACAACTTATATTCTTATAACAGTTAAATATACTAAATTGAAGAGGTGGCCATAACAACGTTGTAACTTCCAAATTGCAAATTTTACAGGAGAGAGGAAAATGTACTACATTTCAGCAAACTACTAAAATGAGAGATTTTTGTGTTGCTTTTGATACTCAAGTGTTGTATATAAGTAATAAAAACATATTTTTGTAAAATATTTTCATAGTACAACCAAAAGATTATTTTACAGAGTACAAAGAAAAAAAGTGAGTCAACAACGTTGTAACATCATACCAGATACAACGTTGTTGTGGTTACTGGTAAGTTACAACGTTGTTTTATTTCTATAATATACCATGCCATTAGGATTAGTAAGGTATTACCCATTAAAGATTCTTCTGTAAAATGTAAAATATTTTTATTACCTACAGCTTGTGACAAGTTTATTGTATAAAATAGTGTAAGACCATAACCTATTTCAGCAAAAAATACCATAAATAGCCTATAATAATAATAAAGCTTAAAAACTAAAGTCATATAAAATATATTATCAATAAAAAGTATTAATAAAGGTCCCAAATGAAATATTTATGCCTCATAATATAATAATTTTAAATAAATACACAATAACCAATATTTTAAGGGGTAGTATATTTAATATTTTAAAATATTTGTTACTGTGAATTAATTTAAAATTATTATAATTTACCAATATTGAAGCTCTTTATGAAAAATAAATAATAGTTATGCCTTGCAAAACAATACTATAAGACCATAAATAAACAGATAATCTTTGAAATATAATCTTAGGCCTATAGTAATTGGTAGGTAAAAGGTTTATTTTTGAAACAAAAAAGCATTAACTCGATCAGTGAATATGCCTACTTGATTATAAATAAGTTAAAGTAGCATAATGTTTAAATTATTAGCAATACATCTGGATTATAATGTGATATATGATCATAGCCTAGGAAGTTACAACGTTGTTACAGTGGCGGCCGGTGGTTAGGGACGCTGGGGGGGCTCTTATCATTATTTTATTTATATTTACGCCAGTGAAGATAAGTATTGTCTGCTTTAGGAAAAACGGTTAACTCTTATATGTCAATAAATTATAGTTACTCAATCAAACAGGTATAATCGATCACAAAGTTGAATTAAATTGCAATATAGCCTAAAAATCTTAATCACAATTGCTGACGAAAAGTCATCTCTGTTGTACATAACTCTGATAACCTGTTGTAGCCTACTGCAGAGCATCAGTTATGTACAACATAGAGATGACTTTTTAGGTCAATAAAATTTGCCTAAAACCAGCAGTTGTTTACCGTTAATTTGTTTCAGTTGATATGAATCCGTTTTGCTTAGGCCTACTTCTTTTTCGTAACATTTGTTTGAATTGAGGAAACAAATCAGACTGAAATAGTTTTGCCGTGGACAGGTGTGTTCTAAGAATTGAAAGTGGTCCGCTACCCCGGATGTTAAGATGTCACACACTTCCTTTTTGCGACAATACATTTCCGGTCTTCAAACCATGTTTACGTCTGGGTTCATGTAGCCTACACTGATCAAATACTGGACTAATCCAGTTCAGGGGAGTTTCTTATTTTTTGTATTTCATATTTAAATTCTTCATCGTACTTGAAATCCTTATAATACAATCAATTGTTTTATTAACTGCAAAGGATAGGCTACATCACAATGTGAAATTATTTTGCCATTAACTATGAATAGGCCCTACACAGTCAATGATTTTGCTTACAAAATCCAGCAAAAAAAATCTGCATCTCTTAAGACATTTTGTAGTCATATAGTTTTATTTAATGTCGCAAATCTATTTGATGTAGATCTTTCCAAGTACTTCGTCAAATTTTATGCACACCTTGGTGTGTTTGTCACTCGTTTTATGTATCTTAACTTTTTAGTTCAAATGTTTAATCTCTGAAATACCACCAACAGTTAAGGCACGATCCTGAATCCCTATAATCAAGCAATTGTTACAGAAAAACGAGTTTTTAATTTTACAGCCACAAAGCCAATTGACCTAATTGTAAAACACTTTTGACTAAACAACTTTTCTTTTTGTTCAATTTTGCATTTGATTAATAACTAAATTGGGCCTTAGAAGCCCCAGGAGCTTCAAAGTAATTCTAATGTTCAATGTTTTTCATTCTATTACCTGCTATGCGATTTACCTGAATGTTGCTCATCTCCAACGTCACCCATTTCACTTTCACCCATTTACATTTCCTTACAAATCTATATAATTCACTATTTCAACACAACGCATACCAACACGTGCAACATTACGCACAACAGAACCCAGACGGACGACTGCATCGCGAGGGAACTGACAGTCACATTTTTGGCACTGCTCGGTTGGTAGCAGTGGCGCGCGCAGCCTAGGGCGCCGGGCAGAGTGTTGCATTAGCAGCCGTTGGGTGTGCCTGTGTGAGTGAGCTGCGCGTATGCGCGTCTCCATTTGATTTTACGAGAGCGCTAGGACGCCGTGGCCGGCGTCCGTCGCTCCGGCCCAAGCCGGCCGCGACAGAATTAGAGACACAATCGTCGTCGATTTTGGATTTATTTTGGGACGATCTGTTTCTATCTTCAACTTATGACCTATACAATTGTCACTATGTTAAATATTCTCATAATAATATTTTTGTTAGTTTATTTATTTTGATTTTTAATAAATTCTTTAGGAGGGGCGGCGTCCGGGAGTCTTATGTGCGAGCCGCCACTGAACACACGTAACCCCGCTTGGTGGAGGTAATGCGCATATACGTCAATTTCTAGAAGTATGTATGATTCTCCTTTATCTCTCTTCCTTTTTCTTACATAAACTTTTAATTTAGATAAGTTAACTCGGGGCTTTTAGCTCTATTAAGATGTTTTAATGGCATTAGGTGATAACCTAACCCTGTTGCTGTCAGCCATCTTTCCATTGTTTTCAAGATACAACGTTGTTGACCGGAGGGAGCGTCGTCAAGAAATCAGCAGAATGACCAACTTTCAACAACTAAAATTCCCTACTAAATATTCGTTTTTGAGGTCTTTTTCCTCCCAGAAACCTTTATCAAGACATTTACAACGTTGTTTCACCTATAACTCAATTTCGCTAAAAATGGAAGTTACAACGTTGTTATGGCCACCTCTTCAATTATTGGTTTTTTGAACTCTAGCTTGCAAAATTTGTAATTCAAAATTATTTATTTTTAAAATTTGAAGGTTGAAAAAGCAAACCCCCATTTGAAACCCCATAAAGCCCTGCATGTAAAAAAATTAATATGGCCTCCTATCTAAATTTAAACCTTTGAGTATTTAGTATTTGTGTTCCAAATTTTAGATCTCATCAAACACACAATCTTTCCACATACAGTACATGCTGGACTATTTATAATTTTTTTCTAATCTAAGAATTTACCAGATGGTTGATATTTGCTGGTTGGAGTTATAAATGTGAAAAAAGATCTTATTGCTCAGTTTTTGTAAAAATAATTCTTGTGGATACCTAGTATCTTTGATCACTGGGGTCAAGAGTGAGTTTTTATAATCCAACTTTCCCTTAAAAAATGAGTGAGGATAATTTTTAAATATTAATTTTATAATTATTAGGCCTAATAAAAACAATTTTTAGCTTTTTACTTTCCATATATAACTTTTTTACTTACCATTTCTAAGTAGCTAGGCCTACTTTTACTTTTAAAGTTTTATTAATGTTTTCTTTTATTCTAAACCGGAAATTTTTAAAGGGCCGTAGTGAGAAAAAGATCCATTGTAGTAAATCAGTTCATGGATTAAAACAGCCTTTTTGAGGTAGTAAAAAAATTTTGTTATGGGCAAATAAATAAATTTTAAAGATAGCTTTAAACTAACAATTTCATATTTAAATATAAAAAGTGTGAATAGGTGAGGGAAAGGGGTAAAATATTTTAATTTAATACTCATAAAATTAACTCACACATTATTAGAGTTTGTAAAGTAAAAGGAGAATAAAATTAAACAAGAAACGTTTGAAAGGAGTACCAACTATTTTTAAACAAACTAACTGATAAAAAAGTTTGAAGAAACCCAAAGTCTACTTAAAATATTCATGCCTAATATAACGTAAAAGAGAAGTGCCTATGAAATTTCTTGAAAGCATTTCTTACTTACATTATGTTCAAAATGCAACTCGTGATACTACTATTGTGGAGCTTTCCTGCAGAAGTCATGTTGCAGAACGGTGGAGGAAATGGGCTTGTTTCGTTTTTTATGTTGGCTCATTCACTTGCGTCAGCGTCATTAGCCACCCAGGATAGCTTATTTACTTTGCTTATTTACACATTAAAAATTTTGTATATGCTTGAACCGCTGTAATAATTTAAATCTGTAATCACGTCTTATGTGCAATATAATATAATATTCAAATTAATTATCTAAAAATGTAGAAAACATTTAAGATAGAGATAAATCTCTTCAAACAAAATCAGTTTCTTTAAATTAATTATTCATATAATTTTTCAATATTTTCCTAAATATTTTTGATATTTTAATTTTTTTAGTTTTTGTTCATAGAACACTATAGTGTTGTTTAAGTAATAGATAACTTAAAAAAATTATCACAAGATTACTGTTTATATTTGTAATAATATAACATGATAAACATGAGGAGTAGATGGCAGCTATAAGCATTAACAGGACAGATGATGAACTTCATGGTGATTCGCAAATAATAAATAGGACATGACAAATAGCCTAAAAACATAGTGCGGCCAATCGATCGCCGCCTACACTCAGACGGTTTTGTATATCGGGATCACCTTTCCGGCGAACAAACAAACAGCTTTGTCAGTCATCACGCGGTTTGGCAACTACTGCTCGGCCCCTGCCAGAACAGAACACGAGGCTCGTCTTCCTATGGCGGAGGTTGCGTGTGTCTTCGACGGATAACCAGGGGCACTGACCAAATGTAGCTATGCATTCGTCCTTAACATGTCAAACAAAGTAATCAGCATGAACAATGATTTATGGCCGTTATCAACTTTGCCAATATTAATCGGAAGAAAAAAGTATAGATATAGTCTAAAATCTCAAAATTATTAGTAATATCAAGACTAGAGCTCTGAAACTAGTAAAATCCTACCTTTTGAGACAATATGAATAATTTATTTACACTGGCTATTAACTAAACAGCTGTGTTATGTCTGGGGTAGAAATCTTTGACGATGCTTGTAATTTATAACAGAAGTACTAGTGTATAAAAAACTATTTGATAAAGAATGAAAGTTTTGCATTTTACTCAAATTCCCGTTAACTTCATCTTAATCAGATTTAAGACATCTTAAAGTGTGAAATGCAATAAAGTAGCACATGTCTAGATATACAGCAGTAAATTAGAAGTGTTTAAACTTTTTCAAATTTTATTATTGGCCCAAATGAAACTTAAAATCTTTGTATTTTGAGATTATTGCTTATTTGTTTATTTAAGTATAGCTGGGTTTATGATAACGTTGTAGGTTTTTAGAATTTATTGTTTAGCTACACTATGTTTTTTATTTTTTATTTCTCACTGAAGTATTACACAAAGTGTAAAATGCAAAGGTTACATTACGAAAACCTCTAAGATTGCAATGAAATGAAATACCTATACTGTAGAAAGAAGTAAAGAATTACATAGATTTTTTTTGCCCTAGTGATATTATATTTAAAAGTAAAAGTAGTATGTTCAAAAATAAATAACTTTGATGATTGTTTTCAACGATCAGTCGTCTTTCAGATACTTATTTATAAAACCTTGGTTTCACCAAAATACGAGTAATTGGTTATAAACGTCAAAGTGTTTTCAATGCAGAAAAAAGTTTTAAAGATGTTATTTCAAAAATAATAACAAAAAAATATTATTTACTGAAAACTTTATCTTTGAAAATATTGTTATTACTAATGTATTAGAATTGTCTAGCCTCAAATTGGTAAATTAAAATTTAGCATTTCCATTTCACAAGTCTTTAATTAGTCTCACTTGACTCATTTACTTAAAAATGTCAAATAATCTTATTAACTAATTGATATTAACTTTTTATTAAGTTCACAAATTTTCACTTAATCGATGCTATTAGTAGGGTATCTTGAAATAGTAAATTTTTTTACTATAGGCTACATATTGATTATGATGTATGACAGATTTTTAGCCTGGGGTTTTAGCTAAAGAATTTGTTTGTGTTATGTGTAGGTTGGAACATTAGTTTCTTCATAACATGCAATCAAATGGTGCAGAAATCCCTCCGCTGTCACGGTCTAGGAAAAATGTGTCATTTGAAGAAGGCAGCTCTTGGCAGCCAAAAAGCATCTGCAGGTATACCCCGTTCAAAATAAATGTGCGGTCGAAATGCAGAATTCAATTCCCCCATTTCTCCCATTCCTCCCACTGCTATCAATCCAACCAATCGCAAACACTAAAAATTTTTACAGCTGTTCAATATTTCATGTCACTTTATGCCAATGTTTTGATTTTTCGTAAACAAATATTCATATTTTGACGTTTGAGATGTAAAAAGAAGCGCTTGCAACGGCGACGAGGTGAAGTAACATATTCATTAGCGCTATTTTCTACTCTGAATTTCACGGTCGAAATTAAAATAACATATGATTTTGAAGAAAATAGGGGAATTAAGAACGATATTAAGGGGATTTCCCTTATGGTGGGAAATAAAATTTTGTCTTTCGACCGCACATTAATTTTGAACGGGGTATAGTAAATATAATCAGCATTAAACATAATTTTTTATTTATTTTTATTTAAAGTAACGTGAATCATCTCAGTTATATGTGTAGGAAACAATTTATTTTCATTCACATGTACTTTATTTAGTATCAATATAGCAGTGCAATCTTATTATGTTATAATATGAGTAAAGTATGTTTGCACATATGTATGAACATGGACCTCGAGAATGGCTCTAACGATTTCCTTCAAATGTTGCAACCATCTTAGTTCTGGGATAAAAATAATATTTATACTGTATAGATCTCAATGATAGGAAAAGTCTTATTTCAACATAATCTTGCATTGAAATCCTAACAAATTTAACATTGGTCTTATGTAGTAAAAAAAAAAAATTTAAATAAAAGAGTTGTTGAAAACAGCGGACTCAACGAACTGTCAATGTACTAACCACGTGCTTCGGTATAAAGATGTGTTTTCCATTGTAACCACTTACTGAATTACTGAATAATACTTTCATAACAACAATTTATAAGTTTTTAAATTGAACTTTGTACTGGTGATATTGAATGCTTAGATAAGTCCAAATAAAAGGATAAAACAACTCAACAATTTGTAGGATTGTAATTGAATTTTAAGACAAAAGAATTAGTAAAACCTATGGCATTAGCTGTTAACCGTAGAAGTATAATCCAATCGTTGAAAATTCAACGGTGATTCTACAAACTATAAACGTCAAAGTGTTTTCAATGCAGAAAAAAGTTTTAAAGATGTTATTTCAAAAATAATAACAAAAAAATATTATTTACTGAAAACTTTATCTTTGAAAATATTGTTATTACTAATGTATTAGAATTGTCTAGCCTCAAATTGGTAAATTAAAATTTAGCATTTCCATTTCACAAGTCTTTAATTAGTCTCACTTGACTCATTTACTTAAAAATGTCAAATAATCTTATTAACTAATTGATATTAGCTTTTTATTAAGTTCACAAATTTTCACTTAATCGATGCTATTAGTAGGGTATCTTGAAATAGTAAATTTTTTTATTATAGGCTACATATTGATTATGACTGTATGACAGATTTTTAGCCTGGGGTTTTAGCTAAAGAATTTGTTTGTGTTATGTGTAGGTTGGAACATTAGTTTCTTCATAACATGCAATCAAATGGTGCAGAAATCCCTCCGCTGTCACGGTCTAGGAAAAATGTGTCATTTGAAGAAGGCAGCTCTTGGCAGCCAAAAAGCATCTGCAGGTAGTAAATATAATCAGCATTAAACATAATTTTATTTTTTTTAATTTAAAGTAACGTGAATCATCTCAGTTATATGTGTAGGAAACAATTTATTTTCATTCACATGTACTTTATTTAGTATCAATATAGCAATGCAATCTTATTATGTTATAATATGAGTGAAGTATGTTTGCACATATGTATGAACATGGACCTCGAGAACGGCTCTAACGATTTCCTTCAAATTTTGCAACCATCTTAGTTTTGGGATAAAAATAATATTTATACTGTATAGATCTCAATGATAGGAAAAGTCTTATTTCAACATAATCTTGCATTGAAATCCTAACAAATTTAACATTGGTCTTATGTAGTAAAAAAAAAAATTAAATAAAAGATTTGTTGAAAATAGCGGACTCAACGAACTGTCAATGTACTAACCCCGTGCTTCGGTATAAAGATGTGTTTTCCATTGTAACCACTTACTAAATTACTGAATAATACTTTCATAACAACAATTTATAAGTTTTTAAATTGAACTTTGTACTGGTGATATTGAATGCTTAGATAAGTCCAAATAAAAGGATAAAACAACTCAACAATTTGTAGGATTGTAATTGAATTTTAAGACAAAAGAATTAGTAAAACCTATGGCATTAGCTGTTAACCGTAGAAGTATAATCCAATCGTTGAAAATTCAACGGTGATTCTACAAACTATAACACCAGAGTGCAGCACCCGTAGACTCACTCACATTAAAACATTCTTAAAGTTGTTCGAGCAAAGCAAGCGGGCTCGTCTTGAAAAAAAAACAAGGATTTTTGGATTTTCCATTTTAGTGTACAGTCTTAATCCCAGGACAACTTTAAAACTGGTTTATACTAGTTGTGAAGTTGACATTGGGTACAGTAAACGAAGTTGTCATAAACATACTAGAGAAAAAAGTAGCAGGTAAAAACTTAACAACAAAAAGGGTAATACACAAGAAAGATATATTTTCTGAAATAATATTCTCCTGGATAACACTGTGGTAAGTCTTTTGGCTGTCCACTATGACAATTTCCCTTCCTTCAAACCCCATTCATGTTCAAGACAGCGGGGGTTTAATGCGAACTGCATGGTTAATCCTTAGCTGGAATATATGTAGACGGCAGGGGGTGAATAGAAATGCTATGGGCATGGAAACCCCTAGCCATGGAACATATGTTCAAGACAGCAGGGGGAGAGGAGTGCGACGGGCATAGAAACCCCTAGCTGGAACATGAGTGGACAGTCTGTCCCGTGCCTCACTCTTTCTCTTCCTTCAATATCCCATCCTTCCAGGGGGCTTGCACAAAATGCCCATTAGAGGCAGACATGCTCAACGGTTCGGCCGGGGTCTCCTTATCCACCAATAACAACAACAACAGTCTTATTACTAATATTTATTACTATTAAGAAGAATTTTAGAAGTTTATTGAGCAAATGCTCGCCCCAGGTACTTTATGAATCATTTCTCAACTGCTTGAATTTATATTTATTTAATTTTTATCAACCAATTTGAAAATAAAGTAAACAGGTAAAATATCCTTACAAATACACTTATTTGTTTTATGTCAATTAAACTTTTTTCTAATGGTAGTTACAAACAATACAAATTATGACTTTAGCCACAATGAAAAATTACAAAAAAAAATCACATAAGACAGACGAATGATATTCACACACATTAGTGCAAAGTGCTCTAATGATTTTCAATTGGCCGCAATGATCACTGCCAGAGAGAATGAGAGAATGATGGTTCTGTTTGTCATCATCCGCACATCAGATCTGATGATGATTGTGTATCCGAAACCAAATATATTGCTATGACCAGTTTTACCTTCTCAAGAGACTTTATTAGATTAAGTGAGTAATGTGTTAGCTTTATGGTTGGATGTAATGCATAGTAGGAGATTAGGACTGATTTAGTAAATGATTGTTCTACATACATAATTATACAATCAACAAGTTTTCAGGGCTTTGTTGGTTTTGGCAGCATTGCATGGACATACGTTTATTCGATCCTTTACTGACGTTCATGTCAAGAAAGGCACATCATAATTACAACTTGAGAAATAGGAGGGACATTGACATCCCACGTAGTAGGCTCAGTAAGACTGCAGAGAGCAACCCGGTGTTAGCAAAAAAGATGTTCAACAGACTTCCACTAGACTTAAGAAATCTGGATCTGAAGTCCTTCAGGAATAAGATTCATACTACAGTTTGGCAGAATTTTTCAATGATAGCGTGAGTGGTATTATAGATTAGCCGGCCGCCATTTTAAATTTTAAATTGTAAATAGTTGTAAATATATGTTTATTTAAGTGAAAAAGTCTATCCAGAAGTTTCTGGCCAACGACCGCTGGATATGGTAATAAGGTAATACGGTAATGGTCGTTTACTATGTAAAATCATTAGTTTTTGGAAAGGTTTTCATGGGCTTGTCCCTCAAATAAATGGAAAATGTTACATTTTTGCACAGAATTTCAAGATAAAAAACTCTTACTTATCCATAAAGAGACCCAAATAGAGACTTTACAATACGTTTATGCAGCTACCAATATACATATTTCATTCCCATATCATACAGTTTAATTGTATTTAAATAAATATATTCTTCTTACAAATATGTTTTTTGTGATTAAAAAAATTATGTTCCTTTTAAAATGTAAATTAGTTTCTGAGAAAAAGTTTTTCATTGAAATGTTTTCAGAGGTGCTTGAAAGCATCACCAAACCTTTAATGCAGGATGTAAACCCATTTGATAATGCACATTACGCTGAAAATTTAAATTAATCCTTGAAAGTTGTGTAAAATGTTACGTTTTACATATTTTAAGTAAAAGCTTTTAAATTTTATTTCTGAAATTGTAAATTAAATTATTAAACAAGCTAGGGCTACTCAAATTATTCTAAAATTTGCCACAACATTTAGAATAAAAGTATAGTATATGAAAATTGTTGTGCTACAATTTAACTTTGGTTTTCAATTGAATTCACATATTTTAAGCTGGTAAAATAGCAATTATAAAAGGGGAGAGGAATTTTCTTCTTTTTAATAATTCCAAACGTTAGTACCCATTACTGTAAGTATATGTAAGAATTAAGGTTTATGAATATCAAAGGTATAGATGGAGATATTTTCCGTAAGTTAACTATAGTGAAAAGTTCAGTGTTGAAGCAACGCAATAAAAATTAGTTTCTATTTTCATTTTCCCTAGCTTTTGACAATTTTCAATGACTAGAGCAACGCCTTCAGTTTTATCGACTCACCATTATTATCCTGGTGCCATCAAATTTCTCAAGGATGGAAGGCCTGGCCAAGTCGTAGCCTATCGCGTTCCAGCACTCCTTGCACCACTTCATGGTAGCACCTTGTATCCTCAGGTACGACCGGTCCGACCCTCCAATATGCCCTCTGACACTGCAGACCACTCGGCGCGGTTAATGATACTTCTTCATCACACACTCTTGGATGTCCATTTATAACACTGAATAAGCCACAAACTGAACCATTCATAGCTACCTAGACTGTTGGCAGTGATTCAATCAACACCCAGATGAAATCGTTACTAGTTTGGCTTTGAAGAAATTCACAATTTTTAAGTATAATTAGGCTGTATTTTAATATGATGAAAATTGTACATGACGATTAGTCTAACGAAGCAGCTATTTAGGTAATAAAAATGTTATAAAAATTGTAGATGGTTGTTAAGTAAGATGTTAACTTGAGTTATTTAAGCATACAATAATAAAGTTAGTTTAAAATTTTAAATTGATTGGCCCTAAATTTGCAGTACTTTTATTTTTAAAAGGTATTTTTACTTACAAATTTTAAATGACTTAGCAATATTTAAGTATATTATGTTTTCATAATTATTGAGAACCAGAAAAGTAATGGCCCAAAAGGCACAAAAAATATTTGTAGTATGCAACTGAAATTATTCAAAAATATAAAATGATTAGAAATTCATTGGGCTGATATTATCTCTTAGTTATCAAAGTCAACAACTCTGATTATTTTTAATAGACAAATTAAATTAACCATATTAAAATATTACCGTCAAAATATTTGAAGAAGTTTAGTATCGCATTGAGTTATAGTTTGTATTAATAAATAATTATTGATTATAAAATGAATTAAAATCATTAGACGAACGTTCAAGAAACTGGAATGAGCGTTTTCAAGTAGTAATCAATAAATACCAATAAAATCATCCGTAAGGCTAAGATAAAAAATTGCTTAGATTTTAGTGTTGAAAATTTCAATTTCTAAGGTAACATCGATCATAAGGAAAAATGTATAAACAAATTGAAATAATATACATGGTTTTGGACTGAGTTACTGAGTTTGTCTTATTTACATATAAACACCCTAAAAAAGCAAGTTTTGGAATAAATACCGGAATTTTAAAACAAAGTATTAATCTAAATTTGTCAATCTAAATAAAAACATTCACAACCTCTTTCACAACAATCACTTCCACTCATGCACATGTCAGTCACATCAGGTGATCACCGAAGGACGCCCAAACAGCTGATCTGTGTCCACAACAATCGAGCGATCAGCTGTTTGTTTGCCCCACATTGCACAGTATCAGCTGATCCACCGCACCACCGCCCAACGCAGCCGCCACACCGGCACTGCTCCTGTCCTGCCTACAGCTCGAGAGGCTTATTTCCGTCCAACATTGTCCAGAGATGCGCGAGTTAATAATAACTTTATCGATCTCCGGATGTACGTCATCGACCGGAAGTGCTGCTAATTATGATGATGATGACGACAAGTCAATATAAACAGTCGGGCCACTCAACAGCGTGTTTGTTGTATTGAAAGCAAAAACAGCAATCAAAGCTGATGTGTTTGTCTTGGTTAGGTTCCCACTAAGAATCGCACAGAGGGAATGTGGTGCGTAAACTGCTAGCGTGGAGGAACAAACGGGTCAGTGAACCAGCGATAACCGACTGGTCGATCAACTATGTGATGGGTTTGGTATTATTACCAATAATAGAGATTAAAATTAATTATAATAAATTATGTATATTAAATTAAAAATTAATAGTTTGGATACTGTTTTAAATTGAGGTCAAGACTTAAGAGTCCATTCTACCATTTAAATTTGTGGTTGACGAAACTTTAACAGAAAGCGGCAAGCACTCTACCACTTTCCTAAAAAACTGTTTCTTAAAAAATATTTTATTGTTACTAAATACAAAATCTGCGACCATCAACGTTATTTTTAAAATTAAAAAAATCACATTTTATCCAACAAGACTTAACAGCTTAACAGAGTATAGTTGTTTCAGCTACAAAACAAGTTTTTATACAGGTTTTAATTTTTCTAACGTTAATCATACATAATTAATACAAACTTGGGACCTATGCTACTCTGCAGCATATAATTAAACCAAGCAATTTAATAAGACCACGACGGACGGACTCGGACGTTATTTTACAGTAATTTCTAATATAGGTCATTAGATTAGTTTCAATATTTGTATCCCCATGATTCTAAATAGACTTGAATGTAAAGTATGTAGGCCTGCTACAACAGGCTTGTTGTGGGTTGCGCCGCACGCCACGGGCTAGGCAGCCCGCACTGCTCGACTGTACCTATATTGACTATGAGCGCCGTCACACTT
Organism: Neoaliturus tenellus; assembly: GCA_030545055.2. Classification (NCBI taxonomy): domain Eukaryota; kingdom Metazoa; phylum Arthropoda; class Insecta; order Hemiptera; family Cicadellidae; genus Neoaliturus; species Neoaliturus tenellus. The sequence continues at coordinate 187,552,261 of CM061533.1, read as the reverse complement.
CCATAACGTGAGACTTTAGGGTAGCATAACTGCAGTTACGTTTATCGAAAAGTACATGAATACTTTGAGCAAATGAGTTATATTATTGAAACAAATAGGCGATAATTTGGGGTTTTTTTTACCCGTGAATAGATATTTTATTTTTTAAATTACTTATTTAGCTTTGCCAATAAATTATTTTGATTAGAATTCTCTAAAATTAGAAGAAATGGAATAAATATACATAAATTATTTTCATGTACTTTTGCCACAGGCTCTGCTAGTTGGAGTTTAACTTGGTAACATAGAACATTAACAAATTTACCTATTACCTATTTACCTATTTCATTTAAATAAATTGTTATTTAAACCATCTATATTTGGTACGGTTGTTATTTGTTCTTTTATTTTTGGCGAATGCGTTTGAAAAAAATTTGCGTTTTCAAACGTAGAAATGTTATTAGGAATTTTTATAATATAAAGTTTACTATTTAATGAAGAGATTAGCGAATTGCTATATGAAAACAGTAGTCGGTTTGCTTATAGTTTCTTTCACATTCGATTATAATTTTAATGGAAAGTATAAATGAGTAAGAATTATGTTATATCAAGGAAAACTGCATACAAAAACAACAATTGCTACATTTTTAAACCATGTTATTATTCATTAAACATTTCCTGAAACTGTCAGCTCAAATAGAATATTAACAAGTTAAACAAGCTTGATTTGGTAAACCTATAGTTAAAAAATCTTAACATTAAAATCTCCAAACAGAATTGATTCATTTTCGATTGAGCATTAAAATGCTTTATGATAGTCTAAATTCAACCTAATATTTGTTGATAAACAAATGTTTGATAATCAATTTCATGTATCGAGCAGCACGTACGCAGTGTTACGTGAGACTGATACCGTGCTCACATTGTAAATAATTAATGTGTCTGCAGTATTACCCCGACTGTATTGTAAAGCTACATGGCGACAATGTTGATGGCGTGTCACCTAACCACGTGACGCTGGTACAACATTGGGGACATACAGTGAGACAACCAGAGCTCGGGTCACACCTCGTGACAACATTTTGTACACATATCGGTGTATTTCCTAGACTTGTGGGTTCGAGGCCATTCCAAACAATGGATTCCAGTTACTTTTAAACACTGCATACTAGTACTTTAAAGATTGTAGTTAGAAGAAACAATTTGTATTTGAAGTTATATGAATGAACATATGAAGAATTATTATAAACATAGGGTATCCTAAATAAAAACGTAACTAGATTTAATTTATTCTCAAGTTTGTTTCCTCGCTAGAGCACTTTGGAAAATTTCCAGTGGAAACAATTTAAACACGATATTCTTGGCATAAGACGTAAACAAGTCCATTTATAAGATGATTATATTGCATATTAGCTTTAAACCTAATTTACAAATTCATGGGAAAATAAAAAAAAGGTATTGCTTGATTTCCTTGTTAGTAATTAAAGTAAATACATTTTATTTTTGAAAAAAATTCTTGTACAAATTTTTCCAAAGCAATAATTTGTAAGTAAGCCATTTGTAATTTTGCGAACAAAAACCTTTCTTGAATGTTTAAATCTCTAGAACTTTGTATGTTTAAAGTTAAAGCATTTATGACACAGTTTTATGAACAGATTACTTACATAACTACCACAATTAGTAATTAAGATAAAACAAGTCTCCCGATGCTGTTTGCAAACACTTGTCAAAAAGAGAGTTGAGTTAAAATTATAAAAACGCAAAGAGCAGGGGTTTTAGATAGAAATGACACAAGTTAATATACTATAAGAACTATTCTTGAGTTTTATATAATCAGAAGGTTTATTTTACATAAGGGGGTATTTGCAAAAATTATTCTAAAAAGTTAAGTTTAATAATTGCTATACATTAAGTGATTTAAAATTCTTTTTTCGACGATCGATTCCCAATGCTTACTTATTTGAAGGTAATCGTAATGCATTCGATGAAAGAACCGTGACAACTAAGAAGAATACCTGGAAATATACAGTGTGTCCCAGAAGTGCTTATCAATGTTCATTATTTCGTGAAGGACGAAAAATTGTTGAATTTTGACCAAACTTGAGATAGGGAAGTAGGGAATGTTATTTTTAATGGTTTAAAGTTTTTTTGTAAAGATCCCAAAATAGGGGTAACTACCCCTTACTCGTAGTTTTCGAATACCGACCCCTATCATACGATACACCATTGGAAAGAGTGGATAGAGCATAAAAATTATGATTTTTGGTGGAAATATGTTTTTAATCTCAACTGGTCGTTGAGTAGTATAAGGTTAAAGTTTATTACTGCACAACGATACTTCTCCACAAGTTGAGATAACAATATATATTTTCGACAAAATTCTGATTTTTTATGCTCTTTCCTATGTTTTATCGCATTATAGGGTTTGGTTTTTGAACATTTTGAGTTGGGGATTAGAGAAACATATAGACCATTGAACCATTCATTAACAAATTTACCAAGTTATTTAGGCTAGTATTTCCGTGTATACCATAGGGGGTGTCGTATTTACTCCTAATTTTGGGGTAGCTACATAAAAAACTTTTGCACCATAAAAAAGTATCCCCTACTTCTATGTAGTTTTTCTCAAAATTCGAAAATTCTTAATAGTTCATGAAATTACCAATATTTGGAAGAACTTCTGAGACATACTGTATACTAAAATATAAATACAAATAAATTATCAATACTTTTCTCTCACTTTAAATCTCAAGAGCGTACACTAATTCGTTCTTACCATTTCCAGAGGATCAGTCTCAATTATCGCTAAGGGAGATGTCATCTTACGGAGTATTTACACACCATTAAACAGTTCTGTTCTTTTAATTTAAAATTTCCGACATAGATTAAATTTTAAACTACACCTTCAAACCTGTACTCCTCCTCCTGTAATTGATGGTAGCACTTATACCAATTGAAACCAATGTAATTCATTAGTAAATACACCAACACAAAAAATATCAAAACGTGAAAACACTTGAATTATTGAAAATATACACAACTAACATAATTTCCCTCGTTTTAGCAGGGCGTTACCTCACTAAATAAAAACGCGGAATCTGTTGTAGCAGTAAACTCTGCAGAGAGATTAACACGTCGCTTACCATATCGTCCTGGGCGCAGGCTCCGTTCTCAATTGATGCTTGACAAGCCGGCATTTTAAATGCAGGTAGTTAAGGTGGGCTGTTACGAAAGGGGTGAAGGGGTGACATCCCCCCTTCTCCTGCCATCCCTCCCCCCCACCCATCGGTCCCTTATCACCGTTCAATTGAATCTGTCTCGAATATCTTTGTATTACTCGTATCTCCGCCTTGTAGAACTGATCTCTTTATGTGGAAAATGCAATCTACTATTCTCCGAGCAATTCTTTGCTACTTGTATCGCAATTTACCTCGAGTTGGAAATAATAATGTTCCCGTTCACGGGGTAGAGACCCCTTGCGGAATTCAATTAAGTTTAACATTTTACTTGATGGTGGAAGGGTGAAAACTATTAGAGAATTAGTCTTCATAAGTCTTAAATACTTATTTTCACTAATTGCTGTATAAGAGTCTTTGATTTTCTCAATCATTCGATCAATTTTGTAACTGTCTATTGTAGAATATGCCTTTTATCTTTGAATTATTGCTCATGGTTTCTTAAGTTTATAAGAATATTGAATTATAACTTGTACACTTTTCTGTATGGTGTCTTACGTATAAAATAAATAAATAATTTTTGAGGATTTTGTAAGAACGTATGAAAAAATGTGAAATGAATTTGGTAATATTATACATATAGTATGAACGTATAGGCTAAATCTTTTAGATATAAATAAATAGATATTTTTGTATAGTAATTATGTGGAGGAAAATTGGGATGGAAAAATATTAAAATAGAAGAATATAATGCAATTAGTGCTAGTGGGACCATATAAAGGTGCAACAGTGGTATAAAAGACTAGGAATAATCCGCTTTAAAGCACTTTTCATCAGCACTGTCCACTTGCGCTGTATATCCACGAACAAACTTTAACACCGCCTCAACCAGAATATTAAGAAATAGAAACGGCAAATCTCAAGGGAAAAGAACCAAAACTGTTGATTACTTTCTTATTTTATTCCTCGCAGAAATTTTGATGAAAGACATTTTCTCTTACACTCCGAGAAAGACCGTTTATCTTGGCATGCGTATTAAAACTGCAAAGGTTCTGTTCTTATAATATTCTGTTACATTTAGATATTCTAAATTTTACACTTCGAACTAAATGCAACTCTCCGAATTTTTTGTGCGATTATATTCTTTTTAAAATTATACAGGGTCTAAAACTAGATGACCCTAGTCTAGTCTATTATATGTGGTTTGTAGAGATGGAAGTAAGAACTTTTTCAAACTTAAGAAGATTATAATTAGGTCATCTTACGTATGGGGATTTTTTTTTATAGGATGATAACTATTATGGTGCGACCCCTAACAATGTAAATTTGTACTGTTTTCGAAATAACCATCACAAGAGTGGATGACGTTTGAACTTATGTATAGATAGCCATGGTCACTCGAAATCATTACACTTATCAAAAGGGCCGTGGACGCTCCACAACTTGTATAATTGAACTGATCGTCGATAAACCAGACTCGGCTCTTTGGTACCGATGACATACATTTGTTGACATAAATTTGTTTGGACAAGTTTCTCTTTCAGTTTGCTTTATAGAAGAATAAAGGAAAATAGAGCATTTCGTGCCGAAAGTGACGTTTAGGTCAGATACTGACGTAAAATCAATGCTATTCCTTTTATTTACTGTATATCAGTGTCACAAAACGACTGAAAATATAGGAATCCCTGAAATAAAAGGGTCGTCTCTTTCAGAATGGCCAGTTTAATTACGGACTATGCAGTTCTGATGAACGTTTAACCATAGAGCAATGTAGGTCAAAACGACAAAAACATCGAAATAGCGCTATTAATTTTAAGAGCGTTATTACATTTGATTTTATAAGATTTGAAACAGCTGCAGTTACTGCACTGGTAGTTTTAGATTACCGCTGACCTTATCCACTAAAACCACATTAGAAGTGAAGCCTGGCTGTGCTGTAAATGGGAACAGTTCAACAATCGATTTATCTATTTCGGGAGAGAGATCTTATTATTCTGCTCTTTTTGTAGTGGCAACAGAGATTAAAAAATGTTTTGATGCAACCGAAGTAAATATATTACACTAATAATCAACTGTTTCAGAAATTGACTAAAAAGTAATATACATATTTTAAGTCAAATAAACCGGTTAAATGTTTAATTGAGTATTGTTATTACAATAACAATACTCAATACTTAAGAATTACTTCTTTACGGATTTATTTGAAACGAAATATATTTTATTTATTTGATTATTTTGAAACGAATTTGCAGACATTATTTCAGGTTTGAGGTTTTTTACTTAGTTTAATTTTATTTGCTATCGAAAAATCGGGTTTTAGTCCATCGAGAGAATGTGTTAACTATATATGCGTGCTTAGTGGTTTCGGACAAAGAATATGAATTCTTTAAGTCAATATCATTACTACAATTAAGACATGGCATCGATTGTGTAGAAATGCTATGTATGATTGGAAATATTATTGATACTTGAATCTGTAAAATGCATTAAAGGCCCTACAGACTAAAAACACACTCAACTGGTGAAGAATTAAAATACTGTCGCATTGGAAATGCTAAGAGCTGAGTGAGAGGAGAAAACTATCTTTCTAGTGAAATACTCGTACACGTTGTGATCGAGGGGTTCAGTATGTGTATATTAATTTATACTCATAAGACCGGTGGACCTACTTGTCATAATTTTTTATACAAAATTCAGAGTAAAACAAACCATAAATAATAAAACATTATACTAACATTAAGATTAAGACTATAAACCACAACATTTCAAACTTTATGGTATGGAGAAAAGTTAGGATATTTCAGCGTGAGAAACAAAACAACTTTCACTAAACTGTTGTAAATAAAGCAACAAGTGTAAATTTTCGAAAGCGTGGGCGATCGCCGGTGCCAAAATAACTTAGCGGACAATGCGCCTCTGTAAACTAGGGGACGGATAGACAGACAGACGCACAATGACGTCATGACCCACCGGTACTCAGCGCACTCTCGTGGTAATTGTTGTAATCGTGGCATTGTTAGGCCAATTAAACGGAGAATAATTTTCTTTCTTCCCTCCTTTTCGTTTTAATGGGCTTTTTTCTAAAAATATCTCTTAGTTAACAACGTTTTGGTAAAAGCGTTACCTGGATGTATGTTGATTTTTTTAAATCTCCTTTTTTGCACCTTTGCTTTTGTTGTAAAGCTATGTTTATAAATGTATGAAATGCATTTCAAAATGTTTTCCAGCTCTAAAAACCTCTGGAATCTCATGTTTATTTTGAAAGCATTGTTTAGTTGTGTTGTACGGATTGCTTCAACCTTTTTGTGTGTAAACGAAATTCTAAGCATTCTGTTTGATGTCACGATGTATATTTTGCTGCATCAAAGTGTTACGAATTTGTAGCTTCTGTAGATTGAAATAAACAAAACAGAACAGTGCATGGTTTCGTAACATTTTATGATATTTTAACATCTTTAAATTAATAGAGAATTAAGTAACTTTAAAACCAGTTAATTAGCAAATTTGACTGAAATCACGTTAACAGAGTGGCTACATGAACTTATTTTACATAATTAATAGTATGAGAGTAAATTGCAAATTTTATGCATCAGTAAAAGAATACATTCAATCCTCAGTCCTCTTCAATATTTAGCCTTTTAGTCCCCGAAATGCTGAAATATGAGTTTAATTTGATTACACTTGAACAATATGGGCCATGGAAAACCTTAGGTGAATTATACTCTGGTGAAATTCCCTTCCGTATTAATTTATACCGTCTATATTTTATTGTTATATTTTGTCAGGGTGGTAAAATAATGAAACTTAGTTTTTATACCTATGTTTTATCATTCCAACCAAAGCTTTTTTGTACGACATTTGAGAAAGCAATATTTCAGATGGTTTCAGCGGAAACAATATTTAACAAGAAATTTTCTTGTAGAACATTCACGACCATCAGGAATGAGCCCTAAAAAATCATCCAAAATCAATCAAACTAGTAAGTAGGCTAAATGGATAATCTAAGTGTAAATTTACCAGTATACTTAATAGTGAATGATCGATTAGATTAATTAACTAAGGTTTTGCCTGTTAAAATTTTGACAACCTACCACGCTACACAAGCCCGATGATATTTAAGAGTGAGTACGCGTTCGGGTGTTGGTCGGTTGGCGGCGGCGGCCAGGACGGACTGATCTATTCGTAGCTGTTGGGATTGGCATCGGCATCGGCATGACATACTCGCGATCTTCTATGTGATCGAGGAAGTTGACTGACTCACTACAGATGTCGGGTAACTCAAGGTGAACAGGTGTCCCTCCGGTATAAGTTGAAAAAAAACAATATTTTTTACTTTAGATATTTTGAGCACACGCAGCTATGAGTTGAGAATTTACACTCTCAAACTTAAATCCCTTAAAAAGAAGATAAAATATCTAAACTAATTGAAAAAAGACTTATTCGTGTGTAAAATATTAATGAACGACTCCAGCTCGTTCAGGGGGTTCCCTTAGTTTTTAACGTCATTTTTAGTTACCCATCTCGGTGAATTATGGGAACTAAAAAATCACAGAATAAATCACAATAGTTTTACATGTTGTTGTAATTAAAAAAATTATAAAAAAAACTTGTAATAAGTTGTTACAGTAATCGACCAACAGAATCGATACATATACTATTCTAATTTCATTCCAAATATAAATCTTGAATCGGATAGTTGTATGTGCATTTTGGTTTTTGTCTTGTGTGTGACTTTAATATACTTTGACAAAGACTTTCCGTCGCCATAATTCATTAAGACGAGTGCAGCCAAAAATATCAAACCAAAGTCAAACTACTAGTATCGTAATTTATAAAATAGGATTGTTTTTGTTAATAAACTTTAACATTTTTCAAAGTCAAAACCATCCTTCACCACTTTAGGCTCCACTTGGTTGAATATGTTCCTCGATAATATTTCATTTTTGGCGAGGACTGAGAAATACAATTTCTCCATGAGATGTCCTAATAATAATATATCAATTAAGTGACAAATTTAACACCAATTTTCATTCGGAGTAAAGTTTATTAACAGGCACGCAGTCTAGGATTAGGTGTGATGATGACCGGTGTGACTGGTCGAAATCGATCGATCGTCGATGTAAAATCTTTCATATTCATTTACCATCTTGTATACAATTACATTGTAAGTATATATCACGTGTGTTTTTTTTTATTTTTATATAATTTACACCTACATTTATTTATAAAAAAATATATATTGTTCAGTTTGCTGGAAACATCAACGTTGGGGGAGGAAAATTTAACATGCAAATTTCATCCCCTAATCAAACACCCTACTCACCACAACCCCCAACTAAAAAATTTACAAACCCCAAATTTTTATGTGATTTTTTTATTATAAATAAAATTTAAAGACCTTTTTATAAAGTAACATTTTTCTCTAAACATTAACTTAACAGTTGGGAGTTACAGACAATTGAAGTTCATTTTTTGTCTCATAAGATAACATGAGGCAAACTTTAATTGCCTATATCTCATAAACCATAAATGGTAGAAGGAGATATAGGCAATTAAAGTATTTTTTGTCTTAAATTAAAATTAAAATGTCTTAAAATAATGTTTTAAAATAATATTTTTAATAAATTACATGAAATAAAAAAAATGTATTATTTGTTCGCCATAATGGGAAAAGATTCATTTATGCCTAAATGATAATTTTTATGAGAAAAATGACTTAAAACATTTTTTAAGGCATCCTCAATTTTTATTATTTTTTATTTTATTACATGGTTTCGGAAATTTAGGCAGTAAAAGTTAATCACATAATATTATTCTTATGGGACTAAAAATGAACTTAAATTGATTATAGCTCCCTAACCGTTAAGTTTATCAAAACTGTTACATAATAAAACAGTCTTTAAATTAAGTAGTCTATACAATAAAAAATTGACATAAAAATTGGGGATTCGTATTTGAAATGTTTTATTTAAGAGTTGTGGTAAGAAGGGGTTGATGAGGGGATGGAATTTTCATGTTGAAATTTTCCTCCCCCAACTTTGATAGACGTTTTCAGCAAACTGAACAGTAATATTTATTTTAGTTTTTAAATAAATTAAGATGCAAAAAAAAACACCCTGTACATCGAGTAGTGTTGGAAGAGGTATTATTATTTAAATCTGAGTAACGTTTGTTGCTAGAAAAACTAAAATTGTTTAGAGTCATTATAAATGTTTGAGGAACACGTTTCATGGAAACTCTAAACATTAAACGTTTTCGTACTTCTAATAGGTGTAAGAGACCAGCTCTTGTCAAGCTCTGTTGTGTGGTTACACCAGGTGGCAAACCTCCGCCAATTGTTACTGCTCCTAGATTAGCACAAATTGGTTTGGGAACAATAGTTTTCGCTATCAGATTAATTTAACGCAAAATTAAAACAGAACAATGAACAGGGAAGGCAAATTAACTCCCTTTGAAGAATAACAAATGTTGATTTTAACGGCAAGTGACTGTTTGTATTAGTTTTGTTTTTGTAGATATGTTCGTATGTTTTTTATTTTGATTATTTCATGTTTTAGACCAAGATAGTCTATAAGATATATGACAACGTAAAAATTTATTTTGTTCTTTTTAAAAAAATACTTACCATTTAATCATACATAAAATATTGAATTTGTTTCCACAAGAAAATTATTAGATGCCGATAGTTAAACTCACCTAAAAACAAAAAAGTTTATAAATAATTCATCCCTTAAACATAATTTAGTAGTTATTGAAAAAAGAATGATAAGGCAGTTCTGAGACGCAAACCGATTGGAAGACTCGAGAGCATTCCCCGTCGATTGTTAAAGTAAAAATAGTCGTTCACGGTTTGCATTGATAATTAAATGGAAATCGGAAAGTACTAAAATAGATTTGACCACAGAACGAAAATGCGTTAGTTATTTTGTTGTGGATGGTAATTTTTGTCTAACTACTGAAATTGCCTACAAGCAGGGGAGTGTATGTGTAGTTAAAACGCAAGTAGTGAGAGGAAGTTTTAGAAACACAAATATGTATATTTTATTTTGACGTAATATGCGAATACAATTTGTTATATTTGACACCTGGAAATCAATGAATGCGTATAATCTTTATTTAGAAACATATAAAATCTCTTACTTTGAGTGTATAAGGTGTACATATTTACCGAATCAACAAAAAGCTATGACATATAACTGACTAATTTTCATTTGTGTTGTTTGCGGGCGATAAAAATGCTGCTACAAAACATCGTCGCCACTAGAGAAGATTATTATAAGGGTAGGTTTTTCTGTAAAAAGTAAATTTGTCCAAAAGGTGTCAACTTTACTAAAAACTATCCAGTGCGGCGTTACTTTTGTTGGATGATGGAAAATGATGGGCTGTAACAAATTTGACTTTCAGTCTTTAATCCATTCACTGAGCTTACCGGTAATGCATTATTTATAATCAACCGTGTCAGTTTATTCTCATTTTTTCATCAGTTTTCTTTTGTTTTCTTCAGAACTTCTCACCTTACGACAACTTCCCCCATGTACACGATTATACATCTCCCCGGTGTTGTGAAACATAACTTATAAAAAAGACTAACCTAGAGAAACTGCGGAGTAGTTTTGAAATAAAGAGAACAAACTTTCATAACCCTGAAATTTGACTCCTTGACCACCACTGAAATTTGACCTTGACCACTCCTTGAAACACTGTAGGTTAGATCTATGCTAAGCCCAAATTAAGATCCAATCTTCCAGCCAAACGCACTAGATCTCACTAACCAAACTTTAAATTTTTAAACATGCTTCGAATAATTGAAATAAAAGTAAATACTGGTGTTTTGCTATTTGAACGTTTACATTTTGTACTAGACATAGACCTTAACCAATTTGACAGATATTTACTAAATATTAATTTAGAAAATTTCAAAATTCTAGAGTTTTAGGTTAAATAAAAGTTACAGGTTTAATCCTTTAAGTTAAGAACTTTTTTAATAAAACTCATAAGATTTGAAATAACTCCTAATAAGCTTCGAGATAGCTAGAGATATGAAAAGTTTTAAAAATTAAAGTCAGAAGTCGAGTGAATTGAATGAAAGTTAAACCATTCATTAAAACCTTTAAAGCGTAAAATGACAGTGATAAGAACAACCAACTAATACACGAGAGTCGAAAGAAATATAAAGAGTATTTAGTGGGATGAAAAGATTTTAATAACAAAGTTACACAGTAAAAAACTGAACTCGACAGGTTTCAAGATAAAGGCACAATGACATAAGTTGCTTTGATGAGAATATTTCATTTTCGCAGAACAGACACTAAATGCCACCTAATGAGCTAAGGCTTAAATGAAGACGAATATATTGAGAAGTCAAAGTATCTCATTCTTTTAGAAATATTTATGAGAAGTATTCGAACGAAAAAGCTTCATAATCGGGTGTATTCGACAAACCGAGCGGAAAGTTTTACACTTTTATTGGCAAAGTTGCTGAGGCTTTTAATAAGGGAGCCTTTGACACTTTGACACCTGAGTATGAAGCATATTACACGATGTGCTGACAATACAGTAGTTTCAATGCAGTTTTTCAAAGGGGAATGTAACGTATTTCCTGTTTAAAGTTATTACTCCAAGTTAGTTATTTAAAGTTAGTTATTTCACCCGTTTCGGCATCTATAGTACGAAATGATATTTTCAGGTGATAAGAATACATGTATACTAATATGGCCAACTTTAATCGTCCTGAATCTATACCTATTTCATACGCTAAGGGTTTGTTTGTGTTATGAATTCCTACAATTTCCAACTGGTTTCATTGAAAATTGATGACGTTGATTCAAGTGCTCCTGTTACACTACGGTGGCCAGCCACGTCGCTGGCGACGTGGCCGGCGTCGTGGCTAGCGACTGACTCGGTGGCTAGCTACGTCGCTGATCACCTTCGTGGCTGCTTCATGACGTGAGGTGTAAAGATGCCATCGAACAGTGGCATGTTGATAGCTCTCCTGATTAAGAAAAAAAGTGCTCTTTTATAGTACAGTCCCAAAGAGCATTCCACTTCATAAATGAAATCTTCTGTATTCACTTTGTTACCAACGACCTTTGATAGTTCTTTCAATCTTTCCTTCTTCTTACAGGTTTTTATGTTACTCCATGTCTTTACATTATCTTCAGATGTTTCCTTACCCTTCCCACTACCCTTAACTTCATCCATGTTAGAAGGAAAGGACAATAAATTATTAAAGTAATTTAAATTAATAAAAACTTTACATATTATTAATTGTCAATTTAGACAATTTATTAATTGTCTAAAATTCACAGTTCAGGGGCTAAACAATGGATTTTAAAGTAATTACAGGTAAAAACCAACCACTTTCTCTGACAAACCACCATCTGTACACTGATGAGTCGCACTGATATTTTGGTCAAAGCACGTGATACCCAACTATCGAGCGCATGCGCATCGACCTGCGTGACTAGCCACGTCGCCAGCCACCGTAGTGTAACAGGCTCCCGTATAACCCAATGTTAAACAGTGCCCCTTGACTGCGCAGAGCAGCCACGGCCCCGGTGGCCGGCCACCGTACAATTGAGAACAGCCACCGTGTCGGTGGCTGATTTTGTGATCCGAGTGGCTGTTTTTCGGCCACGTCGCCAGCCACCGTAGTGTAACAGGGGCCAGGTGTCGTCGGATAGGGCTTGGTCTGTAGTTGTTTCCGCCGAAAATTCATGAAAATCCAACATAAAATGAGGGCGCTATACACAAATTAAACTTGAAATTTTCCCATTAGAATAACCTGAGGTTTGGGTTGAACATTTTAAACATCTGTTAATGTACAGCTGTAAATACGTGTAGTTGTTTGTGATAACTGATATTCACAATATTGGATTTGGTCGGATGTCGTTGATTTAGGACTAAATGTTACTTTTGTATTGAATCAAAGCAAATTGCTCAATTTCGAGCAACAAGTAGACTAGTAGGTACCGAATGACTAGAATGTGAACATGTTGTAAAAATTTGAATGGGAAAAGAGTTTTTAACCTAAACAATAATTTTCACCTTCATGAAAATATGTAAACCCTTATACAGATAAATTGACAAATGTTCTTTTAATATTTCCAGCTCAGGAGAGTAAACGACTTGTGATAATCGAGTAAGCAAATAGTAACATTGTTGATTAAAGTTATACATTTTGTTTGAATATATTATCTAGTTGGCAATGGCTTTTAAAACGTCTAGTACCAGGTCAACCAAGCCTTGCTCGTTGGTTTTAAATATCTTTATAGTGTCATAGTGTCATGGTAATGTAGCATGTTAAATTTACACTAAACTCTTCACAGTTAACAGCTGTTTAATTTTTTTTTAAATAAATGTTCCTTTAATTTTGTTTACTTTTAGTTGGTATTTCGTTACAAAAATAACAACCCATAAGACCAATGTTAAAAATTACGATTTTTATACTTAATTTTTGACCAAATTCGATTTCGATTCCTGGAATTTAAACTGTTTCTAATCTTATTTTTGGGCAAAAACATTCTTAAATGCAAAGTTTAATCAAAATCTACCCGCTAGATTTCGAGATCGTGGAACACACATCCTATCAGACACTGCTCATAGTATAGGATTTCCAAAGTCAGAATTAAATTGTTTGCAATATGCAACGGTATACGAAAACTCATGACCATTAAAGGATTAAATCTGTTAAAATACAATATTTTAGTGTAAAATGTAAAACAATTTCAAAACTCACGTAAAACGTGTCGGTGGGCTTGGCCGGATAGACGGGCACATCGGGGAAGTCAGAGAGGGGCAGTTCCTCTTCCGCCATCCCTGTCACCAACTCAACAACACGAGACACGTGTCTACCACGATGTCTTCCACGTGGCGGCCGGTCAGCTACTGGAGCTGAATACTCCCTCCAGCTCACCACAACCAACTATAACTCACTACAGCTCACCACAGCTCACCACAGCTCACTATAGCTCAACAAAGCACCGGCCTTACACAAACAGAGCGTCCGCTGGAAGGCTAGAGCATTGTTGCCGGCGACTCGGCTCTGTCTGTTTGTGCGAGGTGTTGCATTCGCTGCCCACACCCAGTGTTTGTGTATACAACATGTCCGCTTTGAACTTGCCAGTAAAACCGTTGGTCAATAGTTATTATTACTGGTGCTAAGTGAAATATCCCTACCGCGTTTAATGGTTTTGTTGTGGCAAGGAATTGCTTTCGATATGGTGTTGCAAAGGTTTTATGTCATAGTTGAAATTGAGTTTGTATGTAACACCATTTAAAATGATTTTAATGACAATCACAAAGCTTTCGGTATATTTAATGAGGTAAATAAACGGAAAAGAATTATCAGCATCACATCGTATTTGTAAATTTCTAAGTAGTTAACCAAAATACTTTTTAAAAGGTTATCAATAGAAATATGATTTAATTTTTACCTTTGAAGCATATGCCAGTTCTTAAAATAACACCCATTGCGATTATTTGTGGCTCATAACAAAACAAAAAAGTATATATGTACAGCCTTGGCAAGGAAATAATGAAAATGTAAAAACATTTTACAATATAACATATGTATTTTGTTCACACTGGAAATTTTTATATTAAGGTATATTGCAAGCCTATAGTATAGGTATAAAACAAACAACAGAAATTTGGGATATCAACGAAAAAAAAATCAACCGTTATTTCGATATGCCTACGTAGCCTACATGTAAAAATCGCTGAAAAAGAAAAAAACTGATCTCAGGATTACAAATTGTTAATTTTAAATCATACACAAAATTTCGAAAAGCTAAACAACAAATAATTGACAGTGTTGTGTTTTGCCATAATGGAAACACAACAGCAAGAATATATAAATTTCAAAACGGCTTTTAAATTTAGATGATTTTACTTAACACGAATGCATATTATGAACTGTTTGGAGTGGACTCGAGTTCATCGAACAGTCTAGTCAGTTTATCATAGATCATATGTGGCCCAGCTGGCGTTCGTCTGGCGGAGTGGTTTATTTTTGTGGCTATAATTCCAATTTTAAATGTTAATTCCTTCACCGCCTTTATGACTTAATCTTTAGAGTCATGTGGTGAGCATTTGTTACACTAACCGAGTGTGAAATATATTTTTTACCGCAACAAACGCTTGTTTTTAGACTAGGTGCAACACTTATGCCTTGTTTTTAGACTAGGTGCAACACTTATGCCTTGTTTTTAGACTAGGTGCAACACTTATGCCTTGTTTTTAGACTAGGTGCAACACTTATGCCTTGTTTTTAGACTAGGTGCAACACTTATGCCTTGTTTTTAGACTAGGTGCAACACTTATGCCTTGTTTTTAGACTAGGTGCAACACTTATGCCTTGTTTTTAGACTAGGTGCAACACTTATGCCTTGTTTTAGACTAGGTGCAACACTTATGCCTTGTTTTTAGACTAGGTGCAACACTTATGCCTTGTTTTTAGACTAGGTGCAACACTTATGCCTTGTTTTTAGACTAGGTGCAACACTTATGCCTTGTTTTTAGACTAGGTGCAACACTTATGCCTTGTTTTTAGTGATTAATCGTTATGATTGATTTCTGTCAAGATGCCGGAATATGAAAAACAAGTTTTAAGCGCGATTTTGTAATAACTTTCCAGCAGGATTAATGATTGAAGCAATGTTTGCCTTCACTTCAGGAAAAATAATGTTAAATAATGATAATAATAAAAAATACAAAATGGTTTTTGTAACTCGTTTTGCAAAGTGAGGAATTTGTGGGGAAATTGTGGGATGAATGTGAGGAATTTGTTTGGAGGATACGATAAGTGGAAATTATGAAATTACTAATTGCATATTTTAAAATTGTTAAATAATTTTTGTGGGCCTAGGTACCTATTTCAATTTTTTAATTTATAATTTTGATCATGTTATATGATTACCGGTTATATGTTATGTTATATGTTTATGATGAATATAATCCGCTGAAGAGAGAATCATGTCTAATTTGGATTATTCTGATGCCAAAATTTGCCGTGTAAAAAATCCTGACGATATAACTAATTCAGAGGTCTGATGATAACGAGGTAAGGTAATAAGGTAACTTTGTAGTGCATATCGTTATTAACTGGGTGAAATATGCTATTAAAGAAAAGGGGAAAACACAAAGTTGAAAAAAAATAATAAATAGTTTATGGGAATCAAGTCGGCCTACTTCACTTTTCACATCCAACAATCGTACTTTTTTTAAGAAAAAAAAAAAAAAAAACGTAATAGCCAGATCCTGGGTTTCGATCACGTGACCTTCAAATGATTGTTCCAATCGAATATCTACACAGACTAATCGGAACTGCGGTTTACCGTTATCAAGGATTTCAATCGGACTGTTGCTGTTTGTACTTCTTTCACCTAAAAAGTAGATTAATTTTAATAAAATATTCAGTTATTAAGGAAAACGAAAATGTTCAAATTAATCCAGTTCTAATGTTGAAATGTTATGACAATAGAGTTCAACCTTTATGTCAACTTGTTTAAAAGCTTACGTTTTCTTCTTAAATGTAGCCACGTTAACTCTTTTTTGGTAGTAAAATTTAAATTTTTACATTTATACTTAATAATATGACTTTAAACAACTTTACTCTAATTAATTTACTCTCACAATTACCTAAATTATAAGGTAATAATCATAAAAATATAACATAAATATGTGACGATCCAAATTTCTAGGGGGGTAAAATTTGACCACTTACCTACGTTATTGGTCACTATTATTAACCTTCGTTTCACGACCGAGGTGATAGGCTTACCTAGGCCTAGTGAGCTCTTATTCCTCACACAGTGTCCAACACTGGGAAAGTTATCTTTACAGCCCTGGGAATAGACTTATTTCTCATTATTCAAAGGAGGCTGTATCTCGGTGTAATAATGCCGATACAAACCCCATAAAACCCAATAAAACTCTCACGTCACTGTAACCCCATGTAAACAATAACATAACCTCAAACGCCGGTTGAGGCCAGACGACATGACGTTCGTCCTCCAAGCTACGTCACAAAAACAGACGTTACGACGTGATCTTTTTTTTTTTTTTGAGTTGACTTTGGTAGCCTGCAACCAGCTGTTGTGATAACTGGAGTGTCCAGCTGGTGCCGTTATCAGGATTCAACGAGAAATTGGGAGCTCAAGAAAATGAGCCGGCTCTCACTCTCGTTCCATCTACCGTACCGTGCTAATCACGTCAACTTATATCTTCAAACTCACGGAGTGTTATAAGTTTAAGTTTAGTGCGGAGTATTGGAGGGGTGTTTTTGTAGTTTAGTGGATCGGTGTTTATTTATCAACCGATTGATTTCGTTCCTGTCTTCAGGTATAGTTTTAATTAAGTTAATGGTAATACTTTTACATATTATTTGTCGACGTTGATTGTTCTTTTGTAACAGGCTAGGGTTGAGTCGTCCCCTAGCGGTGAGAATATCTCCGCAATAAACGTCTGACATTCCATTGGTAATTCAAACGAGCTAGTTGGATACGTTATTTTGTGTAAACTCCCTCGTTGCAATAGTTTAAATATCGACATTTATTTGGTTTCCTACGTGTTATTTCCTTAACCACGACCGGTTCGCACAGGTCTGGTGATAACGTGTAGCAACCAGTAAGGTGACTTGTAACCTATTCTGGTGAATCTCTATATTTTAACTTTTATTTCTAAATCCTATTAGACTAGCCTATTTTCAGGAACCTAACATAGGGAGTGTAAAATCTGTGTTAGTGTGACAAGTAAGTTTGTTAATTCTAGATAGTTAGAGATCTGCCTAGTATTTGATAACCACTAAATTACTGAATTCTTTCTTGTAAGTATAATTAACTGAACTATTGAAACAATTGGCTGTGGGTTACTTGACCCCTGAAATTATCCCAGCGACCGTGCTGAGAGATTCCAAGGAACTCCTTTTTATTTTTACAAGTGACTGAATTTCCTAAGTTTTGGTGAACCTAGTATAACCATCACTATTTTTATTAGTTAGAAATTCTCGTCACAAATATTATTTTGTTTAATAAGTACAGTACCAAAAAACACAATTGATAATAGTTTCCTAAAGTCGACATAAGTTTGTAGTTTCTGTGGGAAAGGGTAAATGGTTACTTAAGATATGTTAACACATGTAGTTAAAGGGAAAGCCCGTTAGAGTTCCTTTTGTAACCCTCGAGGAAATAATAATAATAAAAAAAAATACTGTATTCAAAGATTACAGTATATTTTTATCGTGTCAGAATATAATCGAGTATAAATTAATTGATTAATTTACCCTCTTTCTAAACCATGAATGGCTTTAAAGAGAAAACAGGGAGATTATTCCCAGCAGAAAAACAACGTCAAACATGATAATTAACACTTTACGCGAGGAAGTTCGCTGCTGAAATTGAAGAAGCACAAAGGGCGCGTTGTTCCCGTTATGTCAACCTTGTCGCTGGAACTTAAACACTCTGTGAAGAAAGCCAGGTATATACAGGAAATTATGTCACTTTGGAAAACTGTATTGGTCAGTATTTTATCATTTATATTAAAAATAAATTCCTATTAATAATAAACAAGTCTTTATATGGTATTAAAATTCATTTTAAGGTCTGACGTTGTGAATATAAATTTTAGTGTTTACTGATATGAACAAACTTAATTTTCTAGCAAACAATGATGATTGCTGCTGCAAAAATATTGTAGTCTGATATTGGTAATAAGTACGAGAAAATTTTAGTTGGGTACGCCGACAACGTTGCGGCACTCATCGCTGCACGAAATGTTGAGCTTGCACAGCTGAAGCTGAATGGATGAGTGACCACGGGTTGTCCCTCGCACTAGAGATTGTGCGAGGTTAGAGATTGTGGCCCTCATGAAGAAGCGGATTGACACCATTGTGCCGCTGAACGTGGGAAATGGTACAGACCACGCGAAGTGCCAAATACCTAGGGGTTGTTGTGGACACGAAACTCAGCTGGAGGGATCAGATCCTCCGCACAGCAGACAAGGCTGCAGGGAGCGTCGATCATCTCAGTAATAATCGAAATAAGGCCAATGATTATGGCCAATGTCGAAGGCCCCGGTCGAGTAGAAAGAGACTGATGATGTACACAGTCCAGTCTGTGGTCATGTACGGCTGTGAAGTGTGTGTGGGCAAGTATACCGTATGAGATTCGTTAAACAGCACTCAGGGTCGCACCGCACAGGTGTCGTGTCTCGCACAGTGTGTGAGCTGGGTGTCCTGGTAATTGCCAGAGTTATCCCTGTCCAGCTTTTGGCACGCGAGAGAACGGTGATTTATCAGAGATCAGATGATGTTGGTAAAAACACAGGAACGTCAAAGAACCTACCCCGACATGGCAGGAGAGCTGGGAGCTGGAGCCGCGGTCGATGGACTGCGAGACTGATCAAGCAAGGTCCAACCCTGGGTGAAACGGCTGGATACTGTAGTGGACTATTTCCTGACTCAATTCCTGTTGGATCGTGGCTATTTTCAGTCGTACCTGTACAGTATGGGCATAAGTACAGACCGGTTTACCTGACTGTACTTATTGCCCGGGCGTTCCTGATGACGCGGCACACATTCTTCCGTTGTCCACACTGGAAACGGCTACACCCAAAGGACACACGACATCTTGGAGGGCTGCCGGTGGGCTCGGTCAGCATGCATATTCTTGAGGGTAAGGACAACTGGGGTTGCTTGTCGCCTTTCGTTCAGAAAGTCCTCCGATCCAAGAAGACAGATTTAGATAGGATTGCTGTCTAAATCCTTAGGGAAATAAACGGCTGGATATAGGGAGTGACCGAAAGTAAAAGGGGAATTTTTTTGTGGTAGTCTACTGGCTTTTTGTAGGAGTCCCACAATAAAGGTTGGCCACCTGTGTGCGTAAAACATAATTTTTCCATTACCTAAAAAATAAGACGGTAAATCTGTAATGTAAAATCTTTTAGATGCTCTACTAGTGTTAAAAGTAGTATATTAAATATATTAAAGATGGTTCGACTAACAAGATTTACTACATCCTTAAATATGGACACTTTCTTGCGGTGCTCATTTTGTAAATTAATAATAATAATTAATATATTATTAATTATAATATATTAATTAATAATAATAATAAGCTCAGCTATATTAATTAATAATAATAATATAGCTGGAATCACATGTTATGGTATTCACCTCGATCTTTTTATATAAGCTTCTGTCGCTGTGACATTTCTCTGTCCTAGCCTCCAGTCAGCCATCCAGGCGGGTTTATTTCAATTGCCGCCTCTCGCCAAGAATCATCGGTTCATTTGGCGCATATGGTCCGACACTTCAAAGGAAAAGGAAGGAGAGGCGGTAGGCAGGACTATGTAACTTTCTAATGATTACTATCATTATATATTTGGATATTTCTTTGACAAACATTTGTTTACTAACTTACTTTGTTCGTTCCAGTTCTAAAGGTTTGACAAAACTTATGAAGTAAACCATTTGCGTATTTTGTATTGATGAACTTTATATGATTAGCATGGATAGTCATATCTTATAGGCAACAGAGTGTTGTAAAAAAAAACAAGAATAGATGGTTTAACGAGAATTACAATATATAATATTATAATGTAAGAGATTTAACATTCGGAATAATATTTTAAACGAAATAAAATGTTTTTGTGTCGGTTACACAAGCTAGACGACTTACAAGCACAGGAGAATCAACCTGTGCGATCTCCAAGATAAAACTTAAGTTTAAATTAAACATTCAAGGTTTCTTCCGTCTACTTTTCTATCCAATCTCTTTTTCTTCGGCGTAAAATTACTCTACATAATAGTATTGAGCAGCTAATTTGATCATTACAATTTTTGACATAAATTAAAAACATTCGTCTTATTCCTTAGCTGTTTACTACCTATATTCTATATTATATTATACCTATAGCTGTATACTACCTATATTATATTTATAAGTCAGTGCACTCTAAAAACAAATTTGAACTGCAGTTGAAAAATTCTCTAACTCCTATGGTATGTGTATAAGGGTCTGTGTACAAGAACCAGTGTTACATATAAGGCATTTATTTTCGTGGTATTATTGTAACTTAAGTGCTGCAATCTTAGATAAACGCTATTGCAGGGTATACTCTAACTTCGCATCGGGTTGTGTAGGGATTAGCCGGGATCAGTGGTGGGATCGAATCAAGAGCTTAGGATATAGGAGCCTGAGCCTGAGCCCATACTGATGATGAGATCAGACCTGGGTAGGCGTGGCCCTTGTTACTTTAGGCCAATGCCACACTTTAACTTAGATGGCAGATTAAAGTCAGATGTACAATATCTGCAATTCTAGAGGAGTTTGAACTAAAATTAAAAGTATATTAAAAACTATTACTTTTCACATTGTTACATTTATTTAATTACCTTGGTAACGAATTGTCATTCTAAATTCGCAGTGAAACAGATCGGACGTTAAAAATTTACTGCGTAAAAATTGATTGTTTTAATCGTCGTATGTGTATATGTTCTGCCGAAATTAATAGTTATGTATTCTTTTCAATGTGATTTAGCAGTGTAAATTTCATGTTATTTAATTGGAACCTCAATATTGCGTCTACCACCACCGATCAAGTCTCTACCCTGGATATTCGTCAATCAACCTTGTCTTCACTATCGATGTTGTCTCCCTGAATGTGCCTCCTCTACCTACGACGACCACCAAACCCGAAGTCCAGTATCACGAAAAGTCTCTCCTAGAACCTGCCACCCATCTACCTATTGAAGTCCTAACCAAAAAAGCGACCAGAGTCCCCGAAAGGGGTAAATAGATCACCTTATGACATGTATTTGTGATTCGCCGTGTAACTAAATAAATGGATGATGCTGTGATAAACAACCAATGATTTTTTCTAGCAGACAATTGAACAATTGGCTAAACCAAATAGAATTCGAGTAAAATAAATAGAAAAATATTATTTTGCTGGTATACATTTTCTTTAGAGTGGGAATATAAATTAAAGAGAAAAAACACAACAATTATGATTTGATTTGCATTTATGGGTAAACGTTACAAAAAATGTAACAGTGGCATTTTCCACAATTCCACATGGGATTCTGACGATTAAAATCCTCTACGGTACCAAAATTGTTTAATCTTAGTTAAATGCGATGAATTTCAAAGACCTTGATAGGCTACATGTCTCTTAGCAACGAAAAGCACCCAGTTTATGAGTGAAAGAATATATATAAATATTTCTATTTTTTCAGGATGTTTTAATTTTATGATTGTGTCAATCCACTGAAGGGGATCTCATCTTCCAAAAATGGATTATGAATTATTGGTTTTTTATTTTGAAGGTTCATTTGGAATCGTTTATCAGATCGTACAGGTCTGAGAATGCTTCGCACTGTCTATTTTTCGTTTTTCAATTTTCCACTTATCACCAATAGTTGTCTCTTCCTACCAAGACTCATAGTTAAAAAAACCATGTGCCTTATTTAGAACGACATCTAAAACAATCTTATAAACATGTCTAAAAAAACCTCCTGTAACAACTACATGGGGAGAATTTCTTATGAGTATAAGTTGAGTTAGGCGAAAGGTAAACGAATTGTGATGCTCTTTGTCATCTGCATGTAAATACCTTTGATTTAAGTCATAAAACATATGAATCGGTATGATATAACCGCCTGACAGACTTGAACACGATTTTATAATTAATATAAAAAATTATTTTTTATATCCCTACTATTCCATACATTTAATACAAATGTATGGAAATGTTCATCCCCTCTAAAATAAAAAAAACTATGAACGGTTCACTCGCCTTGTCCTGTCTTCTGCTAAGGCGACAATCCCAAGAGGTTTTAGAAAAGAATACATACCAGGATGGAGCAGAGAGTGCGAAGATCTTTACAGTGAGTTTACAGACACTGCTGACAGAGATGTAGCTGACCAACTCCTTAACTCTCTCGACAACTCCAGGAGAGAGAAGTGGGTGAAAACTGTTGAGAACCTGAACTTCACCAAAAGTAGTCGGAAAGCTTGGTCTCTGCTCAGGAAACTCTCCACTGGTAAATCAAGTGAAAAACGCGATGCCTCACAGCCTAGCCCTCGTGAAATTGCAAAACGCCTCTCCGTACTTTCAAAACCTGTGCGTACGTCTGCAGACAGAAAAATTAATTTCAAGCTTAATGAGATAAAGGAGAGTCGGCAAGCACCCTTAGAAGTCTCTAGACCCTTCACTTACGAGGAGCTGGAAGTGGCGATTGATGCGATGCCAATTGGCAAAGCAGCAGGTTTGGATGACATTTTCCCGGAGTTTATAAAACACTCGGGTAACAAGGCTAGACAGTGGCTTCTGGAAGTTTTTAACACCACTCTGAAAACCGGCGACATGCCTGGGATATTTAGAAAATCCAAGATCATAACTATCCTGAAGCCCGGAAAGGATCCAAAACTGCCTGAAAGTTATCGGCCTATAGCTTTTTTAAGTGTTTGTTATAAGCTGCTAGAGAGGTTGATTTATAACAGAATCCTCCCTATTCTCAATGCCAGCATCCCTGTCGAACAAGCTGGATTTAGGCCTGGTCCCAACTGTTGTGACCAGGTTTTAGCTCTGACTTCTTTCATTGAGGATGGGTTTGAGCGAAGACTGAAAACCTCTGTGGCTTTTTTAGATCTGACTGCAGCATATGACACTGTCTGGAGAAAAGGCCTCCTAGTTAAATTTTACGACCTTATTCCTTGCCCTTTCTTGTTGCGTCTCCTCGACTCAATGCTCTCCAATAGGATGATAAAAGTATATCTGGGACGCAGAGAAAGTACGTTTAGGCAACTAAAGGATGGCCTGCCACAAGGGTCAGTGCTCGCCCCACTGCTCTTTAATGTGTATACTGCCGACATTCCTGTAACTCGGTCCTTAAAGTTTATATATGCAGATGATATTGCATTGGCATATCAACACCAGCATTTTTGACAAGCTGAGGAAACACTAACAAATGACCTCACGACCCTCGGTGAATATTTTGAAGCCTGGAAGCTAAATCCAAACCCAACAAAAACTGAGGTTGCTTGCTTCCACTTGAATAATAGACTGGCCAACCAAAAGCTTAAAATTGTATTCAACGGTGTTGAGTTGAAACATAATGACCACCCACAGTATCTGGGAGTCACTTTAGATCGATCTCTCACGTTTAAAAGCCACTTACAAAAAACGGCAGCTAAGGTGAGAACCAGGACTAACATTGTCCATCACCTTGCTGGCTCCACATGGGGAGCTAACGCACAAGTTCTGCAAACAACTGCTCTATCATTGGTATATTCAACTGCTGAGTACTGTGCTCCCGTGTGGTTAAATAGTGTGCACGTTAGAGAGATCGACGTCCAGCTAAACAGGACCATGAGAGCCATTAGTGGTACACTCATGGCAACTCCTGTACCCTGGCTCCCGGTGCTTTGTAATATCGCTCCTCCTGAAATAAGACGAAGGGATGCACTCATTAGGGAATACACAAATATCTTATCTGCTCCACAGCTGCCCATCTATGATTACCTACCCCAGAATGCGGGTCGATTGAGGTCCCGAAAACCACCTCTACGAACAGCCTCCCAGTTGATGGACTCGAACTTCACGATCCATACAAACTGGACTTCCTCCTGGGACGCTTTTCAAGGTCGGAACCACTTCTTGATAGATGACCCGACCGTAGCGGTAGGTGGTATGAATCTTCCTCGGAAGCAGTGGACTATACTCAATCGTTTCCGCACTGGAGTGGGAAGATGTAATTATTGGAAGCACAAATGGGGAATGACACAAGACCAGTCATGCGACTGCGGAGCAGAGTATCAAACTATGGAACACATAGTCGAAGAGTGCCCACTGAGTGCCTTCCCCGAAGGATTGGCCGGTCTGCATAGCTCAAATGAAGCTGGGCTGCAATGGCTTAGCGCCCTGGATTTAGCTCTATAAAGAGAGATATAATTTTTTTTTGTTTTAATTTTAGTGTTTAGATTTTTACTTATACTGACTCAGGTGCTCTGCACCGCAGAATTTATTTTATTATTCTTAAACCATGGTGGCTGGCTGAATGAGCCATACGATATATATATATATATATATATATATATATATATATATATATATATTTATTTATTTAATACAAATATTGGATAAAATTGGTAATATTACAACAAATTGGAGGTTAAATCATGAGAGAAACATCAATTAATTGTTCTATGTCAGACTATTTTTTGCCAATTTTTCTACGTGTAAAAGCTTCAATGTTAAGTACTGCTAACGACTCTAATGTAGATGGAATAAACCGTTTGGATATCGATGCAATCAGATAAAAATCGGACAATAGAATGGCAATTGGTAGACTGAGGCTGCGGAGCTGAGGGAGAGAGAGAGGAGAGTATTGATCTGTGGCGTGTCTACCTCTGGCTCTCGACACGCCCGCCTCGCCGGGACCGACCAGACTGATGCCGCAACACGACTGGCTATGGTATCAACACGATATGATGGCAATATGACTGGCTACAAGAGCAATAGGACCGAGTATGGGAGCAATATAACTGAAAGTGGTAAAACATGACTATGGCTATAGTAGCAACACGACTGGCTATGAGTGCAACACGACTGGCTATGGAAGCAAAACGATTGGCTAAGGTGGTAGCACGACTCTCTATGTAATCAACACGATTACATACCCTTCCATACAAAGGGTATGGAAGCAACATGACTAACTATGGTGGTAACACCACTCTCCATTGAAGCAACACGACTAGCTATAGTGGTAACACCGCTCTCCGTTGAAGCAACACGACTAGCTATAGTGGTAACACCGCTCTCAGTTGAAGCAACACGACTAGCTATAGTGGTAACACCGCTCTCCGTTGAAGCAACACGACCAGCTATAGTGGTAACACCGCTCTCCGTTGAAGCAACACGACTAGCTATAGTGGTAACACCGCTCTCCGTTGAAGCAACACGACTAGCTATGGGTGCAACACGCTGGCTATGGGAGTAACAAGACTGGTTGTGGTGGGTAACACTCTCCATGAAAACAACACGACTGGCCAGTATTAACGCATCGTGTACGGAACAAGTAACCCCCTCACTTTTAGAAGACTTATTACATAGCCTTTTTGCGTTATAACGAAACAAAGCCTTTACATAATTGTTCTTAATGCATTCATCATTTGAAAGAAATCAAGTTTTTCTCAGCATTTTGGTTCGTTAAAATATAGTTTAAAAGGTTAATAGTTATTTGTAAGATAATAGAGTAGGTAAAAAGTAAAAGTAACGATAGTTAAAACACAAAAAAAAAACGTTTAAATATGAATTTTAAACTTACTTAAGTGTGCGTAACAATTCTTAAAGAATTTTTTTAAATAAATGAACTAACATTTTTTCTGATTTTATATTGTACTTTTGAAGTTTGAAACGATTTGTGCTGGAGTGTGGATAGTTAAAAGTTGTATTATTACTCTCGTTGGACTAGAATGAGCTCCGTTTTCGTGACCAGAAATTGTATGACGTCATCACAAGCAATCACGTGACGTCATCAAGAATAATAGACCTATTCTCATGTGACAGAAACGAGTAAAGGCCAGTTCCAGTTTTAAATCAAAATGGTCTCAACTAATTTGTATGCAATAGTTTGTTTAGCCTACGGTTTGAACGTGAATCTTAAATATGTCCTATATTAACATTCCAGAAGATGTCTAAAATACCTTCTTTTCTTTGGAGTGAAATAATTAAAGAATAGGTGTAAGTCAAACATACAGGCAGTATTCATGCCTGTTATATTAATGGGTACTAGAGATCGCCTTCTGATCGAAATTCGATCAAAATTTCAGTTGATCTGGACCCAAGAAGCTTAAAAACCTTTTAGAACTAAAACATCTGTTCTTCCTAATTTTCTAGCAGTTTTTTTTACAACAGCTGTCTAATGATTCATTCAATTCTCCTCTCTCCATAAGATTAACATTGGAACTTCGAAAGCCTGTGGGGTGTAGCACTGGAGTCCGATGTGAATTAGAATGTGATTCTGCTCAACTACAGGACTATACCTTTCTTACGGTATGCTCGGATTACTCCTACGATGTACACGAGCTGAGAAAAAAGGAGGAAATGAAACATGCTTGCGTATTAATATATAGATTTTATTTCTTATTCTATTCTGTGCGTTGCTATTCTAGTGGCACCGATTATTTTAATGTTTTGAGGGAGCTAACAAGGAGATCGAACGAGATTGTATTATTATTATTATTATTATTGGAGAGGGCAATTTATTTTTAAGTTTAAGTTTGCACGCATACTGTAATTAAATTATGTAACAGAGAATATTAAGATAAATTTAAGACAACGTCATATATTACAAAAAGTAGTATAGACATTCCTTACAACAAGATAATTGAGGGGGTTAGCCGTCATTTTATCGTACCAAATGCAATTAAACTATTTCCAGACTTAATAGTTGTAAAAAATTTATAAAAACCATAAAATATAATTTGTCATTTTTGAAAGGAGTGCCCATTACTGTTATAAGAATTTTTTTACCGTATTTTGCTTTACTATTTCCGTAAATTTCTCCTGAAGGGTGGAGAGTAATGAAATATCTAGTTAAAATGTCTTAGATATTAAAAGAAGTTTGACTTGGTATGAAAATATCCATAAGTATTCACACAAGCAAGTAGTATTGAGTATATAAAGTTGTATTCAGAGAGGACAATGCCATGGAAGCATTGGCGGTACTAGACGGAACGGCGCTCGCTGAGATGTCAACAACAGGCAGAACTTTATGACATGTTTATTATCATCACACTTCCCTTATTACTCGTTTTAATGTACAACCTTGTAACGAAATAAGTTAAAGTTGTAAACATGTAGTTTATGAGGGAAAATTAATATTTCTTGTTATATATTTTTACGAAAATTAATATTACATAATAGTTCACGAAAATCTCATAAGGTACATTACTATCCATATCAAGTTTATTTGAAGTTCTGCAAAATATACATTTGTTAGGTAACTGGCATGTATTACTGTTCTTTGAAATGAAGTTAATATGAAACTTTCAAGAAATGGAAACAAGAATGACTCGTTTTAAGAAATTTTACATATTGGTTGTTATGATGTACATGGCTTTTCTTAATACTGTAGTAAGTTACTTATTAGATTATGAAAGAAGTAGGTTTATTTAAGAGTGTAGCTATAAAAAAATTAAATTAGATAATACAAATTAAAAACGTAGAAGAAATTACAAAATTGTAAAACAATTTTTATATGTGTTTGAACTTTATGCCTTTATGTTTATTCTTAATATCACGGTGTTTATTCTTTACCGTATATGCATTTATCTTAAAAAATAAAAAAATTACAATATTTCACTCTATATTGTTCCCTGTTTATATATAAAATATTTTGGTAGTATTTAGCTCTTTGGAACCAGAAAAAATCCAGGTCTTGAATAAAAACAAAGGGAAAGAGGGCCAGGAATTTCAGTTTGCTAACCACTGAGCTTGTCCAAAAGTTAAAGAAAGAATGGTTAGTATGAGTTTGAAAATAAGAAATTTGGACTAAAATCTCGGTTATCTCTAGTACAAGGCTCTGGCGAGCGAGGAGTGACAACGTTGCATTGTAGGAATTTGAGCTCTAATTGAAGAATATAGCATTAGTCTCGGTGGTAATTTAGAGGAAGGGCCTAACTTAATATAATTAGCAGCCATAACTCTCTAAAAGCAGTGTTTGCATTTCTAGACTAAATTATATCGGAATTTATGACGAGTGCTCGAAGCGGATACGGCCGCGATGTACAATTGCTCAGTGTTATGCACGACACATATTTTTTTATTTAAATCCAAAATTTAATATACCGGGTGTCTCGCGTAAGGTGTCTCAAATTGATTACAGATCAACAGTATGTCCTACAATCTTGAAATAAAACTATTTCCCACAAAGTAGACCTCAAGGAATAATTTGAAATAGTTTTAAGGTTGTATAAAACAGGGTGTCCTAAAATCTGAGAGTCACAGGTTCAAATCCTGGAAATTTCAAATACAAACATCCGTCATATTATACATAGTTTGAAAGGTCTTTCAATACAAATGTGTTTCCAGAACTAGAGATAAAAAATCTGCAAAGAACATAAAATATAATCCGTTAGTTTTGAAATGAGTGCCCGTTATTATTTTGGATAATAACGGATATTATTTTGGTGAAAAAATTTAGTTATCTTTATTCGTTTTAAAAATGGTCAAATTCGTTTTTGTGGTCAAAATAAAAATTAAGGGAAAATACTGTATTAAAAAAAAAATATTTGTCATAAATGACTTCTGATTCAAAATACTCATTCTTACGGGTCGACGACATTGCCGGGTTCCTAATTCGAATACCATGGCCTTTGACCAGAGATGGCCGTGCTAATTGCAAACGCACACGTATTTGAATATTACTGTATATACATTCTATACCACTGGTAATGTTAGAAAAATATTTAAAATTAAAAATAAACACAAACTAATGGTAAGCTTTTGAATAATTTAACATTGAGCGATAAGATTTAATAGTCTTTTGTGGATACATTTTTAAAACTACTACTTAACCACTAGTTAGTTGATCATTGGCGAAAGAGGGCACTTGGAAGCAAACATTGTATGAACAAATACATTTGAATTTATAACTGCAGTATACGAAAATTGATGTTGTGTGAGGTTATTATTAGTATTTTTGTAAATTTACATTTCACATTTGGGTGTTTTGTTTTAAATAAAATAATAAAATTTGATTTATAGTTTAAAGTGTTCAAAATAGGAAGTTGTTACTAATTGTTTTTTTGTTATAAACAACTCGACCAAATGTAAAAAAAAACTAAAAATAAAATAAAGAAAAACTAAGTTTTATTTCAATAACAAAATTTGCAGCCAAGACGATGTAAACAAAGGGAATGGTCGCAGACCGGGCTGCTGCCAACACAGACAGTGTGGCGACTAAAATGTCAATACCCGTGCCTTCTCCGCCGTCGCCGCCGCCTTGGGCTCAGCCACACACGTTCATCTGCGATTCCCTCTGAGGCTTACTGGCTCGGTGCTTCTGTAGGGATAACTTACTTTTGTGTGAACAAGTCCAGTGTAATTTATCAGATTTTGCTCATTGACACTGAATTAGCGTCAATAACCTTGATTTTTATGAAACGCTTCAGAATTGCTTTGTTTTAAAGGATTTATCTGACGTCTTCAATTTCATTTTCACTTTAAAAAATAGGTCAAGAAAATATTCTCGCACATTATTTACAGCAAAAACGACAAAAACAACAACATCAACAATAATAATTTTGATTGCTATAAAACATGGTAAGTTGCAATTAATGTAAGGATACAATAATTTTTATATGACATTAAAACCTTGATTATTTCTTAAGTAGCAATTTTTGTGCAACCTAGCTTCTTTCCATAACTCCAAAATGTCAATCATGGAGTTTAACTCAGTTTAAAATCATTTTTTTAGATTAAACAATGGGTATTAGGATAGACAATGGGTATTAGGTTTAACAAAGAAACTTTCAGAACGCTTGGCAAAATGAAATGGATCAACTCAGCAAAACGTGTGTTCAAATGTGCTTTCAGCAATGCTCAGTCTACTGTCATATATAAACTTGATTTTTAACGACTGAAAAAAACTTCCCTCATGAAAAAATCATTTTAAAGGTGGTTTTAAAAACTCCTACGATTTAAGGCTCATGATGGGTTCAGTGACTTAATAGACAGACCCGATGACTTGTATATTTACAGTGGGAACAGAACTTGTCAGTCATAATTTAAACCCGGCCATAAAAACTCACAAGTCATTTTAGCCTCGGTGATTTGTGGTTTAACAGTTTCCAAAGTATGCAGATGTTTGCGAGACTCTGGATCAAGACCAATTATTCTGCCAGTCCAACCAAAACTGATCTGATTATCATTAGTGGGTTAGGCTGATCTCTCCCTCTCCCTCCCCCCCGTTCCCAATACCCACACCCCTCCTGTGCCATACCATCCGCTCTCGCCACATCGGTACCGCAATGTTGCAATGTTGCAATTGTGGGAGCTGAAACTTTGTAGAAGTTTTTAGAACACATCTAGCCCCTAAAATAAATATAATAACAAACCTTATAAAGATATGATGTTGTAAACATTAGTTATAACTATTATTTTTTCCATATACTTATCAAAGTTAGATAACTTCCTGACAGTATAATGTATAATACCCCCGTCGCAGCAGACCTGCGGACTTATCGAATTTCCAATGGCAATCTTTACATAGGTGTACATAACAAATTTAAACACACACTATGTGTCTTTACATAAGTGTGTGATATCAAATTTCATGATGATCAGACAATTTTTTCGATACCGATCTTACTGGTTAACGAACTCATAGACTAAAAGAGAATCTAACTTTATATGCCTGTACCAAATTTCATGATGATCAGACGATTTTTGCACTAGTTATCGTGTTCACAAACACTAAAAATTGAAAATTCTATTTCCCATATAAGCCCATGTTAAATTTTGTAGTAAATCGTTATTTGTGCAGTTTTAAATGTGTTTCCGACAAATAATCACTACGTATCCAGAAAGTACACATAAAAAGCCACAATTTCATGTATAAAATTATATAATCGCAGAGGTGTCCCTAAACTGTATAAACGGCAGCTCCCATGAAAACGACGGTAATAGCTTATTTCCAAAGGAAATTCGCTAAAAAAAGACACATTAATTTAAAAGTACAGTTGTTTTGTTTTTGGAGTAAAATGTGAAAAGCAGGTCTAACAATTGGCAATAATTTAAAGAGTTAAATTTAGTATTACATTTTAATATAGAAGATTACTTGAAATAAAGGCTAATACAGAGTGTTCGGAAACTCTATTCAAAACCCTCTGTGGTGAGTCCTTGGATCAAATTGAAAAAGTTCAAAAGAACATATTGTCCTAAAATGCTTCTAAGGAAGCATTTTATGAAGCGGCTTAAGAGCCGCTAGCCGCCATTTTTTTACACTTAATACTTTTTATTTCCATAACGGGTGGGTGTATTAAGTTTATATTTGGCATAAACCTTTATCCAACCAATGTTCATTTCCATGAATAAAACTTTCCGATTTGTTTTTTCCAAAATGGCGGCTATTTAAAGTTTTTAAACTCAAATATCTTAAAACCGTTACACGTTTTCTAAATTGTACTCATAACAAAAAAGTTGACAAAATAAATTATCCAACCAAAGATACCGCGCTTTTAAGGATGTGACAACAAATATAGAGTTACTGCCATTTTTCTGCATAAAAACATTGAAATTATATTATAACTCATGCAAAGTAAGGTTTTTTAATAGAAAAATCGCAATAACCCCGTTGTGTGTTGCCAAACTTGGTATACAAACTTTGTATCCTTGGTTAGATAATTTTATTTGTTAATTTTATTGTTGTATGTACAAATTTGATTAAATGTACCGGTTTTGAGTTTTGTTCATTTTTATCCAAGGAATCACCACACGGAGTTTCGTAAGAGACTTTCCGAACACCCTGTACATAAAAATACATACAGGGTGAGTGATATAATTGTGCCATATGTTTTACTTGAAAACCGTGAGTGATATTGAAAAGGTTAAAAGGTAACTCCAGTAGATTTTTCGTTATGCATTTTATGGTCATTTTAATTTTTTTAAGTCCGATATTTTTCAATAAGGCAGCCAACTAAAAAATTTAAATACGAACCCCCTAATTTTTGGGACAAATTTACATTGATGAATTGAATTTGACTTGAATTTTAAGACTTTTTTTATTCTTTGGCATTTTTCTGTAAACTTGACGGTTAGGGATCTACAAGAAATTGAATTTCATTTTTATTCCTATAAAACTAACATGGGTCTAACTTTAATTGCCTATATCTTTAAACCATTCCCTAAAATAAAATGATGATACTCTACAAAATAAAGTCTTTAGGAACATTTCACATATAAAAATTAACATATAAAAAATGAATATAATAATAATATTATCGCACACATCTTACTATTTTTTACATCTGTCCGCCATAATGGAAATAAGTTCATTTTTACGTAAATCTTAGTTTTTATTTGTGTAATATTCTCAAAACATAATTTTGAGACACTTTTATTATAGAGTATTTTTATATTATTTCGAGGAATGGTTTCGGAGATATAGGCAATTGAAGTTATCATATATGTTATTCTTATGGGACGAAAAATGAATTTCGATTACTTGTTGCTTCCTAACAGTTCAATTTATAGAAAAATGCCACAGAATAATACCGTCTTAAAATTGCGTGTACAATTTAATGGCATAAAAGTTGGGGAATCATATTTAAAAGCTTTTAGTTTCCCGCAATAATGGGAAAATGAAGAAAATTGGAAAAATCACTGAGAACAAAAATCTACTGAGGTTACCCGTTAACGTTTTTCAATATCACTTACGGTTTTCAAGTACATGCTTGTAAAACATCTGGCACAGCTATATCAATCACCCTGTACATATAAATCTTAAAACTCATTGTCAATAAAAGATGAAAAAGAATCAGAATAAGTGTCCTTATTCACAATATAATTGAAAGCTCTTTCAAAACTGTTCCAATCTTAACACATGACCTAAGGTACAAAATAACGACCAAAGTTAGGCAGATGGGGAAAAGTTGTTGAGATTATACAATTGCCTACGGTATCTTGCTGTCTGCGGGCATTTCCTTTGTGTTTTGAGAAAGTTAAGTCTTAAACATCCTGAGGAATCTTTAATAAATACTTTGGAGAGTCCTTTTATCAAAGAAAAACTGAAAGCACTGAAAACACTTGATGATGCTCCTATCAATTAATTTTGCACTTACTTTTTGCTTTTCATTATTGTAAAATATTTTCGTCAATCTAATACTACAGAGCTGTATTATTAAATATATTAGCAACTGTTAAATATGTAGTCAAGATGCATTTTGTGTTATTAAACTTAAATAAATGGTTAAAAACTATTGTTACTGTCTGTCAACAATAGAAAAAATGTGTTGAAAGCCTCCACGGGAAAAATAACTTGGTGGCTCAGTCAGATGGCTACCAGGTGAGCAGAGGTTTCGCTAAACGAAAAATTGAATTTCCTCCACAACGACATGACGTAGAGCAATAATTAAAATATTGGTTTATGTATTTTTTAACTTATTCTAATGGTAATAAGTAAAATTTATTTTAATATCACTGGTTTTTGATAATTCAACAAAATTGAATTTTTTAATAACTTTAAATTATATAACTTTTAACGAGGATTTTATCAATGATGCGGGTGGTGTAATTTTATTTGGCTTGTTATCCCTAAAAAACCACAACATTTTCATTGTAATGATTAGAGCTTTTTTTGAGGTTTTGGGGGCAAAGGCTGAGGGGTCATAGTTGATTGGGACCTAAATACCAAATTTCATCAAAAGCAAATTGGGCCCTTCTTTAGCTCTGTTAACATCCAGACCCACACACAGACAGACATTACTCCGAAAACCACTTTTTTTGACTCAGAGGTCATCAAAATAGAAAAATCC
Source organism: Neoaliturus tenellus (assembly GCA_030545055.2). Classification (NCBI taxonomy): domain Eukaryota; kingdom Metazoa; phylum Arthropoda; class Insecta; order Hemiptera; family Cicadellidae; genus Neoaliturus; species Neoaliturus tenellus. The sequence goes on along the minus strand of CM061533.1, from coordinate 187,517,565 downwards.
TTCAAAAACAAAAATTCGAACATTTTACCAAAACAATACTTTCTCCATATACTGATATAGAGGGAGAAAGTGAAAACGTATGAGAAAAAGATATTCGTGGTTATTCACAAAAATGTGTCCTAAATTTATAAGCTAAACCAAAGTGTACCATAATATAAGAAATGACATTGAAATTGACCAAAATATCAGTGAAGGTACGGTTAAAAAATTAAAAATGTTATTTTCATAGAAAGTATTGGAAATGGATTGCTATTTATCACACACTCGCTGGGCTAGTGGCCATTCCTTCTCTCACCTCACGTTTCATATTGCGTTGGTGGGGCGGGGCGCGGGGGGTGCCTCTCAAATGTGTTTTCGTTCTCGTATTGCTTTTGTCACAGTGTTTTGAAGCCCGAACAATGTAATGTTTAATAAGAACTCCAGTGCCAAAAAATAACTTTTGTTAAAAACTAGCCCTCTTTTTCATGAATTATAATTACAGTTCCTTATCTCTCATTCTCTCTCCTTAACTTCCATGGAGGGTACATAACTACGAGTCTTCGATCTGTTTGAGTAAAGAGGAATAATTGGGCATGAATAGTTGGACTAAACAATTAACTATAGATGTTTTGAAATGTCAAATACTGTCTGTTTTACAAAAAAGCAAAAATAAAATAGTCACCATACACCCTGTAAGAGCACCATACAAAAACGACACACAAGTATTGAGTTCAATTCAATCGTTCAGTCCTAGTTCCAGAAGTTACAACTTCATAAAAACAATTTTGGACTTCAAATGAATATTGAAATATAGGGTGTTTAGAAACTTTGATCTGAAAATCCGTGTCGTGATTTCTAGGATCAAAATGAACAAAACTTTCTATATCTGAAAAAGCCCACGACTAAAGCAGCCCGTTAAAGCACTTCAGGACAAGACCTCAAAAGGAAATTATAGATCCTGAAGGAGGATGAGAAGGACCCTTTCGACAGAGAGTTCAATTCAGTTTTAGATATGTATTGTATTAGCCTAATATAAAAAAAAGCATTGGAAAGCTAAACAAATTCTCATCAACGTCAAATATATAGCTCATAGCTCAAAACTAACTCATTTGATTTCGCAAATGATAGGCCTACAGTAAAATATACTAAAGAGATGGAACAATGTTTTTGTAACTTTCAATATCCTAATATAAAATTTAGAATTAAAAAAATATATTCTACAATTAGCAATAAAATAAGAAGATAAAAAAGATATAGGAAAAATGTAAGATGTTAGGTAAATGAGTGATTATTGTTTTTAAATAATAAACTTCTGATTGGAGGGCTAAGTGAAAAATTTGTAAAATTTTGATGATATAAACTATTTGGCATAACTTTAATATGGCCCTAGTCATGAAAGAAGTAACGCGAAAAGGTTAAAATGTCGATGTTCATGGACGAATTTGAAACAATGAAGCGATAAAGTTTGCAGTTGCCCGTGGTACGGGGATGGTTACAAAGTGGTTTAATATAAGCTGGCATGGATATTTTGAGGACACAGTTTTCAAATTAATAAAAAATCAACATAAAAATATAAAACGACAGACGATCATCCTAGTATACTTTATCGTTATCATCCATAAATACATAAATACTTCACACGTCATCATTCACGAAACACTTCAGTTACGAAATAATTCATGCTCTGCTTGCTTCTCCAAATAGCAAATTTAACCCTCCTTTTACTTGACGGCAGTCTAAGTGGTAGTCTTTATACTGTAATTACGAAGTCTCCTAAAAATATAATCCATAGATGGTGAGAAAAATTCAAATATATCACGCAACTGAAAATTGTCATTTTTAAATGGATTTTATATGGAGTGAAAATAGTATTTTATAATTCACTAGTATAACCTTTAAAAATTATAAAGTAATTACTAATCAGTACAACCACTTTTGAATAACGGAATCTTTCATTTACAATATCATTGTATTAGAAGAACTGTTTTCGAAGGACTGATCTAATTTCAAAACTCTATTAATACATATTTAAGTTCAATATTACATACAAATTGTATTATGATTTTTATTTTATTTACAGGGTTTCTTAAAATGTGAGGAAGATAAAAGGCACTAGAAAGATTTATAAACAGCACTGAACAGTTTTGTTTACATTTTAATGAATAGTTTGGATGAAAATAATATGTTGATTTTTATTAAATGATTTTTAAAATAAAAAAAGTTAAAATGTTCCAACAATCTTTGTATCATTTTTCTCATTAAGGTACACGCTAATAAAAATTTCAGTTTAGATGACATTCCAATAAACAGAGTTTGTACTTTTTTCTTATAGGATGAAAAGTCTGATAGCATTTAACTCATAAAAATACAATACGGTCTGTTTCGAGACAATTAGGCACTACATAGGTACTGTAGTAGTCAAGAGTAGTACAAATATCAATATTGTAAACGTGATGGTCCATTTTGCATGCATGTAAATGGGTTTGCACACATTTCTGATCAACAGACATAACTCGTGTCCATCAATTTATTCGTGAAGTTATATTATAGCATCTATCTGTCTTATACTTTAAAAATAATTAAAACTAATTAAAAATAATTAAAAGATATACGTATAAAATGTTTATATACCCTATAAACATAGTAGTAGAAAGATAAAACTGCAGATTTTTAAGTGGTTGACACCTTTTTAGCGAATTTACCTATAGGGAATACATGTTTATGCATGTAAATGCATGTTACATTAATTTTGATTTATGGTTATTATAATAAAAGGAACATTTTTCATATTTTGACAGCCTTGCCCGTAGGATTTAAGAATCTTATCGAACAAATTATTATCGTTGATGAAGAAAAATCATTTAGTTAATGACGTAAAACTTGTCGAAATGTTTATACGAAGAAAAATATCATATATATTTTATTTTGAAGTATAAAACTCTCAGAGATGAGTCGGCGATATTGCGTTATCCCGAGGATTCCTCGAACCTCTTGGCTGGGCCGGCACGTCTTAAATTGTCGAGAAGAAAGGATAACTGCCATTCATGACCTGGTTTGCCCAAACTCGTCCACCTTGGACATTTCTGAGATGTTCATCTCTATAAATATAAAGTATTCTTCCCGTAACAAGAACAATATTATAAGGATTACTACATATAGTTTTACAAAAATGGTTAGTTGATGAAAGTATTTTTCTTATTTTTATTAAAACTGATTCAATAACTATTAAAATTATAAAGATAAACCCCAAAAATTTGCATTTCTCCAAAAAGTATTCCTAGTTTTATTAAAGTAAATTCATTATTAATTTTGAAAACAACATTAAAGATACAAATGCCCCATAGTATTTATCTTTTCGAGGAAGATTTACTAGGTGGTTATACCCAATAACGAAGGCTAATATACTATAAATTCCTGTTATCTAGGATAGTCATCGAACTATGTCTCTGTAGACTCTATATCCCCCCCAAATAATGATCGATTGAAATGCCGCTATAGAAAAACGTGAGTTAAGTAAGTTATAACAAAATAAAAAATATGAAAAAATATGAATCTGAACACTGTAATAAGTCATAATAAGACCAATGCGAAAGAATTATTGTAATTAGTATATACAATGTTTAATACAATACAGAATTTGTATGATGACGACGAATGTTTATAAAATGAAATAAAGGGCAGAAACCAACCTTTAGTCAAACAATATGGCTGGGTTTATTTCGTTACCGACTCACAGGGTTACATTCATCCGTGGTTTTTTCTGTAGAGATCTATCTTTATAAATAAACGACATACATTCTATTAGCAAATTGACCGATATTGACCTTGATGTAAAATAAATACTGTCCATCTCACGATAAATAACAAATAATAATAGATAAATCAACAGCAGTTTTGATACGGCTAGTTCCTTACACGAATTTGCCTTATACGAAATTGATTTCGCAGCTTACACATTTAATTAATGAGTTGTGTTACTCCCAATGTAAGACTCGATACGAACAGGAACGGAGAGCTTTGATGTAATAGATAAGAGCGGTCACAATAACTGCTGGAAGATGTACACACACAGTCAGTATTCTGATCATTAAAAAAATATAGGGTGCTTGTTATTATTATCTCTGCTGTCCTTGTTCTCAAAGCGAAAAATCGTGGGCACCGTGATAAATATAGCGGCCTCTACAGGGCTTTCGGAAACTCTCTTCCGAAACTCCATGTGGTGATTCCTTGGATCAAAATGACCAAAAATATCATAGGAACATGTCCTAAAATGCTTAGCTGAACCGCTAGCTGCCATTTGGTTTTTTTACAATTTTTATTTCCGTAGCGGATAGTGTATTAATTTTACATTTAGCACTGACATTAATTAACATGGAAATTAAAGTTATGGAATATATGGAAATAAATAATGGAAATTGACATAACTTTCATGTTAATTTCTAAGACGAAAATTATTTTTTTTTTCTGATGTATATTTTTAATATGACGTCCATTTTAAGTTCTTAAATTAAATATCTCGAATCCGGAAAATTTCAGCAAAATTGTACATGTATAGAGAAGTAGACGAGTTACATTATATAGACCTAAACAATTATACCAAGTTTGTAAAGATCTGAAAACAAATAACGTAGTTTTTGTCATTTTTCTGCAGAATAACATTGATTTTGTGTGGTAAATCATACAAATTAAGGTTATTTTAATAAAAGATCGCAACAACTCCATTATTTCTTGTCACATCCTAACAAACTTGATGTAATTGGTTAGATAATTTAAATTGTAAATTTTGTTATTACTTGTACAAATTTAATAAAATATACTGTTTTTGAGATGTTTGAAGTTAAAAACTTAAAATGGCCGCCATTTTCAAAATAAACATCGGAAAAAATAATTGTTTTTCTAAAAATGAAAATTGATGAGATAAAATTCCATGCCAAATTTAAACTTAATACACCCATCCACTGAAATGAAAATTATTAAGTGTAAAAACAAAAGTGGCAGCTAGCGTCTTAACGTAGCATTTGAGGACAAATGTTCCCATGAACGTTTTTGTTCATTTTAATCCTAGGAATCACCAAAATGATTTTTGGAAGAGAGTTTCCGAACACCCTGCTTAACTCTGATTAACTTCGAGCTAAGACGTGCTCATGCCCTCGTGCATGAATTTGTGACGGTTGCTGTCTAGTCGTCGATAGTAATGTGGTCAACCACCTCTATAGTAAAATAAAGCAATTCATCAGTGAAAGGGCGATGATGTTGGTAAATACACCCTCCTCCCAAAAAAAGGAACGAGCATGCAAATATTAAAATAAGGGCATTTGAGACATTTTGGATCTTAAATAAAACTTCTGCTAAGTAGAACAACATCGCGAAGTTAAAATTAATCTCCTCGACCTTTTACATACACACGTAAGTCTATCACTAATTATTGATTTTTTTTCTATTGTTTTTTTTTTTTTTTAACTTGTGAAGTTAACAATTATATTCGTTCAACCCCATTATTCATTCATGTGGGAAGATACAAGTAAATTAGTTCAGTTAAACGAATTGTACATAGTCATTTTGGGTTGTTCAGAGCCAGTTTATCACCAGTTAAAGCAAACAGAGATGCAGTTTTCAAAAACAGTATTTATTTAGAAAACTGACAGTTTATTTCATACAAATATTACCTCTGTGGTTTCATTTAAAACTTTGTATTATTTGGAAAAAAATTTTAACATGGTGAAAACAAGTTTAATTAATTAATACCACATTGACCATCAGTTAACATTTGTTAGTATTGTAGGAACTAGGCAGGCCAATATTCCGCAAGGTTTACATTAAGGACCGAAGAAGAAGTGTTTCAAGACTACTCAATCTTCTGGCCACGTATGCCTCATAACTTCTGAGAGATTTCCAAGTCTGATAGTTTTTGCAGATGACGTGGCCTGTGTATAAAGAATAATTTGTCATGACGTTGCTTTTGCCGGTTTACGGCTTTAAATTTGATTTTTCAGAAATATTAAAAGTAGATTTAATTGTAGCTTAATTTGTACATTCAATGAATTGTAAAATGGCAGGTTACTTTGTAATTACGAAATACCGCGTGAATGAATTTTTGGTATTACGTTGGCTTGAATTGCGCGAAAGCGACGGAGAAAAAATTCTACAAAAAAAAAAAAAAAAAAAAAAAAACTTAAGTCAAACTAGCCACTTCAATCACAATCTTCCTAACGAGAGCTCTTTCAACACTTTTTATGCGGCATCTGCTCTCTTAAACTTTATGTTATACTGGTGGTTTCTTCTTTGCTTTCGCTGTGCTGGAGTTAGGTTTTATTTATATTTTTGTGACTGTTTAATCCTCATTTCGGGTATCTCAACTTGAATCATCAATGACATTGCCCCCTAAAGGGAGGGAATCCTTGATTGAGTTGCCTCTTTTGACACCTAGAAGCATCGGTCCACCCTGTGTGATTCTGTAATTTTATTTTGGTAAAATAAAAATTTTTGAAATAAATATTTTTGTTATATATATACTTTGTTATTCTTTTAGGTTAAGGATATTTATGCATGTGTTGTATATTTATAAGTATTAATTTGTATGTACTATTTATTAGCTATGGAAAAACTGAAAGGCATCCAACCTGTTAATTTTATGGAGATCAAAATTTTATGGTATTTTAATTTTATGGTTTTTATATGCTAAATGTAATCTGTCTTGTTGATGTATCCGCAATGGAAAAAAATCATCAATCGTTTCTTCTTCTTTTTATTTTTGGCAGTTAACAGATAACATGACGATGCAACGATTCTGACGTTATTTAAGTAAACGATCTTTGCATTTCATGTTTATTATTCAAGATTAAGACTTTAAAAATGTTGTATTTATAATTAACAGAATACAAAGTTAAATTCTTGAATGGATGTAAGATTTAGTATTGAGTTACTAATGTTTAATGTGTGGTTTATTTTGTTTACACAATCTTTTATCTGCAGTGGAAAAGTAGATTAGCTCCGGAGTCACTCGTATGTGTCAATGTGAGGCACACGGCACAAAGTCAGGTACTGGGCCATATCTCTACCTGCAGCCGCGCCGGCCGCGACGCAGCGTTGTGTGAGGACGCAAAGCGGGGCGCGGCCAGGCGAGGGCGTCCGGGCCATCATCAAACCTAGATAACAACTTCCGTGGTACGCGCAGTGCTGGTAGATTATAAGAAGATGTAGATGAAGAAAATCTATTCAAATTTTTCAATTATTGCAACATACATCAGCCACATAAAAAAAACCTAATTAAGAGTAAAAGTTTTTCTGTTTGATTTTACTGCACAATTTAATAAAGTACTTCTTTAATACATAAAAAATTAAAATATTTCATATTAACACATTTAAAAGGCTCGTTATTATTGTAATTAATTGCAATGGATTATTTTAATAAAAAAATTACACCCTTTATTTACTTGAAATTATTTTTGTTATTTGTCTTAATAATCATAATACGTACTTCCTTATAAACTTGCGTTACCTATAAAGTACTTTAAGAATAGTTCTAGAAAGTACTTTAAGAATAGTTCTATAAAGTACAATTAAGAATTGTTCTTAGAGAAAACTTGATGGATGTAAATTTCTTGAAAACACTCCTAAATAGAATTTACGCTGTATAGCTTGGATTAAAAGCGTACCTATACTGAAACCATTAGTGTAGCAATTCATGTTCAACAAGTTCGGCTCTAATGTAGTAGATCCAATAGTGTGCTTCATTTAATGAAGTGGTCGCAAACATATGTAGAGCTATGCATTGCATCGACATCGACGTTTTTATCTAATGGGCCCACACACTATCGAACATGCTCGACCCGACGTCGGACCTGACAAACACTGCCGGTCCCGACACACCGAGCATCCAACAGACTGTCGAACATGTTGGATGAGCCGTCGGGTTCGTGGAAATACTTATGCAAGGTTTCTTCAATATAAATCCATTTGCCTCTAAATATGAATGTGCAAAATGAACTAAAACCATTTCAGTTGCTCTTAAATCTGCCTACTTGCCGCTCTTGTAATGTAAAATACACTATGTATGTATATAATTTGCACCTTATGCGTATTTATTGTTATAGCTTTTGTCTGGCATAGCTGAGAGATCACGTGCGTGATAGTTCAGCTGAAAAGGTGGTTGTTCGTTTAACACCACCGAGCCATTAGTTGTACACTCATGGCAACCCCTGTGCCCTGGCTCCCGGTGCTGTGTAATATCGCTCCACCTGAAATAAGACCAAGGGATGCACACGTTAGGGAATACACTAAGATCTTATCTGCTCCACAGCTGCCCATCCATGATTATATAGGCCTACCCCAGAATGCAAGCCGATTGAAGTCCCAAAAACCATCTCTACGAACGGTAGGTGGTACCATCTCTATAGCGGTAGGTGGTATGGATCTTCCTCGGAAGCAGTGGACTACACTCAAACGTTTCCGCAATGGAGTGGGAAGATGTAATTATTTGAAGTACCAATGGGGAATGACACAAGACCAGCCTTGAGACTGTGGAGTGGAGTATCAAACTAAGTAGCAGAGTGCCCATTAAGTGCTTTCCCCGAAGGATTGACCGGTCTGCATAGCTCAAGTGAAGCTGTGCTGCAATGGCTTAGCGCCCTGGATTTAGCTCTATAAAGATAGATTTAATTTTTATTTTAGTGTTTCGTTTCTACATATACTGACTCAGCTGCTCTGCACCGCAGAATTTATTTTCTTTTCCTTAAAATTTGGTGGCTGGCTAAATGAGCCATACGATAAATATATATTGTTATGGCTATGATGAAATCGAACGATTTGCCTACGACACGGGGCTGTGTTTAAGTGTAGGTCATCAAAGAAGGGTAGCAAGGGTCAGGAGGGGTGAACAGGGTTAAGAATCAAGGAGGGGGCTTAGGTGAGGGGGGGGGGGAGGAGTTTTGCCAGGCAAAGCTTGGCCTGATGCCACGCTGCTCCAAACCTAATCTCTCTATTTAAACTCGCCATTCAAACAACATTCGGGCTTTTAATCTACTTTGTGCATAACATTTGTCCAAACGAATCGTCCAAAGGACCAGCGGCATTACAAGTTGTGACATATCGCATCGCGTCTGTGACTAATGAGTGCAATTAGGTTTAATGCGATTTGCTGGATTTATTGTCACGTTAAGTCGGCAACGGCAATACATTAGCGGGTCCGTTGAGTTTTTAGCTTGGTTATTTGAGGTTCATAGTAAACTTGTGCATCGAAGCATGAAATTGGCCGTGGGAAATATCACTAAACATGATCAACACTGCAGAGGAGGGTGTTTAAAACTATATTTACTTGTAACTCAATTTAATTTTTATAGTTGTGAGAAAAACACATAAAACCAGAGAGTTTTAATGACTTTCATAGTAATGAGTTGCCCTGCAGTGCTATTTAGAATTATATTCAGTGCAAGAGAATAAATAATGTATGAGCATGTTTAAAAAGGTGCATTCATAAAAAGAGCATTTATAAATAGGCATTGGTTAATTAATATCTATATATATAATTCTGTAAGCGATATTTCTTGAGCAATATTGTGAGCGTCATACAGATCGCAGAAAGATGGGAGGGGTCTCAAATTAAAGGTCTCGGTCCCATGCACGAGGGAAAACTATCGGCGTGTCCATAATGTTAACAGGAAATGAGAAATCACGTAAAACGTCCTCCATAAGAATAGCATGGGGATTTAAAAAACGTCTGCTTTGTATACATTAAAACATGTGTTAGGTTTAATTTCAAAATGAGACACAGATGACAACATTGAGTGAAGATAACACAATAATTCACACCAAGAGAAGCAATCTATATAATAATTCTGTAAGCGAAATTTCTTGGGCAAAATTGTCAGCGTTTTTGCAAATCGCAGGAAGATGGTGGGAGTTTCAAATTAAAGGTTTCGGTCCCATAAAGCGTATCCATAAAGTTACATGGAAATGAGGAATATAGTGAAACTTCCTCCTTAAGAATAGCATGTGGATTCGAAAAATGTCTTCTTTGTGTTCATTGAAAAATATGTTTTGGTTTTATTTTAAAACGAGAGACTGATGATAAAATTTAGTAAAGAACTATTCATAGCCAAATGACCAAAATTAACCCTAGAGTGGTAAGACGTTTTGTTGCTTTGAGCTATTAAAAATTCTACTAGGTGAGTTAACCTTACGTACTATTACAAATTGACTGCTAATTTTACTGTTGTTACTATAATTTAAATTGTAAAAAAAAAAAAAAAAAAAAAAAAAAAAAAAAAACTGAGCGTGTATGCAAATCATAAAATGCTTTCTGATCGTTGATAGAGATGCAATGGGCGATGAATTGTGGTTTGAGAAACAAACACCTACATTATTTCTATTGTTTTGGTTTTATTTTAAGACGAAAAGTGTCAAATGATCATATTGAATGACGATGACACATTAATTGATACTTAAAGTATATCAGTCAGTGAAGTTTTGGTATTCTGTTAGATGAATTTTCCGAGAAACCTTTTAGTCATTTCATAGATTGTAGGATTATAGAAGACGAGTTAAAATCAAAGACGTTTGTCCTACATACTAGAGGAAAATGCAGCAGGTAAAAAACTTTACAACAAAATGGGAAATATATAAGAATGATTATTTTCTGAAAGGTTCTAGGTACTTAAAGATTCTCCATGAAGTGATTTTAAAAAATCTGCTTTGTTTAGGAGGGATGAATATTCACAGCAAGTGAAGATGCACTTTGAGGTGCTGTGTTTAAATTTTGTGACTAAAACATAAAAAATACAAAACTGACAGGAGCTAAAAAATCAATTTTTTTTCACTGCCGCTTTTCTATGCTATATTAAAAAGCCCTCACAGCTCAATTAAGGGACCACGATTTCTTTCAAAACTTATTTTCCATAGATCGATATGAGTTTAACAACAGACAAAATATAGAGCATTTACAAACGGGTTACCTAATAGTACAGGATTGTTTAGAGTACTTGGGGGCGAATGGTCTGTTCAAACGGTATTGTTAAAATATCATATACCTCAAATTAAAATTAAATTTTCTGGAAACCTTCGTTGTGGAAGAAATGGTGATACGCCATGGTTCATGCCATTTTAATTTTATGATTAGGGGCTTTTGCCCCTATGAGCCACTAGTCTATATATATAATTCTGTAAGCGAATCGGTCCCCACGAAATATCTCAAGTTAGAAGAAAGATAGGTTAACGTATGATGGCTCATTTTAAAGCTTGAGGCCCAAGGACTCAAGGAAAAATACCAGAATTATCAAAAGTTACCTGGGCTTTGCCCCATTGGACCTTGAAGTTCCAATGTTAATCTAATGGGAAGACGAGTTTTAGATCTATAAACGTGTTAGTAAGCAGATGTTACAATATTTTATCATAAACTCAGCTGGTTATTGAGCAGATATTTTGAGTTAAGATAACCGCATGGTTATAACTTTTTTAAATTGGCGATGCACTATAAAAAAGGCGAACACTAATAGTCATTAACGGAATACGGATCCACAGGAGATTTCATTTTCGTGACACATTGGCTTGGACATGGCACGGTCGATGTAAGACTTAATTATTGTCTTTACTCAGTAAATGTCGTTTAGTTATTACGTTACTGCCCTATATATTGGCTATTTAGTAGTTAGAGTTGAAGAGTTGAATCGTTTGTCGAGTGTTTGTTTATTTTCGACTGAATCATTTTATGTAAACCACTAACATTGGATAACCTCCGTATGAAGACTATTTTGTTTTATTTTTATCCATTCACTGCTTTTTTTACGTAGGTCGTAGGGAAACAATAAACGCCTATTAATCCATAAAGACGGGGAGCTTTTTATGTAAATGATAGTGTGCGAAAACAAACAATATCAATCGGTGTTCTACTTCATTGGCGAAAAGACAAAATAGACTAAAATAAAAGTACTAGGGACGTCGTCGCGTCGGTGGCATAGAGGCAAGGGGGGCACGGCGGCACGGCGGCACGGCGGAGACATGAGGGAAAAAGGGGGCACAGCAGGGCACGGAGGTACGGGGAGGGACGGCGGGGATGGCAGCACGGGACCGTGGAAAGCACCGGGGTTCGGGGATATGGGGGCCCGAAGGGTGTCGGTGGCACTGGAGACAGGGGGCATGAGTTGCACTTTGGAGGCATGGGGAACATAGGGGCACAGGGAGGAACGGCGAGCATGATGGCACGGGAGCATGGAGTTCACGGGAGTGCGGGGGCATACGGGGCACTCTGGGGAGGCATGTGGATGCACTGGGGCACGTGGTGGCGGGGGTTACGGTGGCACAAGCAGCCCTAGGGGCGTCGATGGCAAAAGGGATAGATGGAATGGGAGCACGGGGTCCACGGGGAGCAACGTCGGGCGTGGGGGCACGGAAACATAGGGGGCCCGGGTGCACGTGGTGGTAGGAAGGCACAATGGGCACTAGGGGCGTCGGTGGCACGAGGAACGGGGGGCAGGTGGGCATTGGAGCACGGGGGAGGCTTGGGGAACATAGAGGGCATGGGGACCATGGGGAAGAAGGGTAGGCATGTAGGCACGGGAGTACCTTGGGTGCGGGGGCTTGGAGACGCGACGATTGTCGGGGGCTCTGGGGTTAGGGGGGCATATGGGGATATAGAGGACATGGGGAGGAATGGTGGGCAAGCTTGCACAAGGGGTACTAGAGACGTCGGTGGCACGGAAGGTGATTGGGAATGGGGGGTGCATTGGGTAGGAATGATGAACATAGAGGGCAACGGGGAAGAACTGTGGGCATATGAACACGGGAGAATGGGGGACACAGGGTCATGAGGGGACAAGGGGGTACGGAGGCATGGGGGGTGAGTAGCCCGAGTGGGCTTCGAGAGTATAGGGGGTACAGGAAACACGGGTCAGGAGAGGTGAACGGGCTCACGGGGAGGTATGGGGTCACGGCGAGTGTGAGGGAATGGGGATCACTGGGGTCTAGGTTGAAGGATTGTACAATATTAATGGGCTTATGTTATATTGAACTATTTTATTTACTTGAGTCACAAACTCATCATGAACATGTTAAAAGTTAAAGCATCTATTTTATGTGAATAGATTTTTACCGTGTTCGGTGGTATAGTGCAAAAATTTTTCTTTTTTCCACAAAACAGGCTGCTGTATTTTAATACAGGGGGAATTTATTACTAAATTACTGATTTGATACCGCCAAAACGTTTCGTCAAGATTAGAAAATATTATATTAGAAAACCTAAACGTGTATATATTCACACTACAGCTTGATAAAAATACAGTAATACTGCAAGGAGGTGAGACATTGAAACTAATTTTTGGAGACATCACCATTTTGATTTTTAGGGGCCTTTGCCCCTACAAGCCACTAGTTTCACTTAATTATGAAGCTACTCTAACTGGAGTTAGAAATTTAGTTTATTCCGGGTGGTAATATAAGTTTGGTTCAACAACTATTTTTTGAGCTCATTAAATAAAGAATTTTGTTTGAGATGATATTTTTATTAGTATATTTATGACTTCTTCTTTAGGGAGAGGTTGTTAACCTTATCACATTTGTTACATTGTTAATATGTACTGCTATTCAAATAAATATAACTACTATTAAAAAAAGGCATCCAAGTCATCAGGTTCCAGTAATGTCTCTTTGACTGAAAATGATATTATTTAATAGGTTTTACTATTTTAAAGTTAGACGACATTTTTTATATTGGACTCCAAACTTTCAAAAAACCTCCGTTCGTAAAAAAGCTCACAGGATTATGACTGTGATATAAAAATTGGAGTAAAAAAGGTATTGTAAGGTTGTATAGTTAATATTTTACTTAAATAGATCTCAAGTTGGAGTGAAACGTTTTGTCGTGGCAGGTAAAGCAAGTTCAGTTCAACAACTTCGAGTCAAATGCAGCTGAAATGCAGTCCAAGTTGATTAAATCACACTGTGGAACTGACGCGGAAAGATCTGCATTTCGCACCGAGTTGTCCCACATCAACACAATACTGAGTGTCCATCCCGGCTTGACCTACATCAACTCTTTCTTCTCACTCTGCCAATTCTATTACCGAAATCTCTGCCAAGAACAATTCATCAAGGAGACGAATGAGCCACACCACGATGAGAGGCCGCCGGCCGCTCGAGGACTGCCAGACCTCGGACATGTAGGCATGTTTTTTGCCTTGTAGGAATAGATATTCAATTAACTTTATACTCTTGGCATCGGGATGGCTCATAGAATATAAATTTTACACTAGCGAGAACAGCTCAAGTCATGATTACTTCGCATCTAATAAATCTCTCGCGTATGCAATAAACCAATAAGATAAAATAATAGGGATGACACCTCAAGCCTGTTAGTAATAGTAATTTTTTTTAAATAGTAAAGTTATTTTTTGGTAGGATACATTTTTTTAAATGTTAGAATGACGATTTTTTTAATAAGCTGGACTGCAGTTGATCATTTACATGTAATACTGACACTTTACATAAATAAGATAAGTTTGCCAACTAAGTGACATATGAGGCGAGAACAAAAGCGTGAAAGCGAATAATTGTGGCTTCGTCACCAGATGATTATTGCGTCACAGTTTGATTAGTTTCAATTGTTCGTAATCTAGATTATACATATAATCGTTTAGACTGATTATGAAAACATTTTGCTTTTTAGTTTATTGATAACAGGTCTTAATTTATCAGGACACTTGTTTCCTCTGTGATTGAGAATATTACAAATTCACTAAAATATATTAGGCCGCTAATCAACATTGTCTTCCAATAAAAACATTTAAACTATTTGACTCTTTAATTTATTTTCGTATAAGTTTTATGTTTTAGAATGACAAGGGTGAGGGCTTTCATTGAAAAAACATTAATTTAGTGAAAATGGGTGAAACTGAACAACGTTGGCTTCCAGTAACTGTGGCATTTTCGTTATTTAATCTTTTTACTAAGACTTTTAAAGGCTTAGCTTAACATTATAAAAAAAACCCACAGAAATTCAAAGCTTCACAATAATAATTTTACAGTAGCGTTCAGACAAGCTAACTACTTTTCCATTACCTTGCAATATGTCTGCCTGTCTCTGGTCCAATATTCTTCCGACATGCTATTGAAATGTTCATTATTACCCTTATGAAAAATATTGTATCTGGCCAGATATAAAATTCATATCTGCCAGATCCGGCAGATAGAGGTTTTCATCCCATAAAAACCCTATCTGGCATATCTGGCCCAGATCTGGCAAATCAGGTTCAGATCTGGGGAGCCAGATCTGGCATATCTGGCTTCCAAATCTGAGCCTGATTTACCAGATCTGGATCAGATATGCCAGATAGGGTTTTTATGGGATGAAATCCTTATCTGCCAGATCTGGTAGATCTGTATTTTATATCTGGCCAGATACAAACTTTTTCATAAGGGAAGCAGTATTTCAGTAATTATTTTGAAATTCAAGGCCTTGTTAATGTTTGTGATATATTCGTGGTGAAACGGAACGTCGTCTGTCTGCCAGCAACGATTGCTCAAACGTTACAGTAATTTATGTCCCCAGTTCCGCAAAGTAAGTTTAAATCTCTGCTGTACCGGTGAAGAGGATTTGATTAATATTACAGGAAGTAAATGAGTACTTATGGTGGTAAGGCGATTACTCTATAATTATACTCGGCAGTGAATTACGCTGTAATTATAAATTATACTCGGCAGTGAATTACGCTGTAATTATATTTCTGCCATGGGAGGAATTTTACACTTTATTGTTGTTCAAATATAAATATAGTTAATAAAAAGGTTTTTTTAGCTGAATATAAAACGAACAAATGTTTTTCATTATGCATACAATATAAAAATCGAACATGACTTAACTCACTACAAATTCTCTATTGTTTACTTCATAGTATTGATTTATTGCAAAATATCGTTTCTACAGGGTGTTCATTTTTTATACTTACCATTGGGATCTCGCAAACTATAAAGTTACAGGAAAGGTCAAATTAGGAAAGTGGTGCGAAATTATTAGCTAAACAAAATGATGTGTAAATATCCCAAATATATGGTGTTAGTGAATAAATTAATTGGTGTGGTCGCTGTGCTCGAAAAACTTTTTTGCTCAAAACTTCTTTTGCCTATAACTTTGTTAGTACCAGGTTAACCAAACCTTGCTCGTTAATTCACTTTTGTCATAGTGTCATGGTAATAAAGATATTAAATTACAACAACCAACTATATCTCTTCACAGTTAACAGCTGTTTCAAAGACTGCTTAACATTCATGTTCCTTTATTTTTGTTTACCTTATGTTGTTATTTCGTTACCTAAATAGCAACCCATAAAGGTAGGTTTACACGTGAGAGTTTTTCACTCTCAGAGAGTATCGTACTCTCAGCAGGTACTCGCAGAGGTGTTTACACAACAAGCAAATTTTCCAAGATTGTTAATCCCAGACAGTTTTCTGCGAGTACTATCAACAGCTGTCTGAGATTTTTATGAGAGTAACTAACCACTCTCCGAGAGTGAAAAACTCTCACGTGTAAACCCACCCTAAGACCAATGTAAAAATTTCCATTTTAAAACTTAAATTTAGACAAAATTTGATTTTTCCTGGGATTGAGACTGTTTCTAACTTATTTTTGGGCCAAAACCTCTTAATTGCAAAATTTAAGCAAAATATACCCGCTAGATTTCGAGATCGTGAATAAACATCCCTTCAGACAGTGCTCGTATTATAGTATAAAATTTGTTAAAAAAATAAAAAACGTTTTACATAAATCTTGACTGGAATTTTACATAGATTCTGAAAATTTTTTTACTTCAAACAGTTTTTGAAATATTTTTGACAAATTGATTAATTGTAATGCAAGTATGTGTTTTTTCATCGTCAAAGAGTACTAATTTTTCTGATCACAAAAATTACCAAATATGTCACATTTGTTTATTTAATTATGAAAGATGTAATTAATAAATAACCCTGAAATGTTAATATGAGGATGCCTCTAGCATTTGTTACAACAACTGTGTAAAAACAGCTGTGTTTCATGGAAAGAGCGGATGCCAGTAAACAGCTGATCAACAATGTAAGCAACAAAATATGAAACAGAAAACGAAACAAAGCTGATTCACACCATTGTTGTAACGCATGGTAGAGACATCCTTGTATTAACATTTCAAGGTTACTTGTTAATTACATTTTTTAGGATTAAATAATTATTACGGATACTTAAATAAACATATTGGTATATTCGTGACAAGAAAATTAATTCTTTTTTGTGATGAGAAAAAAAGAACATACTTGTAAAACAAATAAACAAATCTTCTAAAATATCTCCAAAACGCGGTTTAAAGTAAAAAAAATAATTTAAATATTCAGAATCTACGTAAAATTTTAGTCAAGTTTTATCAAAAAAGTTGTTTGTATTTTGACAAATAACAAAGTTTTAGGCAAAAGAAGTTTTGAGCAAAAATCAGTTTTTCGAGCACAGCGAACGAACCACTAGAAATAGCTGGGATTTTACACATCATTTTGTTCAGCTTATAATTCCGCACTACTTTGCTAATTTGACCTTCCCTGTAACTTTTATAGTTGGCGAGGTCCCAACGGTGAGCATAAAAAAATGAACACCCAGAAAATTTTAGCCTTCAACACCTATGTTCCTGACAGAGCTATGCTGTAATTGAAATGAATAATTAATAGGCCACCGTTTCATTTAGTAAAGTAGGAAATGCACATATTTTATTTTATATGAATAGATAGAACCAACACACTGGGCCATACAAATTTATTCACTATCATACTGTGACTTTGAAAATGACTAAATTGTTATAACAGTCTCCCAAAGGCTCGGCAGATTTTAGGACCACTCTATTAGCCGCATGTGTACGCGCTACACTATTATACAGGACTGTGAGGTCAACGCTGCATGGCCGGGAACCTAAGACCATAAAGGGAGCCCTTTGTCTTGGCCGATTGTGTCACAAGTTTATTGCCCATCGGTCGATCCCTCATAAAGAACCGATGCTAAGGGATTACAAAATGTACTCGTGTCATACTGAAGCTATAATGAAAACTCTTCGATGTTATTGCTTAAACTGGATATTTAAATGAAGCACATTTAATACATTTTGTACTTTGAATAAGTTTAAAGTATAAATTTGTTTACTTATACGTAGTAATAGAAAATTATTTAAAGTATGGATAAAGCAGTAGGTAAATTGGGACATTACCTTTTCATATACTTTGGAAATGAAACAATTGAAAAAAGTGAGAACATAGACAGGAATTTCCTTGTATAATTATCTGGACAACTGCAAATTTAAAAATAAAAAATTAATTAAATGAAATTAATATATATATAAAGACAGTTAGGTAAAAACACCTTTGGACAGTACGTCTGAGACTTCTATACTGGACCGATTTACATGCAGGATTTACCAGAATAACAAACGTTTTCGGTCCTATAATAGCAGATTTTATTTTTATTTGGAATATATTTAAATTAAATCTGTCAACAATGAAAAATAAACTTTCTTATGGAGATTTAACATAAACGAAAAGGCCAACATTTACAAATCGTTGGACAGTTTGTCTGAGACTTCCACTGGACCGATTTACTTGCAGTTTGTACAAAATAAAAGCTAAATCTTCTATATTATGAGGTTTTATTCACATTAACGTTATCTTATTTTCTCAAATTGAAAACATCGACATTCCCAAACCTTTGCAATTAGTTTATCTTACATGTTTTCAATCAGCTGATTGTAAACACTCGAGGTAATTTGTTCAAATACAGCAAAAGAGCAAACGCTTAAGAAGGAATTGGTTTACTAACGATGGTGATCACCTAAAACGTATACAATTATATGTATTATAATTTAAATAGACAGAAAAAATAATACAATTTTAAACTATTTAAATTATATTAGAGGTCTGCGGTGCACCAAAAATTCGGTACAGGTACGGTACAAGACGAATTACCATCATCGGTTCGGTACGGTTAAAGACATTGGTACGAATCCGGTACAAAGGTAAAAATATTAAAGTATCTACTATTTATACTTAAAGTGATAAAGTATCAATATTTTGTAGTTATCTTTTTATTATTAAGGACTTCTACATAAAATAATGGTTCGTCCTTATCGCTCAGCATCTAGATTACAACTGACGATACAGTGGTCACCGAGGCCAAGGAAATAAGGAATACTGTACCACAATTTCGAGGTCCAACTTCACTTTGATAATGACTTTCCGTTAGTCATACGGTGGAATGGTCTCGTTTATCTATTACTATTGTTATATTGTTTATACTTTTTTAATACACTAAGGCTTTTTTGCTAAAAGAACTCCTCTAACAATTTTCAACTGATTTTAAAGTTTTTTTTTGTGTCGTTGGATAGGGCTTCATCTGTAGTTGTTTAAGAAAAACAATTGGGAAATTCGGACTCAAAATGAATATAGGATCCATAATTTAAATCTAAAGCCTTCTCTTTGTAATAATATTGGATTGAGTTGAGCATTAAAAACATGTGTTAATGTACAGTTGAAAATAAGTGTAGTTTAGTGCACTATTGAATTGGACGGGAGTAATTGAGTTAGGACAAAAAGTAACATTTTTATCAAAGAGTCTAAATTAAATTTCTTGAGTTCGAGCAACAAGTATACTAGATAATAGTATACTATAGATTCATCAAAGAGGAGTATTGCAGGCTATTAAATTATTAAATAAGCATGAGCCGGATCATTAGACTCTATTATTATCATTAATATCAATATCATAATAGTTATTGTCGATGTAATAGCATATTCATCATGACATTACATTGATTCCTATTGTAACAGTCTAAATGTAATGTAATAACATAACAGGATACACTGTATTGTTCAGTAATGTATTGTTCAGTAATAATTAATTAGTCTATTATCTTTGTCTCCATTAGGGTATTAACTGTGGATAAAAATATCTCGGACACATAAAAAACTTTACTATGTGAATGTGAGCTAATGTTAACATTCTTACAAAAACTGCCATCTGTGTTCAAATAAATAACTAAGCAATTGGTGAAATTGATATTTTAAAACTTTTCCTGTCAAATAAAGTTGTGATCATTTTGTAATATTTTCCTTTTGTTATAAAATCAACGCCGTTTCTCTTTAAACATGTTGTTGTCGATCTATTAACCCTAGAGTTAGTAGAGTATGTTATACTATCTATGTTACTTGTTCTGGGTGTAATTTAAAAATATTCAATTTAAATATAAAATGCCCCCATCGCAGCACACCTGCGTAGGCCTACTCAGCGAACTTCCAACGGAATGAATGTTCTATTTCCCCATAAAAATCATGGTGGTGAGGGGGTAGGTTCACTGCCATATGGATTTTTTAAGTGAATATAATTTAAACCCAGTGAATGGCCATAAAAAATTTTATCAAGTTATGATATTCTTATTATTTTCTACATAAACCCCATAGGGGTGAGGTTTGGTGTGATAGGGCCTTGTAAGCAAATATAAGTTAAACTCTTTCTAATGAGTGTAGGCCTACATACCAAATTTAACAAGATATTTTAATAAATGAGCAAGATAGAAGGTTTTATTGATTTATCTAAGAATAACATGGAAAATATATTTTTGGATTTTCTTCCTAACCATTTAAGCTAAGTTAAAAAATTCAAAAACTAAATAGTTTATTTTTTTAGATCTTTTTAAATGGTTTATGTTAAAATCGTTGTATTAAAAAATGGTGAAAAAATGCTAAAAATCCATTTTGAAAACCCATGAAACCTCGTTACCATAGCCCGATCATTCTGGTTCGCGAACTAATTCAAGTAGATGCTGCCTTACACCGCTGGACCAAATTTCATAAAAAACTGAGGTTCGGTTCAAAGGTTATCGTGCTCACGGACACACAAACATATACATACGAATTTTAACAAATGGTGTTTTTTGCTTCTAGGTACCTCTAAACGAAAAAGGTATCATAGTCCCGGGCGTATGTCTTACCGTGAATACTACCGTAAAAGCGTATTCCATATAGGAAATTACTCGTCCAATGCAGCTCTGTGTTTGTCATGATAACTCAGAGAATCCCCGGTCCTATGACGTCGCGCCGAGGACGCCCACGACTGACGTATTGTCGATCACAATCAGTCCTCATGATGCAGCCTCTTCAATATTTTCTATTCTTTGATGCTCCTGACGTTTATGCGTTTTGAATATTTTATCTTGGATTATTACGGACTCGAAGGGGTTTGATTGAACTGAATATTCTTTCCGATAACAAAATAAAAATGGCCAAGGATTCAAATAATAGAGAAAGATAATAGCTAAACTATAACAAGATAGAGTAAAATTTTGTTTTTAAATGATACAAGAAAAACTCTGATACTAACTAAATTGTAATTAAGAATTCACATTACATCAAGTGATATTCTTAAGTTTGAATTGATAGTAAGATACCCCCCATCGCAGCAGACCTGCGTACTCAGCGAATTTCCAAATTAGTAATATTAATTTTGACCAGCTAAACTTGTAAACAAAATGTCATCACGTGCTCATAAATAGGGAAATAAATGTCTATTCTCCTTAAGATAAATATAGGGAAAGAGTATGCAGGTATGCTGCCATGGGGGACACTAAAAGTAGGTTTTTAGCATAGAAAAAATTTATTTCGACCATATAAAGACATATAGTAAGTTTCATCAATATCTGTCCATAAATAAAAGAGTTTGCCTATTCTCCATATGATTAACATGGGAAAAGAGTATGCAGGTTTGCTGCCATGGTAAGTACGAAAACCAAGATTTTTTACCTTAAATGGATGAATCTAAAAAAAATGAAGCTAAATACCAAGTTTCATCCAAAAATATTGGTTAATAAGTGAAATATTAACACATCCTTATTCTCCATAAGATTTACATTGGAGCCCTAAAAGACAATGTACTGTCTTTAGACTTTGTAATATCTCGGTAACCAATGGAGATAGAGCAAAGCTTCAAAATACTAAATTGTGTGTTTTTTTGAGCTAAATCCAATGGTCAAAATAAAAATTTAAAATATTTAAAATTTACATATGAAAAATGCAAAAAACCCATTTTTGGGGTACAAAACCCCCCAAAACTACCCCTTCCGGTAGGTCGATATGTCTGGTTTACGAACTCATCCGAATAAACGTAGGATTACACATCTCTACCAAATTTGGTGTCGATTGGACCATTTTTACGAGAGTTATCGTGTCTAGGGACACATACATACATATATACATATATATATATATATATATATATATATATATATATATATATATATACATATATATATAAAATTTTTAATGGCTATTATTTTTGGTCTCTGGGCACCTAAAAACGAAAAAGTAACATGGTCCCGGGCTTAGGTCTTACCATGAGACCTACGGTAATAGCTTATTCCCTATGGGAAATTCGCTAAAATGAAAAGAAATAACAATAAGAGATGTGTAGACAAATTTCAAACGAAATATCTTATATTAACCATACAAGATCCACTAAAATAGTTCATTACTTCAAAACCTATAAAATGCAATCCTATTGCTACCTGCATTATGAATTTCATTTTCTTATAATGTAACTTGTTAAAGCAAACGTTTGGAAACTAAACAGGAAAATACCCACACAGCACAAGTACATCCCCAGGAGTTCCTAAACATATCCTAATGGGATATTGGAATATCCCGGGGAAATCCTTAATATCCCCAATATTCTCAAAAAGTCATCCCAAGGATCTCCTGGGGATATTAAATGTCCGCGCATATCCCGCGTTTTGGGATATCCTTTCGGGATATCCTTAGGATATTCGAATATCCCTAAGGGATGTCCTTAAAAACTTGTATAAAACTTGTAAATTGTAACTTTTTTCATAAAAATTTATAAATAAATGCATTTCTGCTAACAAACAAATTCCAAAAATGAAAATAAACTGAGCAAAAATTTTATAGGCCCTTGTGCCAGGATTTGAACCTACGACCTCTCACTCAATGACCTGACGCTCTAACCTCTTGAGCCACCTGATCTGTGCTAAAGGTTGTTCTTATTTACTAGTAAGTATTGAAACTCGACCTTCATTGGTGCACTTAGAAGTTTTGCAAGTCAAAGCACTAAGTTCGCCTAAATTTGTAGTAACTTTACAAATTGAGTATTTTCTAGTATTTAAAAAATTGAAATAAAATAGCAAAATAACCTTTTGAATGTGAACAGTTATATAGAATTTGGATTGTATATTTTAACATCAAAAGATTATTAAGTATACTTGATATTTTTTAACTTGAGTAAAATCACTACATTTTTTATGTAGTTTACATTTTAAAAGTGTATTTGTTGTAAAATAAATATTCTGTGTTAGTTATGGTGTTTTGTGGTAAATCGGGATATCCCGGCGTAAACCTAAATATCCCCAATATTTTTAGTCATTCCAAGGATAACCTACGGATATTGCAAATCATGCATTTTGGGATATCCTTTCACGATATCCCCGGGACATTAAATATTTTTAAGAGATGTCCTTTGAGACCCATCTGGAACTCCTGTCATGAAGAAGGACAGCTATGGAATGGCTTATGAAAATTTCCCATACATTTTACTAAGAATTCTTTTCGTAGGTTTTCATTGTAGAAAATTACTTATTAAAACTGCAGTTTACAGTGAATGACCTACATACTATTTTTCATTAAAGCTCTAACCAATTACACATCCCAGGGATGTTCTTTGTAGATCCCTTCAACTACAATGTTTAATTTCTCAACAAATCCATTTGGCTTGTGAACAATGTTATCATCCAATGTTATTAGCTTGTTTATTTAATTTTCCTGGACCTCTAAGATAAAAGTTTATTTAGTATTTCACTAACTTACACTGTGTCAACAGATAATTTCTTGGGAAATCCTGAGAATATCCTAAGGATGTGAACGATTTTATAGAATTTAATTAAATCCATGCTTACGGGCATATTCAGGAAACTTCCCAAGGAGCTCTCTTCAGGAGTTTTCGAAAACGAGACCTCATCGAAAAATGTTATTTTTTTTAATGACTTGATGACTTTGGACTTTTGGCAAAACCCCTATTTTGAATGGAATATATGTTTGAATTTATTGTGAAAACGCACATATCCTAGGGATATCCTCAGAATATGACCGTTTACGTAGCTCTGACACATCTCACACATCATGGGGATGTCTTATAGTCAAAAAAGTGAAACAAAATCCATTAAAAATTTGTTTTGGGTGAAATTGGTTACTTTTAGTCCTATTTAAATAAAAAGTTTGTATTTCTATTAAGTCCCTTAGGAATATGCTTAGAATGTCCTTTTGTACTTATCCATATCCCGGGATTTGAATAGGATATTTGGGATCCGGTTGGGATATCCTGGGGATATCTTGTGCTCAGTGGGTAGATTTGTTGTAATTATAAGTATTACATGACATGAGTTAAAATATAACATTTCGAACGAACTATGCATACAACTTATGTGGTTTCTTGTATGAATTAATTTTGACAAATTTACCTTAGAGTATGTATAACTCACCGAACTCTAAACTGTGTTGGGTACTCACCTGAAACAAAGAAAATACACTTGAAAATCATGTTAATATATTATAATAACTCATTATTATAATTACACAATATAATGAGTTATATTCTGAATAATAACCAAATATAAACAATTAAATACTGTATTTGTGTTCCTTGTACTTTTGATTCTCTCTTTGGGCCTGAGGATGATCGGTATGTCCGGTCGAAATCGATTGCCATTGTCCATCTTTTCATATAATTACAGTCTGTACTCTTTGCAGTATAAGTGTAAATAAATATTTTTGAGTGTTGTAGACGTTTGTTTTTCATTTTTGATTGTCATTTTAAAATGTAGTTTTCATACTTTTTATTAAATTTAACTGTGGGAAAGATTGGATGCTTACTTGAGACTAATTTTATATGTTGAAATAATTACATCAACTTAATGTTTTTTTTAAGTATAAAATTTTTATGTACTTTACTTTACCATATAGGTTTATTATAAGTTTATTCGTTTTCGTTCAAACGAAAACGTTCAGATTGGATAGCAGTATTAAAATCTAAATCTAAAATATATTGGTATGAGTCATATATGGAATAATAATAATTTAATGCGTAAAGATATAAAGCAACTTAAAGAGGCCTTAAGAGTAGCTTGCCATTCACATTCGGAGGCCGAGACGATGACTAAGAAAAGTTTACCTTTAATTCGACTGATATGTGAACCATGGTCAGGAGCGAAGTACGTTTCGTTACTGAGCCCGACTCAAAGGTCAGCGGTGGCGAGGTATAGATTAGGAGCCTGGTTGCCAAAGTGTAGTAAAGATGATTCTGGGAGTAGGATATGTGAATTATGAGGAGAAATAGAAAATGACACGCATGCATTTATGGTCTGTAAAATTAATGGGAAAGGATAAAAGGATTATGGATAACATACTTTTTTAAAATAATCAAGTTACATTGGTAGAGTTGTCGAAGGAAATAAATATAACTTTTAGAAGGATGTAATTTTTAGTTGTGATAAGGTGCATAGAAAACGAGGTCCACTTACGGCATTCAACTATCCCCCAACCATCTCCCACGTAACTCGAACCACGTAGTCAATTTCTAGATTTGTGTTTGTTTTTATTCGGTATGAATATTTTTTTGCTAATAGGTAAAATACTTAGTCTATTTATATTATGACCGTTTCATATTTAATTTATTGTTTGTTATTTGACCTTAGCTATCTATATTGTTATTTCATTCTTAAACTTTATTTGTTGTTAAATTTTTTTAGTATAAATTAATTGTGATAATGATTATTGAAATCAATAGTGTATTTTTTTAGAATATATTGTTATTTTACATGTTCTGTTTATTATATAATTTATATTGCTTCTGTCTAGAACTACGTAACCTACCATCCTTAAGGGCATTATTATTAACTAAACAAAAGAAGAAAACTGTAAGACAAAAAAGGAAATGTAGCATTTTGTAGGCATATAACTCATCTGTATGTAATTATGATAAATGCCTAGTGGATAATTGTCAATAAAGTAAGTTCAAATAAGCTTGCACCAATTAATGCATGCATATTCTTGCTTTCAATTATATTTAGTTGTCTACAAAAGTAACAACATTCTCATAAAATAAATAAAAACTAATGTTCATTACAAAACAGCCATTACTGTATCAACCCAAATTATCATTATATTGACAGTTGATGTCGTTGTAGTCTGAGATTGTTTGAATAAAGTATTTTGAAAGGTGTATATTTTTGTTTGACATAGCCAACGCATATTTTATTGTCAGTTATGACCCGATCAATAAATGCCTTAAAACATCACTGAATATGCAGTGTACTGTATTATACTGCATTTTATAGTCTTATGTGAAACATGTGCTGTTATGTTGCCAGTTTGCGATAAAGGCCAGTTTCACGTAGGCCTACAGCCAGACCCGCAACTTTAGGAGCCCTGCCAACAGAATTATGTGGCCATAACATAGATAGGTCCCCGGTTCACAGAGCCAAATGCACTATCCGGTCCAGATAAAGCAAGTCTTCGTTTAATTATTATTCAAAGAAATGTTTTCTAGCAAAGCCAAGCCAACTTGTAAGACAACAGTTAGTTTAACACCCTCGCAGTCTTTGGTTAAACTGCCTGATAATATATTATAATACCGTCGTGATATAAAATAAGCATTCTGCATTTTATTATAATTTGTTTGGCACGGTATAGATGCAATTAAACAACTAAGCAGATGCGCGAATCTTCAATAATGGGGCGAGTTAGGAGTTGTGTGAATCAACTTATTAAGTGAGCTCAAATTAAAAAGAGAATGAGAATATGGAGTAATAGCCTGCCTATTTATAATAATAATAATAATTCCCAATGACAGTTAAAACATATCAATGATTAAAATAATAATTAATTACAATGTGTCTCGTGTAAAATTCATTGCCACAAAACTACCTTTTTTAGGTAGCTTGGAGCTGTCCAACTTAAAAAAATACAATTTCTTAAATATTCTTAATGGAACACATTTTTAAAAATAATAACGCATAGTATTATCTGTAAAAATGACTGCCAATACATATTAATAATTATGTAATTATTATTGTAACAAATTGAAGTGTCTGCCAACGTCATTTACCAGTTATTAACCATTTGGACATATATAGAATTGTTTTATATTGTTTACACCGAGCTGTAGATGTAAATCTCAACAATAATGCTTAAATAATCAACTAAATTTTTCCCTTCTAACAAATATACCACCAGCCATTGGTATTTTTTGTTTTCATAAATTTAAATGTGCAAGGCCATAAATCGTCTTGGAGCTTATCTTGCCTGCCGCCACTAAAACTTTATTGGATACCTTTCTTCAAGCTTTCGCCGAGCTTTTACTGCAATGCATACATTTGCAAAAGCTAGCTTCTCAATCACTAGTTTGACATAACAAAAGAACCTAAGAGGTCAAACACAATTTTAGAACAATCGTATTGTTAAGTATTTTTGATTTATCAAGGCTTTTTAGTAAACTTTAAGGTAGATATTTTACCTTAATTTAGAGTAGTTTCTCATTGTTATTTTTTTCATATATTTTTTTTTATATCCCTCAAAATTTTTCCCTTTTTATAGTTTTACTTGGCTGCAAAAAAGGTTATAGGTTTAGGGGGTTAGGTATATATTAAAATGTCCACTTTAAATTTTAAATATTAAAATGGTGCATCGCGATAATTGATATAACGAAATACAATTGAAACTTTTGCAACAATGTCCAATTGTAGCAAAGAATCCTAACAATGTTTTGCAAAAAATTTGCAAAAAATGTTATTTTAATCTTATTATTGCTGGTTTTAAAATTTGATCTTAATTTTAAGAAAGATTGGTTTATGCTATTTTTATAGATAATTTTCAGAAAAATAACTTGTTCATGAAAACATTTGAAGATAAAAAATGATGATGTAATTCATAATAAATAATAGTCTATAATTTTATTCGATGGGTGTAGAATCTTTGTACAAGTTGCCTTAACTTATTACTGATAACGCATTTAGTGACAACAGAGACTTTCTAAATTATAACTTCCAATCCCCATTCTCCTCAGAGCCGTTGTGCAAACAAACCGAAAATCTGTTTAGCCAACCGATAAAAGTTCCAGCCCACATTTATCGGGCGATTTCGTTATGGCGGCAGTCCGCTCGAATGATGACATACATAATTTATTAACTCAAAGAGTCGGGATCAGTCGAAGCGGTGGCATCAATGAGCTGTATGGGCATAAATGTTTACAAACACGGACCCGAGGTGGAGTCGGTGTGAGGGGGGGGGGGGGGTGGGGGGGGTGCAGAGACCGAATGGTTACCTAGCAACGGGCAGCGGATCGATGGAGATACAGTGGGTCATAGCGCTAACAACTGTTGCACATTGGGCTTGCTGCACTCGCCCTGTGGAGGAATCCGGTGTAGACTCGTCAAGTGGGATGTTTATTCACTTCGGGGCGTTTGTGTGATTCTTATTGGATCGCTATGAAGTTGATTAACTAGGTTACACCGGGGGAAACACGAGGAAGTGACGTAGATTTCATGGAAAACCACCGATACGAGATGCAGCACTGGAATACGAACTTTTTATGGAGGGGGGGTATCAGCAATAAAAAAAACACAATCTGACATACTCTATATAACAATTTAAAAATCTGGAGCAAATAAATGAATATTGTGAACTGTATATTAATTTCATATATATATTAGTACAAATAACTAGGTATACAATGCAGTTGTCTGCTACCAATATTGAGCGGAGCGACTATTTTTTTAAATCAATAATAGCAAATGTTTCGCCGTCAGGGGTTTAGCTCGTTCGCTGCGCTCACTCGCCATTTGAGTTAGCTCGTTCGCTATGCTCACTCGCCATCAATTTAGTTTGTTCACTGCGGTCACTCACCTTTGGGTCGGCTCATTCGCTGCACACACTCGTCGCCAGATTTACGTTGTTCGCTGAGCTTACTCGACACAAGTCTGCAATACTCTAATAATTTTTGATTACGCAGGTTTGCTGCGACGGTGTATTATGTGTTTACAAGATATTAAATGGTGCGTCGTCCAAGATTTGCACCACCTCTCCGTAAACGTGGCATTTCATTCGCGTACAAAGGTACCGGTAAACAAACCACTAAAATAAACAAAACAACAATTTCACGTAAAACTACTGTATTCTCAAACAGCTGATAGTAACAGTCTGCAGTTAAATTTGATCGTTATAACAACTGTATAATCGACACACAGTAAACAAACCATAGATAAAATATTTCTCCTATTAAAATAACATGGTAACTTTAAAGGGCCGTAGGGCAGAACCCTTATGTCCGATTCGGACCATTTCAGATTTATACCTTCCCATAGATGGTTACTATGACCGAGCAAAATTTGGTGAGGATCACTCCAGAAGTTCAGGAGGAGTACTTGTAAATAAAAAGCCAAAGTGTAGTATAGGAGCTTCGCTCGCTCCGCTCAAATAGTACCCTCCGGAAAACCCAATTCAAAAAATTTATGTTCCTCTGAAAATTAATCAAAATAATAAAAACACAATTTTTATAACTAAGAAATCTCTATTTGCACCTTAAAAACAGAATATGTAAATGCACATAAAAATAGTTCAAAATGATATTTCCTAAACCAATTATACCTACGAAAAACATTAAACAGCTTAAGCTAGATTAACTGTACTATGCTATGATACAAAACATAAAAATTTAATAGCAATAAACTATCACTTCAACATAGTGTTGATATTTGTGAAATGTGAAAAATGTAACCACCAATGTTTGTTACCATAAAACTTGCAACTCTATTCATGTTACTAATGAATTTTTTTCCACAAAATGCCGCTAGTAATAAAAACGTTGCTAACGAATAATTGTTTCTGTTTTTAAATATCGATTTTTCCTTATTTAAAATAACATCCAATGAAGTGGGCTTAAACTCTAACACAAAGTGCTTCCATTTTTCTTGAAAATATGTCCTAAGCAAACTATATTGTAATTATATATGAATCACAGTAAAAGTATATGTTAAGTTAATTCCTTACAAAATTAGTACGTTTAAAAATTTTTTTGTTAGTTTTTTCTCAGGATTGCAATGTTGTTAGGTCGGATGTAATGGAAAGCGTCAGGTGATTCAAAATTGCATTACATCTCTGCTTTGTTCCGAAGTATGTGGGTGTTGTTGTTGGACGAGTCTTATTCAATACACTCGGTTTTTATTGGTAAACACAATTTGAATATTGAATTTTGGATGACTGAATCTCAATAAATTCCGTTTCAGGTTGTATTGTAATTGTCTGAGTTCATTACAAGCAAAAAATGACCCGTTGATTAAATAAAGTCGCGGGTATTCATTGAAATTAAAATTGTACATACCACTGTAAAAAATAGGAAAATAGAAGTTGATAAATCTCTACTTATTTAATACGCTAAGGGGTTTTTGTGTAGAGAACTTCTCCAATTATTTTCAGCCGATTTTCAAGTTTTTTGGTGTCGTTGGATAGGGCTTGGTCTGTATAGTTGTTTCCACAAAAAATTGATGAGAATCGGACTTAAAATAAGAGCGCTATCCACAAATTAAATTTGAAATTTTCCTATCAGACTAACATTGGATTTGTGTTGAACATTTTAAACATCTGTTAATGTACAGCTGTAAATACGTGTGGCTTTTGTGATTACTAGATATTCTCAATATTGGATTGGTCGGATGTATTTGATTTAGAACTAATTGTTGCTTTTGTATTGATTTAAAATTAATTGCTCGATTTCGAGCACCAGCAGACTAGTATAAGAAAATATATGTTTAGAGTTAAAAAATTCGAATCGATTAAATTCACAAATAACATTTATCAAATAAAAGATTTGGAAAAAAGATTATGAAATAAAAGATGAAACATGCAGATAAAAAATAGAATTATTTAACGTCTGCTAAGTAATGATATAGGAATTAGAAGTATTTTATAATAAACTGAATACAAATTATGAATAGATTATTTCCAGTAACCAACTGTTGCTACAAAGCTCTTTAAACATTTAATGGAGAGAATTAAATAATACCCGTTGTCCATAATGCATTTGTTCCGAGGTCCGGATGCCTTTTATGGAATAGTTTATTTCACTCTTAAATTCTAATCTATTTGTAAGATTGACAGTTTATAATGCAATAACATTGATATGCATCTGTACTATAGATCCCATGTTACCATCCATTAACAGGGTTAATCATGATCAGGCTGAACACATTCTGTGTAATATGTAGATCTAGCAGTCTCATTATTTTGACTGGATTCACAAAAGCCATATATTTGATACTTGTTTTAATTTTATGTGACTTGCCTGTTTTTATTAATAGTTGTGGTATAATAAGATTGAAATTATTGTTAATTATTAGTGTTTGCGATTAAATTATTTAGTAAAAATTTTATAACAAGGACTGTACAACGTTCAGTCCTTCGACGTTGACTGATTCGTATGATGTGTACGATCGTACACATCATTCAAATCAGTAAAATGGACATTTCTCGTCCTTCTTAAATTTTTTTTATTGCCTCGGCTCTTATTTAGGTTCGAAACATGTTTTTACAACATAAGAATTCACCATGTGTAAAAATTACAAACAATTGGTCTCACTTTTAAATACTATATTTAAATTGTGCTACTAATGGTAAACTATTGTTTTATCATTTATTTTATTAAATGCAGTAGTGATATCATATTTGTAAATTTCTATGTACAACCATTGTTTAGAATTTAAAAATTTGATGTCTCTATTATCTTAGGTTATATATTAAAATAAATATGGTTTTATGAATGTAGCCTATACCTAGTGAATTCCTTTTAAGATTGTATAATTTATGGTTATAATTGTTTTACTGACTTCTAATCGTGTCTTTTCATTAGCTTGAGACATAGCAAAGTTATTTTTCAGTTAGGGTGGATTTGGAACTGTTTCTAAATCATTGTAAATCCTTCAGTAAACCTAACAGTTCCTCACCACTCACATTAATCAGTGGGTTAAGATTTCGCGACTATTTGTCAAAACTGTGACGAGAAACTTAACCAACCCTCGAGACAAAGATAATTCGATAAGCTTGAGTGATCGAGATTCAGATTTTATTATACTTTCCAGATTAGTTAGCCGTTAGCCCTCTTCTCATCGCCAACAGTATCTGCATGTTCCAAACTTAAACTTTGCAATAGCATAGATGAAATATTTTTCATCTATTGTAAAAGTAAGTTAAGATTGCAATCAAATTATGATTTTTAATGTTTACGTTAGTATTTTTGTTTTGATAACTTATTTCCTGGAATATTATTAGTACACTACCTTTTTCCCGCGGTTCGCTCACGTTATACTTGCCGTCAAGTTTAGCTCAATCGCTGTCATGCTCACCCTATTTATTTGTTTCCTAGCTCAAATAAATTTTATTTTTTATTTACAATTTATTTTAATAAAAAAATATATCTCGTGAAACATAACTATTTTTTTTATGAAAAGTATCCTATGTTACTTATGATACCCCCAACAACATGTGTATAAAGTTTCACAATGATCGGTTGATTAGTTTTCGCGTGAAATCGTAACAAACATCCGGACATTCACATTTATTAGTAGGTATGTCTTATGTATTGTTTTGTGATATTTTCTATGCAACAAAATATTTTCCAGTGTGAAAATTATTTGAGTTGTTAAAATATAATTTAATTACCTAAGTATACGGATGAACAAACTGATTCAAATAATAAAATTGGTAATAAATTGAATCAAAGAGTTTTTACTAAGAATTGACATGACTGTAAAATGTTGATGAGTCCAAATGAAACGATAAAATTTATAACCAACAAAAATTAAATAAAAAAGGAAACATTGCAAATCAAATCGTATTAAGAATGAATTTTGGAAATTATATCGGTAACTCAGTGAAAGAAAGGTAGGGAAAGAGTGGACGGAAGTAGAGGGGGTTGATTTGTCACTTCCGGTCTGCAGTATCGCCGCAGAGATCATTACCCCTGGACTGTCGGGCTGCATGGCAGTTATTGTCATTGTCTGTCGGCTCATATGAGTAAACATTGCTGGGTGTGTTGGTTGATAGTTTAGCTCACCATCGGTTGTTAAGTGTTTCCACGGGTGGGTTTGGTTACAATCACTTTCCTAATAAAGTGTAGGCCTAACGCACGAGATGTCACTCTATGGAGTTGCAATAAATTTACTTTAAGCAATATAAACATCATTAAATTTTCAAGAAGTGAAAACTAAAGCGAAAACAGTGAAAGTATAGGGGGACTTTGCTCCGGACCGTACATCGGACCGAACATCGTACCGGACAAACTCACCGAGTGAGGCGAAAAAGTTTCGAGAGAGAGGGAGAACGCCGGATGGTGAGATAGTGAGGGGAAGGGCGATCCAATGGTTTAAATGGGAACCATCGCGAGCTTTTGGGGCGACGCTTGGAACGGAGTACGGAGTAAAACTAACCCTGACACACTACCGTACACCGGACCGTATATCGGACCGATCTTTTCTTTGATGTTTCGCCAGAAAACCACCTCCAGAGTGCTCGGCTCGACTATCGGTACACGACTACACCGTGCTCGTCCCGGCATCTGGTACGGTGTACGGTCCCATGGAACACTAGTGGACTTGTGCTTTTCGTCCGGTACAATGCTCGGTGAAAAATCCGGTAGTGTGTCATCGGCCAAAAACGATGGGACTGGACGATAAACTACGAATCCTTTATGAAGCAGACATGGAAAGTGCAAGACTTTGGTTCTAAATGGCAAAATGAAACTCCACTACATGTATCAACAATCAATTTGCAATGAGAACACTCTTTGATGTTTTCACCAATTAACTGGATTTTACTGGATTTGTTATGCTTTTAAGCTGTATTTGTTATGTAAAACATGACTTAACAGTTATGAAACAGGGCTTGTTAGTAAAATTTTATCAGTTTATTTTCTTACTATTTGGAATAAAATAAAATCATATTGTTTATTTGATTGAAAACACAAATTTATTGTTATGATTATTTTTAGTTTTTTTTTTTATATTTACATTGAATTTCTATCTTATTGAATTTGAATAGATTATTGACATTTTTAATTTATGATCTACTAATTGGCCAAACTTTTAAATTAAAAAGGGTTTCCCAAAGTTGAGACATATTCACTATATATTTTAAATAAAAAACATTGTTATTTTTGGTTTATCAAACTTGTTACTTGTTATAACTATTTTCAAGATCAGAAATAGATGCAAACGCAATTATTGATGACATAAGTACAGCATAATCACATAGAGAAATAGGAAAATTAAATAAAAATATTCTAAACTGTAGTTGCCGTATTATTTTAAATTGTTAAATTGGAATACCAGATCAAAAAGGATAGTAAAATCAATATTAAATATCACGCTTAGGATCAGCGAATAAATTGAGACAAAACTGAGTATTAAAATCTCCAAGAATTAAGTTTCGGGAAACCTGTCAGTGTCAGGTGTCAAAGTATTAGGGTTAGGTTTGTAGTTTTTTATGTGTTATGGCGCTGCCTCGCCCAGTTCTTAGTAATCAATCTGGTCATAAGTACGACCATCACCTGACTGATGAATTGTTATCACGACTCACCTTAACCTTCAGTCAAGTTAGACCTTCAGTCACTTAGAGGTAAAAGTGGACCTTTGAAGTCCTTCCAAGTAAAACTTTGAAGTGGACATGTGGAAGGTTGTTAAAACAATTAAAATTCTTGTATTACTGTATTTAACTTTCCTTGCTTTTTCACAATTAGGATTCCTAAAAATTAATTTTTATATTATTATATATATATTAATGTAAGTTTCACGATAATGAATAATGAAATTAATAAGCTATATGAACGCCAGGTATTCATTTTCGGATCTGATATATTATTTTGGGTTGATATTCCTTGAAAAGAATAAAAATATTGGGTTATGGTTTAACTTTAAAGATTTAGGCAAGAACAATGATTATCATACTTATTCAAATGTCATTTTATTTGGGAGCAGATCATTCATGAAGTCTATAGATAGAAATTTTACCAACCTTCTTATCAGAGTTAGGCCTATAATAAAATAAAAGTATAATAAATATTTAGAAATTTCCAACTATAAATGACTGACATTTCATCACCTTTAGAACGTCTTACAGAGTTTTCTCTGTAAGAAAAAGTTGCAATGTAGAGAAGATAAAAAATTGCGCCTAAGAAGGAAACAACACTTACTAAAAACAACAAAACATGTAAAATGTTTTAGAGCCTCGAAATAGTTTAATAATCGTTTGGTGCCCTAACGATGTTATTACGGTGTTAATGCCAAAACCGCCGAAGCTGCAATCCGGGCTATCAGGGAGAAAATGGCACACTCCCAATTTCATGTTGTCAGAGCTAAGCCTTAGTATGTTTACTTATTTAACAAAACTTGTTTATAATAATATTTTATACAACTGTAAAAATCACACACAAATAATGGTAAACGCATGTAAGATAAAACAACATATAAACGGTAGATTCAAATACATAATAAGAAAACATATAAGCAGTATTTCAAATAAATATGAAGAAAACCAAAAAATTAGAAAAAAAATCAGAAAAACAAAAAATCTTATGTATTTGGATATTTTAGGGAAAAAAATAAATTCATTAGACAGTAGATAAATTTGAATTATATAGATTAGTTTATAAAACAAACAACTTAGAAGCCAAACTTTAATACAAAAGATTTGTTAGTGTAAGGTTCAAAAAGATTTTTTCTATACTGCAATTGCTACAAAATTAGGAATACAAAAATTACTCATGTCCTGTGTTTCATGTCACATTGGACTATTGGCAACAGTCTTAGTATTTGTATAGTTTTACATTAAAGTCAAGATATTCCAAATAAAAAAAAAAAAAAAAACTTCAAATTTAAAACATTACGGTAGGCCTTCTAAAATTTAAATATGGATTAAGGTTATGATGGTTACTTCAATATATAGCTAGATTTAGTAAGGTTTACAAATACATTTTAAGACTAGTAAATGCTATTACTAACTTAACACTTTTATAATACAATAATTAAAAAGTTAATAGTTAAAAAACTTTTAAGCATAAAATTTTAAAATAAATGTGCATAAATTGTATGATTTTGTGGTTCCCCACTCCAAGATGTTTAAATAATAGAAGTGCGTCACATATTTTGCAGCATCTCTCCAAGAAAGTTGAAGGCTAAGTACGATTTACGTTGTTAATTAAGGTCGAGCTGTACCATATAATGCTACATGTTATGGTCCCAGTGGAGCGTTGGAAAAGTTTTAATGACCGTTGGAAGTGGCAACCTATCCAACGTTTACAGTTCCAACGAAAAGTAATTTTCATCAAAAATATTGAACGTGTTAATAACAGAAAGTAGAAAAGTTTGGTGAGTTTATAAAAATAATGGCTTACTGTAAGTGTCATTTGCGCTTCGCAATTAGTTACCCAACAACAAAGTCCTTTTATTTTTAATATGACTAGATGTTAGTTGAGTAGAAATGAATTAAAATATAAAAAAAATATTGCAGACGTTCAAGTATTACAACCGAATACTGAGCGCGAAGCATTAAAAATATACTAATACTTGCTGAACCTAATGCAATAAAAGATTATAAGTTTTGGTTCCATAAAATATATACTGATTGTATTTATTTTATAGGTTGTCCACAAACAAAGAGCTCTCATAGCTATTAGTGTTATTTAATTTAGGCATACTATGTTGGAATTAAAAAACTAAAATTCATATGGATTTTGTATTGATAGCCAAACACACAATTTTGTTATTATTTCATGAACACCTTTTTCTTGTGTATTTTCCAGCTCAATTCGAATCTGCAAATGAAGGCTGCCAGAGCTGACAGATCCAAAAGAAAAGTACTACAGGTTTTATTGAAAATGTCGAGACCACACAAAAGTTTGTGACAAAACTTGTATCGACCATTTAATCCTTTACGATAGTCCACTGTTATTCCTATCTTAAGTAGTAATTTATTTATTTCTTTATAATACACATTTTTTAAATAGTGGGCAATAGCTTCTTTGTTACTAAAAGTAGACCACTTGGTTTTTCATATGTATACTGTTTAAATTACATTAAAATCATTTTTTAACACAACACTGATAGTATAAATATTTATATTTAATTAATTTACATCCCTTGTATTACAAAGTACACATTTTAACATGAAGTTTTGCCTCTTTGATTATATACTTTAGTTAACTTGAGCAATGAAAAGAACAATCATCTACACTTGTAGAGTTGGGCTGTGAAATATATGTCTTATGGATAAGCATTTAGTTTTACAAACGGTACAAGTAGCCAGCTGGAAACACCACGTCGTACCGCCGCCAGAGTTAACAACCTTGCATATTTTTTATCCAGCGGACGGAATCACTGAAAAGTGCTCTTATAGTTAACAAAGAACCCTTCCTTAAACTTGATATTTTTTCATAGCTTAGAAAGTAGTCCACAATTTATGATACATTTATGTTAACAGGACCTCCATGTTTTGAAGAAATAAAAAATTCTACAACTTTAAAGCGTCTTTATCAATGAAACATAAAATATGTAATAGAAAACAAACAAACAAATCCTTCTAGTCCTTCGCAACTAATGAAGTTCATTATTTTTTTTAGGTACAGCAATTGAGCTTTTGGCTTGCCAAAACACTCAGGCTCTTCCTCGGTTTTGGTTATGCCCCATATCAGTATGCGATTATTTATTATTTGCTTCGCACAGTATCCAGTACTCGACCGACAGTTAAACAAATTGACAAGACATAGACAGGACGACTAACATCGGACAGGTCGTTGAGGGGCAAAGATTGCCTACCTCTCCGTGACCTTGACCTACACCACACTGCAGTGGTTAGAATACGACTGGTTCACTTAAGAGTCATCTTCACCTTTGGGCTAGTAGCCCATTGTTGCACAATCTGCAATGTTAACCATACGCAATGTTTTGCTTTTATGCAAAACATGGTATTTAATTCCCCTGTTTCGGACGCCATTTTTCAACCGATTTTCTTTAAACTTGGTAAGTGTTTAGTTGAATAGTTATATTAGGCCCCTCATACCTCGAAATTTTGAAAATTTAACAAATATTACTGACTGTGACGTTGCAAAGCAACTCGATTTCCCTTAGTAAACTTTGTTAGTGTTCATAGTTGAATAGTTAGTTATATTAGGTCCCTCATACCTCAAAATTTTGAAAATTTAAAAATATTACTCTCTGTGACGTCAAAAAGTAATTCGATTTTCCTTCATTTTAAGATTTTTTTGTACCTACTTATACCATCAATTTTTCTCGTGTATCAGGTATGAGGGACCTATATCTACAATAAAACATAAATTTTACCAATAAATATGCTAAACACCATCCGAAACCGGGGAATACGAAGGTATGTTTTCAGTGTTTTTACAAGGGTGAAGATGACACTCAAATAATGTAATAAAAAAACAAAACCTGACTTAACCGTTGCAGCATTTACTTGATTTGTAGGATGTAGTTCATGTTAACGGAAAAGTGTTGAATTTATTAATTGATTTATGGAGTCAAAAATCCGATGCTACGCTCAAGAAGGTAAAAGCAAACAAACAGCGTCGGGATTCAAGTGCAGCAGATTTTTTCGAATGTTGGTAATAATTATATTTTTGAAGATGGACGTAAAGATTGAAAACCATAAAATGCCAATTCGATTCACCGTACTTGGAAACCGCTTGGCTTCCTATAAAAGTGGACGAAACAACCACCAAGAAACGGAAAAGTGCACCTTGCTATGGTTATTTTAACCGCCGTGGTCCTTCTCTGCAACCGAGCGAATTTGCCTGATAAACAGGGCTAACGGTTAATGTTTATTAATAGCAACAGCTTTAACTTAACGGACAAATTGCATGGATTCCTTGATTGATCGAGTGGTTGACACTTTTAAATTTGTTCCATAATACTTGGTGTAATACTACATGGAAACCTTTTCCCTAATTTATTTTATGTACTAATGTGATTTTCATACTGAAATAAAGCTAACCAACATAAAATTTGAGACGATAAAAACATATTTATTTCGTGAAATTTTATTTCAGCCTGATATTACTGGGTACAGTAATAAAATCACAAGAGTACATGACGATAAAAACTATTATATTTTTAACTATTGAATTGAATTTAATCTTATTATTTTTTTAATACTTACGTAACGCCCTATTAATCAACTTGAACTAAAGGGGTATTCCTTTGTAAAAGGAAATAAATAATTTTTATACTGTCTTTTCATATCCTTGTGAGTGAAGTACAATAATCTTGAACTATTAGTATTAACGTTTTGGTGCAGAGTGTCTGTCAGTTTGCAGAGTGCACAGTACTGACCCGTGTCACAGATTGCAGCACTATCAAAGAGGGAAACAAGAACAAAATAGTTTATAAATTTTCATGTTTATCATGTTTATAAATTTTCTTCATGCTATCACTGGAGTTTTGCCTATGCCTAACCTTGTATCTAATGACAAAAATAAAAATAAATCGCCTTGTGATCGTTAAAATGGGTTTATTTTCGAGAGGGAAAAACAAATTTACCATAAGAATTGTTAAGTTTAATCTTTTTTAACTTTGGTGCTAGTTTCTCAGAAAATAATATTATTTCTAATATATGAAACCGGTAGTTTCGTCCGTAGTCCAAATTATCATACGAAAATTCAGACACATCGTACGAGGGGCTAAATTATCGTACAAAACGATAATTATCGTACGCCTGGAAACACTGATCTCAGAGGTATTTGTCTACTTGAGAGTTTTTGTGATATGTATTTTTTGTATTTTTTTGTATTTTTGTGTCTATCTACGCCAGAGGCATTTTTAACGTTTTGACGGAGAACGGTTTGATATGAACACACTAATCACTTTTTGGAAAGGCTGTCCAAACCCATAAATATTAGGTTCATCGTCTCTTGAAACTAATTCAACGACAGCAACCTTTATTGCAGCAAAGTGCCCAAAGCATGCCATGTATATTACGATGATTTATTTTTATTGCAAATATAAGACACTAATATCCTACGTCTTCTGTATTTTATTGACAACATGTTATAAATTGTCAAATGAGGACATTGCCGTGATTCTAAGTTATTCCCAGAGAGTTGCTGTTGAGAGAGTTGAGTGTATTGAAACTAGCTTTTAATCCAAATTTATTTTACAAAAAAAGAAAGTTTTATCTGAAAGTTACTGAATAATGAATATATAAAAATTGTATCAACTCTCAAGTACACCACATTAAAGAAGTGACAGAAGGAACGATGTGTTTGGTACAGACAGGTTAGAAATGGCTTCAAAACTTTTAATAGTCCTGGTTTATTTCCGATCTTTAATGGCAAAACGTCATTCATTTTGACGTCAATCACTACAAAACAGAACTTAAAACTATATAAAATGCAGATTGTTTCTTTTTTCAAGAGTGAATAATAGCGTCAATAAAAGAGTTCATTTTTTGCAAAGAGTTACTAATATGATGATGAATACTTAGACATTATGTTATTATATGTAGGCCCACTTAAATATAAAATAATTTTAGTATTATTTGAAATTTTTTAAAAGAATGACCGAATTGGCACACTGTATAAAACTCAAATACATAAAAAAAAAATTAAAATAGTAACTGAAAGCACAGCCAATGTAGTGGACCGATAGACCAGTGTTCTGCGATCCCAATTCCTGTAAAGTAACACCTAGGGACTTGGAAAACAACATCGGAATCCAACCCTAGCCAATTGGCAGAAGGTAAAACGCATTTTACGTTGAAAATTTCCAGATCCAAAGTAAAAGATCCTTCCTCTTTACACCTTTTGTCGTTAAAAAAGAAAATCACCGTTTTATAATAGTAGATATTATTGTAGCATTATACCCAACTTGAATGTAAAGAATAAACTATATCTTGTTACGACTCAATTATGTAATTGAAATAATATTAAAAAATACTGGAAACGATAAATCTTGGTATTTGAAGAATAAAGAATAGTATATCTTATACCAATGGCCGAAAAAGAGAATTTTCCAATGGTGGTCGGGGATCGTGTTTAATATTGTTAATATTTTATAAAAACGTTCGAGAGCCAAGCAAAACCCTTTTGACCGAGGTATGAAAGCTATTTTTAACCATACCAGATGGTTATAGTAATTTTCATCCCTAGGAGCAAAAGTGGGTCTTTTCGGTGCGCAATCGTGTTTTAAAAACGAGGCGCAGCCGAGTTTTTAAAAACGATTAAGCATCAAAAAGACACTTTTGCTCCGAGTGATGAACAACGGTTTTTATCATAACTAGTATACGTGTTGCTCGAAATCGAGCAATTTATTTTCATACAATGCAAATGTTACATTTAGCTCTAAATCA
Organism: Neoaliturus tenellus; assembly: GCA_030545055.2. NCBI lineage: Eukaryota > Metazoa > Arthropoda > Insecta > Hemiptera > Cicadellidae > Neoaliturus > Neoaliturus tenellus. The sequence goes on along the minus strand of CM061533.1, from coordinate 187,476,141 downwards.
ATGACATCCGACCAATCCAATATTGTGAATCTCTTTAATCACCAAAACTACACGTATTTACAGCTGATTATTAACATATGTTTAAAATGCTTTATTTAATCCCAATGTTATTTAAATGGGAAATTTTGAGATTTCAATTGAGGATAGCGCCTTTATTTTCAGTCCGATTCTTATCAGTTTTTGGCGGAAACAACTACAGGCCAAGCCCTATCCAATGACACCAAAAACTTGAAAATCGGTTGAAAATTGTAGGAGGAGTTCTCAGGACAAAAAACCCCTTAGCGTATTAAATAAGTATAGATGCGAAATTAGACTTTTTAATCGTTAAAAATATTAACCATAAAGTTGAGGTTATATTTACAAAGTAAGTTATATGCAGTGTTTACATTTCTGTTATTTATAAACAATGCTCTTTATAACGTTTGAATTTCAAAATTCTGCTCTTCGACATTAATAAATCAATATTGATACACTTAGCAAACAGCTGACTTTTCAGTCCTAGGACCTAAAAAAATCCCCAGATGATTTTTCAGTACTAGGACAAAAAAGAATCGGTTTTGGTACTATTGAGAGAAAAAAAAAAAAAAACAGGCTGATTTCGTGCAGAATGATAACAATTAATTTTATTGCTTCCTCATGCTATCATGAACAGAGTCTGTCAACCCAAAGCAATATGCACAACATCCGGGTAACATACATGTGCTGGATCCAGGAAACGTAGTTTAAGTTTGAACATGAGCTGGTTTCAAAATGAGCTAAATAGAACAGCTGATTTTACATCATTAGAAAAGTAAACTCAAGTACTTGGAGTGTAAAAAGCTGACATTCAAATGACTCGAAAAAAAAAACTGATGTCTACACCGTAGTGTGGTAAAAAGTGTTTATTCAACTATTAATGAAAAAGCAAATATGATGGTTTTGTACACAAAAAAACATATACTAATCGAGTATATTCAAACAATAGTTTAAAATCCTCTAGTCATTATAAATTTGTATTATTTATTGAATGCCGTAGCATTACGAAAATTCAAGTTATATTATATAGGTTATTTTGACGTGTGTTTCCTATTACATTAATAGAATATACACTGTTGTTTAAAGTCTGTCTTCTTGCATACGCTGTGACTACTGAAACTTTTTTAAGGTAAGTTGAAGAGTACAGACCTTACACGAGTATAAATGCACTCTGGCTTGGAAGTACGTATAAAAGTATGCGAGAAACCCTAACTATAAAAAAAATCTTTGAGTACCTGGGGGCCGGGCATTTGCTCGGTAAACATAAACGATTCTTTATTTATTTAAAAGCTACAGCTGCTGTGCTAAAATGCGAAGTGAAAAAAGGCTTGTTTCTTGTTCAAGACGAGCTCGTTCGCTCCACTCACTCGCCTTCACGACGAGCTCGTTCGCTTCGCTCACTCGCCTTTCAGACTGTTTTGATATGTACGGGTGCTTCAATGTGGTGTTTATTTGTTGAGCAACATGTTGAATCTGTAACACGTGGATTCTAATTATTTAGTTAAAAGTTGATTTCATTATTGTTTCTAATTATTTTATTTTAAATTCAAATGCAATTCTACACATTGATTGGTTGCTTTATACTTACATAACTTTTATTTAAACTTTTATCATAAGCTTGAAGTACGATTTAAAATGTTAAATAATTTTTATTAAAGTACCACTTAATTTATATAGTAACAGGCTGCATTGCAAAACCAAATGTTTATACTGGAACACGAGGTCTGTACTTTGACTGTTGAGTAAGATGTTATTATGGTCTATTGATATGTTTGTATCATTTCACCAATGTTAAATTTTTTAAATTTCAATTAAAGATCATAACGAAATAAGATTTTTTATGATGGCATAGAGTCATGTATTTATATTATTTTTATCCCAGAACTAAGTTATTTGTATGTTTGAAGGAAATTGTTCGAGCCGTTTTTGAGATACTAGTATACGTGTTGCTCGAAATCGAGCAATTTATTTAAATACAGTACGAATGTTACTTTAGCTCTAAATCATTGGATTGACATCCGACCAATCCAATAATGTGAATATCTTCAATCGCCAATAACTACACGTCTTTACAGCTGATTATTAACAGATGTTTCAAATGCTTCATTCAGTCCCAATGTTATTTAAATGGAAAATTTTGAGATTTCAATGGTGGATAGCGCCTTTATTTTCAGTCCGATTCTCATCAATTTTTGGCGGACCGAGCTACAGCCCAGCCCTATCCAACGACACCAAAAACTTGAAAATTGGTTGAAAATTGTAGGAGGAGTTCTCAAGTCAAAAAAACCCTTATCCTATTAAATAAGTACTAGTATACGTGTTGCTCGAATTCGAGCAATTTATTTTAATACAATACAAAAGTTACTTTTAGCTCTAAATCAATGACATCCGACCAATCCAATATTGTGAATCTCTTTAATCAGGAAAACTACACGTACTTACAGCAGATTATTAACATATGTCTAAAATACCTTATTCAATCCCAATGTTATTTAAATGGGAAACTGAGATTTCAATGGTGGATAGCGCCTTTATTTTCAGTCCGATTCTCATCAATTTTTGGCGGAAACATCTACAGACCACGCCCTATCCAATGACTCCAAAAACTTGAAAATCGGTTGAAAATTGTAGGAGGAGGAGTTCTCAAGACAAAAAAAAACCCTTAGCGTATTAAATAAGTATGTGTGCACATACTCTACTGCTTTTAGAGTATAGGATCGGATAATGACAAGCTGAGGTACTTTATAAAACCATCCATTACACCTCACTAATACGAATCTAACATGAGCATATTTGACATTTTAATATGTACCGTATCTTAGGTTTTAATGACCTACAGGTTTATCTTAGTAAGGGTAGTAAGAAGTTTTTAAACCACTGTTGTGCAAATTAGAGTTTTTTGGCCTAAATATTTCATTAACAATTATGTCTCTGTAAAGTAATCCCGTAACGATGTTGTTGGTTATATTCGCAACGAATTCGTTTCCTTACATAACCGCCATCATAGAATAACGAAGAAACGATGAAAAGCATAGTAAGGAATAAACCAGAAGCCAATCACACTGTTGCCTAACAGAGGTAGACTGGGGGTAAATAATAAACTAACTCGGTGCCCTCAGTCCTTTTATCACGCCCTGATACTAGCGCCTGTCAGCATTGGGAAAATAAGCTCTTTGCCCCCCGTGTTTGACGTAATATGTATCATACGTCAAATAATGTTCATCGTCCTGATTTAAGAATAGCTGTTGTCAACTAAGCATGGAGATGTTAATAAATTTCTTCCTTCCTTATAAAAAAATAACCATCAGTGGTTGTCAGTCACCAGTGGTTGCCAAAAAATAATCGATCAATAAACCTATTCACAATTGAATATAAATAACAGTTGAAAACTATTTTGCAACATTGATGAACTTACATTTAATATTAACGAGTAAGTAAAGAATTAAAATAATAATTTTATTTACGTAATTATTTGTTATATTTTTATACTTTTCTAACCTATGATTGTACTTAAATATACACTTATGATTGCTACACTTATGGATATTAATTTTTTTTATCAATACAAATAAAAAATATCCTTAAGAAAATTAAAAAATTTAAAACAAGGCGGTTAAAAATATAATTGGTATCATATCTAACGGCAAAGTACAAAATTCGTATTCCTAAAGAGCATATACTTATAAATTTGCTATAATGAAGGAACAATTTATTTTTTTGGAATACATGTTAAAATATCCTATAAAACCTCCTGAAACTGTAAATGAAAAACCATGAAGTACGTCGTTACGGTTAGCCTTGGTAAAAAATAAATGCCAGAGAAATGCACACCAGAGAAATGCGGTAGAGTTGGGGTGGCCTGTTTTATAACATGGTAGATGGTGTGAGGGTAGGCTAGTGTGATATCCATTCGGGGAACTAACTACATTTCAACCTGGGAAACCGAGTGGCTGTCAAACAATTAGTGTGCCATGGAACTGGAAAATATGTAACTACTGTAATTAGGTGTTAACATTTACGAGTGTTGTGTGTTATGTTATGTGGAGGAAATTAATTAACGGTATCATTAAGTGGTTACATTTAAATAGAAGTGGATGGGAGGTCTAAAAAAATGGAATTAAACCATATTCAAACTAACTGTTAATACATTTTTTACTAATGCATTTTAGAATTGTGTCAGTTATTAGAGACCTCATTAATTACCTGGAAATGTCTCCACACATTATTGGGTTATCCGAGGTATGTGTCATCTTGGGTTATTATGTATATCTGTACCTATTTTGCAATGTGGCACACAGATAGGCTGAAACATATTCTGGTCAAACGAATCTAAATGAAAAATTGTAACTGAATTGTTTTGTGTGACTAGTTATAGCCTCTTAGCCTGTCTACACAGCCTCTTAGCATAGGTTTTAAGATGACATGCATTCAATACCCATCATCAGTATGGCTGATGTATAAAAAACCGAATAAATAGGGACATCCCTATTGGGAAGTGAGAATGCCGCCCTTGAAACACAGATAGCACAACCAAGATGAAATTTTTATTTAAGGGTTATGGTGGTTGTTTGAATAGAAATAGATGACTAGAGTTTTTCAGAAGTTTGTTATTGTTTTTATTTTTTGTAACAAATATGCTCATTTTAAAATCTAAGAGGTAGAAAAAGCGCTTCTGTGACAGTAAATAGAAGTAATTCTAGCATCAGTTCTACATTTTTCTCTGGTTTGCAAGGAAAAAATATAAAATTTTATAACATGGGATGTCCCTACTAACGGCTCTGTATACATTGGTATGGCTTTGGACCACTTAAAGAAAAATATTAATAATTATTTAAAGGTACGCTAGGTACCTTATGAATATCTTGAATACAACCACAGGGTGATAGGTACATGAAGGTCCTATAATAATTACGAATAGAATAGAATACACCCCCAAATTTTAAGCTATTCTATACTCTTCCCCACTTGTTTTAACTTAAGCTAGTTTAAAGGAAGCTTAAACAAATATGTAGTGAGGATTAAAAATTTATTCAATTATTGCTTACAAATGAGAACAGGATGTAGATATATAACTTGAATTGTTATGCAAATTTTAAATCTATGATGGATCTATGAACACAGATTTTTCAAACCTTGGTGTTTTAGGAAAAGCATACTTTGTTTCAAACAATCCAAAGTTACACCTTGAACCTGTCTTTCTAGAACTCAATATTTCTGGGAAGGCGGCATTGCACGTCAACAGTGAGTAACAGAGAGTTAATGCCCTGTGATTAATTGTCGAACGACAGGTTCTGCCGCCTTGCCAACCACTGATGGCTCGCTATTGGTTTTTTCGAATTCTTTTCAACCGCATTAAGATATTTAAATATTTTTACTTTAATTTCATTGTGAATGTACTAGAAATATTATGAGATTGTGCTTTGATAAGTAACTACGACCTAAATTTCTCTGCAACTTCAATTGGCATAACTTTTACCGACTATGGCTTTTCTTGTGATTGTAACGACGTTTTGTATTCAAACTAAGAAAAATAAAGACATTTTAGGTGGTAAATAAGCATAACATTTTTTATATTTTATTAAGGAAATTATTATTAAAGACAGCACCTCTCGATCAGACGTATATTTAATCTCAAAAAAGCCTTTTTAGTATAAAGGATAAATGTAAGAAATTATTAAAGTCTTAAATCTTTGCATGAGTAGAGTCCAAGACATGAGTAGAGATAGTGTAGATCTCAGTGGAAGCAAATTACAGCCCACTAAACAACTGTTTATAGCTTCATGTCCCGAGGGAGTGGTTACTGCTACTCCCACATTACTTCTGCTATTTATTCTTGCTTATCACACATTTGTATACAAATAAACACGTTGTATACACCATTGACATTTGTACAGAGATATTTTTGTCCTAAAACCGGACCAAAAAGGTTAATTAAAACAAGTTATTTGTATGTTTCTTCCATATTATTATTTGGGGAGATGTATAAGCTATTTAGGAAAGGTTTTATTAGAACTCAGGTTGTTGGAAAAATAAGTTATACTAGAATAGCTAACGTAAAAATGTAATGTATATTCCCATGAATAATATAGATATTTCAATTTACTAAATCAAATTCAATTTACATCACCTGTTTTAGTTCGTTTGATATAGATAGTTTTATAAAGACAAGATAAAATATTTGATAAATAAAAACACATTAAAAATATGTAGGCCTAAATGCGTACCGAAAAAAATAGGTAAATAGCATTTGGGTGTAACACATTAAAGGCTTTGTGTTCATTTGCATTTCCATAAATCATGAGATCAAGCACCACACCATCTAATGTTAAAACACAATAACACAAGTTAGCTACGAATAGCACGAATTTATGAAGACCAAAACTTATAGGCCTATTACATGTTTTTCTTCACAATACAAATCAAATGCTTTGCAGGTTAATGTATTAAAACTATAGAAAAACAAAAATATAGACTATTGAATGAATAAGGCAAAGGATTATTACAGTGGTGTTCTGTGAAAGGGCTTATCTGTATGAGTTAGTTTTAATGCAATGCAAGAAGCAACGTTCCGAGATCATCATCCAATCGTGTATGAATAAACACGCACTCTGCAATCGGGAATGTGCATAATTTTGATGGAAGATTTTGTCTAATAGATCTACAACGTCTTCACAAGAATGAGTAGGTATTTTGCCTAAGTGACATATTAGATAAATAAAGCGTTCTACCTCAAACAAGTTTCAAATGAATAATTTTAGCATGGACCTTATTTCTTGATTAATTAATATGCCAAATATAACCCTGGTAGCTTCGCGATCTTACAGAGTGGTTGTTGTGATAAAATTCGTATATTTAAACAACATGAAAAGTTTTGATCACTTTTACACATATACAGTATTATACAACACGGATTCTTCTATCATTATTTTAATACTGCAATGTTAAATTATTCCTAATGACTTTTCGTCATTGCTCATCTTTATGTAAAATCTGAGGGTACTCAATATTCGTATTTTGTAATTATAAATACTAGAATTCTGCCTTAGGATAAATCTTTTAAAATATGCATAATAGAGGGTTTCTCATTTGTCTACTTTTAATTATTCTTATCAATAATTTACTTGGAAAATCAACGTCAAACCCGTTTACTGTAGCTTACATTATTTAAATGGGACTATTAATATAAAAAATAACCAAACATACGGAATCAAAAAGAACAAGGTAATTTTTTTACAAGGTATAGAGAGATTCGATATGTTTCCAGTTATTGGACGCGATTAGAAAATCGTGTTGAGGCCTTCAAAACTGAATTTCCAAAGTTTTAACAATATCTTTCAATGTATATTTTAATAAATGTGACAAAATAAAACACAGAGACTATCAGAGTTCGAAATCAAGTTAGGTCGGCCACCCCTCCCCCCACCTTCTGCTCTGATCGATGTCATCTTATTAAACTCTTCATCATGAACTTTGCCGCGATCATCTCTGACGAATATGTCGGTGGTAAAGATAATCTATTGGTTGGGAAATGAGTCAGTGAAATAGAAATGGATATTGCTTACATAAGTAAGCAATTTGCCATTGTCAATTTTCCCGAAAAATGGCTAATTTGTTGTGGTAGAGCTTTAAGAAAGTCATTTGTCCTCGATGTTACAAGTATTTTTATTATATGGTATATTATAATGGTTGTTTTTCTTATTGTTTGTGTGGGTTATTTCTTGCTGAAAACCATAAACAATATTACAAAACGAAAGTTAAATGATTCATTTAATTTATACTTGTACATTTTAAGAGTTCTAAAACTTATTAAAAGCTATGATTAACATTAAATGTCTTAAGTTGATTTTTCAACAAGTCTTTAATTTGGCTTTTGAACTTAGTGAATTTATGAACCTGGTGGTTAGAGAGTTTTATTTTAAAATAGGTGTGATGAAATATAAAATATATCACCAAACCCAATGGAAAAGACGTCAGAGCGTTACATCGACATCCTAGCTGCTGGGTTTCCTAACAACTTTTCCAATCTATACTGAGCTGTAAACTTTTAAGCGGTTTAGTGTTTTGTTTACTTGCCATTTTGTGTTTAAGAATCCACCTTACTCTGATTGTAAAAATACTAGTGAAACTCTTAATATAAAACTCATTCACATTAGAAAATGTTTTAAAAAGTCATTACTAAGGTACTAAAAAAATGTATACTAATAAGGTACTAAAAGTCATAAAAAAGTACTAAAGGTCATAAAAGTCATAATTACTTAAGGGTACTACAATGTACCTAAGGTACATTACTTAAGGTACCATACACACACATATCGTATGGCTAATTTAGCAGGCCATCGGGTTTTAAGAATAAGAAAATAAATTCTGATGTGCAGAGCACCTGAGTCAGTATACGTAAAAAATATAAACTCTAAAAAAGGTACCATAAGGTAATGTAACAGTTATTACTTTTCATATGTTGGTAATATAATTCTATCCAAGGAGATTTTTTTATAACTGCACACTTACTAACGACCGACGATGGACTTAAAAATTGTGCTGATCAATTTTTGCTGAAAATATATTCATACCTACCCTTATATTGAACTACTTTTGAAAAGCTCAATACGTTTATGACCGTTAAAATGTTAAAAATTGTGGGATATCCTATGATTTCAAGACAATAATAGCGAATAATTTACACGACATTTCTCACAATTAAAGAACACCATCAATATCATTATACCTTTTCTTGGCATTAAATTCCATACATTAACATCCATAAAATATAAAATAAAATAAAATAAAAATAAAAAATAAGAATTTTTTAAAGGCGAAAGAAAGTGAGAAATGAATATTGTATTATGTTTCCTTTTAGTATCAAGTAACAAGGAATATTTTAATAACTTCGACAAGCCACCTTCGCCGTCTGAATTTGAATGGTGTCGCCTACCAATCGATCCATCTTATTACTCTTCCCTTCGTGAAATAAAACTCCGCCACAGCCACCCAGCTATCGTGGCTATAATTTAATAACGTAAGCTGAAATGGGCAACCTATTGTTAGAAGAACAGGAAGCACCCTTATCACCGATGTAGTCAGTGGAGATTAGAAGGGGGCACTAGGGACTGGAGGACAGGTCCGAGTGCTGCAAACCTCAGGATCACTAATTATTATTTAATAATTCATCCAAGTTAATTTATTATTAATTTAGTTAAGACTAGATAGTATTTAAAATTGTTGTAAATAAAGATCGTGGCGAGAGGTCTCAGGGGGTTGGGGAGGCTTCCTACAAGAGAGTCGATGAACCTTCCTCCAACACCAATGTGAGTCAGTTGCTCTTGCAACTTACTGTGATGTGTCATCGAAATCAATGTGTCCTCTATCACTCGAGGAAGACCAGCTGCCCCGAGAAGAATTAAATCCTTTTTCGCCTGAATTTGGATTGGTTCACGGACGGTTTCAAAGTGAAATGCGACACAAGAGCTTAACTTTACAGGGTGCAGGAGTTAAATTTTGTCTACCATTACCTTAGACTGAGGATGAGAAATTATTATTTACGATCTACTAAGATCGATATTTAAGCCTACAAGACGCCAATGAATGACTTAAAAATTATATTAAGTCAAAATCTTTTGAGCTAGAAATTAGAATATCATTAAATGATGTATGAGAATATTAAAATGAAGTGTAAAATAAATTGTGAATAATTTACCAAAGCCATGAAAGATATGGATTGAAAAATCAGAGTAGAAAATAAATAGAAATTATAATAGATATTAGAAAAAAATAAATTAGACTTTAAAACGAATTGGAGTTGAGGTATTTACATTTTTGAGAATTTGAATGCTCAAGCCATTGTGCTGCGTTTGTACTGATTTATTGTTTATTAATTATTTATAGAACATTTATCAAGAGTATAAAAATGCTTATACTATAGTAAAACTAAACGTTTAAAATCATTCTTAAAGCCTGTTTTTACTCTTTAATGATTTGACTATTTTAATTACGTTAAGATCCAACCTGTAAGTTTAGCATGTTGTCTCAAAGTAAATAAAATGACAAAGTGATTATAAAGACATTTTACTCTTTCACTAGTAAAATGGGTAGAGTTTGATGAGTGTTAAAACAAACAAAAAATTATTAGAATTTCTTTTTTGAACATTTTAACAGTCATTTTAATTTATCAACTGACTTTATCTAATGATTGATTTCGTTAATTTTGGTGTATTTAGATTGTCATCACAAATGTCAATCATTGCTATATGCTGAGGAAACAAGGATTGTTACTGTGAAGCTAAGCTACCATATTTATAGAACACTGTGAAAGAATCTTCCGTTGGCCACTACTTTTTGGACGACAATTTTTAAATATAGTTCGATCACGTTTAGTTAACATTATTTTTTGTCTCCATAAAAAGTTTACCATTAACATTATTCTACCCTTGTATATCTTAGAAAAAATCATTACGTAAATATGAATTTCAAATCATTCTCTCTTATTATTATTTAGTTCCAAGAAAGATCATAGCCAAAATGACTACTATGAATGAAAGATTCTCAATACACTTCTATATATAGGCTATGAAAAAAGATAAAAAAGGTCTATTCCTCGTAAGATCGATGTAATAGTCGTCGACCGTGTGGAAAATCCCCTCATCCCCCCACACCCTACACATCCCTCCTCAATCACCCCCTTACTCTTACAATACTGGGAACTTCTTTCTTCTCTTCGTTTTACAGCCTTCGTGTGTTAACGCCCTTCATTCAGAATTAGCTTCTATTGATCAGTCAGCTTTTGTCTGAAGAGAAGTAAACCTTGGATATTTGGAAATTTTCATTAAGTTTTATTGTTAGTTAGGTCAGTGATGACGCAAACGATGCCGTTGTTCGTGACGTCACCAGTGACGTCAAATTTATGACTTAATTGATATGTATATAATCAAGGAAAGAGTAGTCTATACAATGTGCTATAGCAATTTATTGCATTAGAATGTAATGTCATTTAATTATGTATTTCTACAGTATGTCCAATAATTTTACATAAATAATTAGTTGTAAGGTTAAATTGACTCTGAAGATGTCATTAATTGTCCAAAAAATGCTAGTTCAAACCAAATAAAAACGTCTTGAATATAAAGGGTGCTTCATATAAAGGGTTTATATATTGATATAAATTTGTTTGTAGTAATATATATTTGTTCATTGTATAATATATATTTCAGATACATATATCACGGAAATAAAATGCTTTTGAGAGTTCAGCCTCTGGAGAGTACAATGAAGCAGCTGTCACATCCATCGATCTGCAACGTTTCGTGCGTCTTCTTTATTACGCCCATTGCATGTAATTTCAGAACACTCTCCAACTTAGCACTGAATAAGTAAAGGGCTGTATTCCGCCGTAAAACAAGATGAAACTATTTGTACTTATTGTTTAATTTGTTAGAAAATGTTTCCAAAGAATATTTATACAAAATGTATCATCATTCATAGTTTACATAGTGGAATGGATCTAATTTATAATTTCTGTCTTTAATGATATGGAATATTTATATAAATTGTATTACTATCGCTTAAGACATTATTATTTAGTTTCTCTCAGATGAATAAACAAAGTAAATTTTGTACATGTTTTAAGATTTATTTCGTATAGGCCTACCTAATTACAGTTATCATTATCGAAAGTGTTTTATTTTCCTACAGATTGAAGTAAGAGTGCTATTAAGTTTGTGAGTTGTATTACGGTTAAGAATTCAATAGTAAGTACGAAAATACAATTAAGAAGAGTGCTTTCCTTTGAATCCAAAGGTTGAGTACAATCCTGAGAAATTTTGGCCAGTTGCCATTTGTCATTTCGCTATTATATAATGCACTATATAACAACAGGTTGATTTTAGATAAGTTTACGATTGGATTTTGGAACATTAAACGTAAAAAATATCTGGCGTAGACACAAACAAAATATAAAAAGAATAAAGACAGACGTTGACAGGCCTCTTCCTCAACAAACCTACGAAAAATAATTACTTAAACTAGAACGCAAGGCATGAAATATAACTGAATAAGGTAAAAAGCTCTGTAAAAAAGAAAACTATCCTGAATTATTATTTTAAAGTGTTTGGTTAATGAGAACGAATTTACAAAAAATACCACGAAATGTTCGTACAAATCAACACATCAGCAAATTAACACATGTGAAAGAATCTGTCTTACTACTACAAGTGGGAAAGATTTATGGACACATGTAAATTTAAAAGCTGTGTCCACAAAAAGCACGGTTAAAGCAGATCATTACAGTAAAAACTCGACGACTGTTTGGAAGCTTGAATTGACGCCTCATTAGAAAACGGGAGCCTCGCACAAAAACTGCTGGACCAACCTACTGTCTACCTCTTGAAAGTATATAATAATGGGACAGCTATGCATTTTTATACACTGTTGGGCTACATTGATTAAAATACAACTCATTCATAAACTAAATATTATATTTTTTATAGGTAAGTGTAAAAACTTAAACGTTAATAAATTTAATAGAACTAAATTAAATTCTAATAAAATTTGAAATTATACTAAAGTTTAAAATATTTATAATAAACAGTATGGTGAATATTATTTCATAAAATGTATGACTGAATGGAAAAATGATGTAGGCCTTTATCAACATCATATTCACCACCATGTTCTGAGATCAAATTTTCACTGTTATAAGATTACGTAAATTACTCTAATTACTTCATTTAAAACTTTTGAACTTTAATGCTCCATTAAGTTTTTTTCATTGTTAATGGTTTCATAAATTTAAAGAATGCATAAAAAATAATCTTACTAATATTTATTTGGGTAACTCTATGTGCTCAACCGTCTAGATTCATCAGGTCATTAAGAGTCAGCAGTACCTGCGCCGTCTCGGCAGTTTGTCCCATAAGAGCAATGTTAAATTTGAAACATTACTGTGAAATTGTTTTTCGTCGGAAAATTTCAAACTTGATGTCATTTTAAATGTTACCATAGTATCTAGTGCTTGACGAGATAGAAATTGACTAAAAAATTATCCACTCAAATAACGAATAAAATATAAACCTATTTATCACCATTTTTAAACCACTTTTAAACACTTTTTAGTATTTTTATTGAAAATCTATCCACGTCATGCACTCCGCCATTCCCTTAAGGTGAACATATTCAAGTCGGATGCAAATCCGATGCATGATTATCGAGATATAGTGTTTCAAAGCTAATAGTAATGTTTAGAATTTAAAATTGTTCTTATAGGACTAAAAATCCAAGATGGTGCAGATACTGCATACTCTTAATAGCAGTAATTTGAATTAAGATTATTTATATTTCTGTAAATACAGATTTTTATAAATCAAAATATAAAAAAAATGTAAAAGAATTAGGTTTTATCAAATTACTTCATAATTTGTATGGGTATAGATGTTACAAAAATAAAAACATCATAAATGTACAAATCTTCAAGTCGTAAAGTACAGAAATACAGTAAGGAAAGTAAAGTATATTCTTATACCTCGGGAAATATATATAGGCTAACTTAATGTATATAAAATAAAATAATACACAGTTAGTTTTAATATATATAAAACTTAATGTTTAGGATTCGCCTGTTAAGTGTTTTAAAATAAAAGCGTCATACTATTTTTAGTAACCCACAACAATTTCCAAACAACTTACATAACTTTCATGAAACTTAAATTGAGTCGATGTCTATCATGCAAATAAAATAAGTGGCTATTTCTGTTTAGAATTTTGTATGTTATGTACGTTTATAATTCATTTTGGGCATCAAACAAAAAAAAAAAAAAAAAAAAAAAAAAAAAAAACTACACTAAAACTTAAATATTTATGTACCGGGCGGTTTTGTTTTTATCTTTTAAGGCTCCGGTCTACCCCAGCCAAAACAACAATGCCGAATGCCGCCTCGAGACCTAGGCGAGTTTGATTTTTGCAGAGATTTACGGGGATCGTGTTTCAGAATTAACCGATTAAGATAGAGATTGGCTGTTAACTTTTTCTAAAAGTAGAAAAAAGGATCTAGTCGGCTATCTTTTTGGAATTTTTAAATAAAATTTCTAATTTCAGTAATTATCTGTTTTTTAGTTTTGTAAATGCAGAGGTTTACTGGGGTCGTGTTTTAAAACTAACCTCTTAAGATAGAGATTGGCTGTTAACTTTTTTTTAAAGTAGAAGAAAGGATCTAATCGGCTATCTTTTTAGAATTTCAAAATAAAATTTATAATTTCAGCAATAACTGTCTAAAATCATCTGTTTTTTAGTTTTGTAAATGCAGAGGTTTACTGGGATCGTGTTTTAAAACTAACCTCTTAAGATAGAGATTGGCTGTTAATTTTTTTTTTAAGTAGAAGAAAGGATCTAGTCGGCTATCTTTTTAGAATTTTAAAATAAAATTTCTAATTTCAGCTATAACTGTCTAGGTTTTAAAACTTGATCCCCGTAAACCTCTGCATTTACAAAACTATAAAACAGATGATTTTAGACAGATATTACTGAAATTAGAAATTTTATTTAACAATTCTAAAAAGATAGCCGACTAGATCCTTTTTTCTACTTTTAGAAAAAGTTGACAGCCAATCTGTATTTTAATCGGTTAATTCTGAAACACGATCCCCGTAAACTTCTGCAACCATCAAACTCGCCTTGTTGTTTTGGCTGGGGTAGACCGGAGCCTTAAGTAATTTTACTAAAATAAGTTACAAAACTTAAACATAAATTGAATACAACAGCCATCAAAAGGAAGAATATGAATTAGTCAAATAGTATTAACAGTTTGACTTGTTTGAGATATACATGTTACCTTCCACCTACACTGGCTTACTGTAATAAGGTGTTTAATAATGTTATATATTATACTTCTATACGTATAAATGGAAGTTTGGTTTCGAATGTAGGATGTAACATAAGTTGTTTAAGCATTTCCAGAAGTCAAACCCCCTACAACCATATACTTGGTTGAAAGCTCTTCACTCCAGAAAAATTGGCAATAGACCACCCTCTTCAATAACTTAAAAAAATAGAGACCTTTAAAAATTGCTGTATTGGTTGAAAAGTTGGGTTCCTTCTTTAGTTTTTGCAGCCTAGGGCCTCAAGGGTGTATTCGATCTTAAATCTGATGAAAAATCGTTAGTGGGGAATTAAATTATCTACTGTAAAACTTAAGTAAATGAGGTGTTGCTCTATCTTTTACAGTTTTCGCACTAAATCACTTTAAAGTTGGAAGTCGGTATTGGATGACGGATTTACACAAGTTGTTTAAGCATTCCAAAAAGTCAAAACCCGTATTGAAAGATCATGACGTGAAAACTTCAGAAAAAGAGACGATATCTTCGCAACCTCCATAGGGCTCCGCCCCAAACATCAAGGTTGCAATTTTATTCTTATGGATGCGACATTAGTGATGAACACATGATAAAAAACTAATGGATAGGCTATTATAAACCTGAGGCGAGTGAACGTAGCGAATGAGATCATTTGAACTGTTCTCTTCTCATCTTAGAAGATTATTTAAAAAAAGAGCTTACCCGAAAGGCAAAATATTCCTTGGGTTGGTATTCCATTTTGAGTACCTTTGTGCAGCACGGGTAAGTCAGCAAGTAATCAATATGTATGAATATATCAGATATTTCTTTTAAAGTTTCTTTTTTGCAGAATAATATATTTAAGTTAATTTAAAATGCACTGTAACATTTATGACTGTACAATAGTCTGTAATAAGCTGTAGGTCAGTGTGTGTTGTATTACACAGATAAACTTAAATTAACCACTTAATAGCACCAATGGCACCATGTACTGCATGCCTCCAGTAGCTCCAGAGTAACATGGCTAGGCGGCGGCGGCGGCGGAGGCGTGTTAATTTACAACACAA
The DNA here is from genome assembly GCA_030545055.2 of Neoaliturus tenellus. Classification (NCBI taxonomy): domain Eukaryota; kingdom Metazoa; phylum Arthropoda; class Insecta; order Hemiptera; family Cicadellidae; genus Neoaliturus; species Neoaliturus tenellus. Next base: position 187,460,243 of record CM061533.1, on the reverse strand, counting down.
TGACCAACGGGGAATTGCTGTTTATTGTGTTGTCATTTCGCTTTCTCCTAAATTATATAAACACACTTCTGTCTCTGAAATGTTTGTAACAACTATTTTGACAAAGTTTACCAAAAGCAGAATGGAGTTCGTGACAAAATGATGTTAGGTTTTATGTAATTGTATTTACTTTTTAATCAATCCTGTTAGTTTGAAACCATAAAATAATTGTTGAATCTTTTGTTTTATATTACGTTATGATGTTAATGGTTTTTATGTGTTTTATGTTTACGTATAACGTGATTTTTAACCGTATAGAATAAGGTTCACTTCCGATTAAAACTTTGAATCTGACGAAAATGGTCGAAATAAGATTTATTTTTGAGAATGTTTAAATAAGTGTTGAACAAAAGTAATAGATTTAAATGTTAGGTTCTTGTTTAATTTCAATTTATTTTAGATTACTTATTCAAATTCACCCCATGTGAACCCCTCAGCCGAATTACGCATTCAATGAATTTTCTGTGTAGCTCGTGCCGTGATCATAACGTTATATACTTCTATTACTTAGTACGATACTTAATAGACAGTTAAGTATTATCTTTCTGCATTGTTTATAATCAGTGTTTTATATTTTATTTTAATACACACTTAAAATATGTTTTTAAGAATTTTTAAACGGCTATTGAACAAAACTAACAGGTTTTTATGGATAAATTATTATTTCACAGGTCTAGATTTTATATTCTTATAATTAGTAGTAGTTTGTAATAGTAGGGGTTTTTTGCGAATCTACCCCGTTTTTATTATTTCCTATGATTTTGTTTTCATGTTATTAAATTCTTGTTTTCGCTTATTGATTTGAATGTTATTTGCTATTTCAGTAATTTAAACGTTTTTCTTCTATATCCTGAAATTTACAAGTTTTTATTTTTAATTAGTTTGTATCAGCAGATTCTTTTAATATCGTGGTTGGCGATACTATATTTAGTTCAAATTGTATTTTTAATTTCTTAAGAGTATTAACTAGCATAGCTTGATTTTTTATTATTTTAATAGTAATTTTCACACTTACTATTGGTTATTTTCTATTTTTTAGCATTATTGTTTTACTCTAATGGGCATATAACATTATTTTTAAAATTTACGAAAATCTCATTTAAAAATACTTAATTTGGAATAATTTTGACCCATTGCAATTTTAATGTGACGCATGTTAACTCGTTGACGTTTCAGGCTTAGTAGTTGGTAACGTGGAATAGTTAGCATCACACATTTTAGTAGAGTTACAAGTAAATTAATAACTTAGCTTTTCAAAACTTCAATTTTTATTAGTTTTCATTTTCCGATTCTTTTAATATCGTGGTTGGCGATGCTAGATTTGGTTTAAGTGTTACTTTCTATTATTATAGCTTGATTATTTTATTATTTTAATAGTTATTTTCACATAATCAATTATTTTCTATTTATTAGCATTATTGTTTTGCTATAGTGGGCACATTACATTTTTTTTTATCAATGAAAATTTAATTTAAAGATACTTAATTTGGATTAATTTTGCCCCCATTGCAATTTTTCTGTGCCGCATCTAAAATCGTTGACGTTCCAGACCAAGTGGTTGGTAACGTGGAGGAGTTAGTATCACACACTTTTGTAGTAGAGTTACACGTAATTTAAAACTTAGCTTTTCAAAACTTCGATGGAACTAGCCTGTTCAGTACTTTAGTGGAACTAGAAAGTTCATTATTTGAGACTTTGTGAATGATTAACGAAATTAGTAAAATCAACTAGGGGGCATGGGGGCTGAGCCCCGTGAAATATTTTCAAAGGATATTATTGTTATTATTATTATTGATTGTGAAGAGTGCGTATTAGCGCGTTTTTTTTACTGTCTTCGCTGTCCAGTTAGTTGGTGGAACTAGCCTGTTCAATACTTGACTTTAAATTATTCAACGAATTCGGGGCAACCCCCAAAGGGGGCATGGGGGCGGAGCCCCCATCGAGCCATAGGCGAGTCTATAATATATACAGCCCCATGTGTAACTGACTCACTGACTGACTCACTGATGATAGTAATGTCCTGAAGCGACCGTTTAAGATAGAGACTTGAAATTTGGCATGGACATTCTTTGAGATGTTTCAATTTAGGGAAAATCATAAAACTACGATTTTTTTTTACTTTTAAACTATAAAAAAGGTAAAAAAATATAGATTTGTCGGTAACGTAGTTCAGCCGTGTGAGCGTATATCACCGTTTGGGTAACGTAGATCACTTTGCAGGTTTAGTTCTCGCTCGTGTTTAATTGATCTCTTTCAACTACACCCGTGTTTGATACAAATATTGTATTTCATATAAACATGAACATCTCTGAGTAGACAACGGTGTTTCGATGCATTGAGAGCGGGTTATTTCACCAGGGTATTACTCGCTTTGATTTATACAGTATTATGCCCAAAACTACAAATTTTCAACTTTTAAATTACAAAAATACCGAGGTGTCGGTAAGGAAGTATGTTGGTTCTAAAGATATCGCTTGGAGCGCTATTATAGTCGCTTAGTTCTCGCTTGTATTTAAATGATGTCTTTTAACTACACCTCTTCCTGATAATTATTCTCAATTGGGTGCATAGTTGTTTGCGTATGGTTTTCCTTCTGATTGCTGTGTTATTATAGAAAAAGAAGTTTACTGAATCGAAAGCGTATATTTACATTTAGTTGAAGTCCGCTTTGATTTCTATAGTAACTTTAAATTAAGGTCGCTTAATTCTCGGTTGTATTTTAATTATGTCTTTTAACCACACCTGTTCCTGATGAAGTTTTCGTGACAGCTTTGCAGAGCACTGATCTTAAACGTTGTATAAACTACGTTAGTGCAAATTTCAGTTTACAGTATATTGTAATATAGCTGTAACTGTAATATAACATTTGTTTTAAGGATGGTGAAATAAATTTAATGCACGTACTCTAAAGTAATATGAAAATGTTGATTGAAATGTGAGGTTCTCGTTTAGTTTTATTTAAATTCATTTGTTCATATTGGCTATTGCTATTACTCTTGTCTTTTGAGAGACGATTGAGCGTAGTGCTGGAATACTTTGTTACAATATTATATTATTAATTTTATCATTACTATAGTGAGCTCTACGAAGCTTGCGCGAATACTTTAAACATATTATTTTAGTACTGCATATTTTTCGCCGCAGTAACGCCAGTAAAGTAAATAATTAATTGCTAAAAATATTTTAGGTCTTACTACATTTTCTAGACTTTAGTCTTCTCATGCTGGAAAATTTCTTTTAGGTTTTCGCACAAAAAAAAACCCTAATACAGTAATTATTCTTAATTTTCTACTATTTGTATGCTGTGTCTCTATATGAATCCCCAGATTGAATATAGCGCTTCAGTTGATAGTTCTGGTGCAGTTTTACTTTGAAGGTTGAACGTGACCCAACATGTTTGACATCCGGTCTTTGACCTATTTGCTGCCGTCCAATCAGGCTTAGATTTTAGTTTAGGAAACGATTGAACATATCAAGTTATAGAACGATTGAACATTCCATTCTTATCTTGGCTAACGTTTACCTACTTCCGACGTTTTTTTTAAACCATCTACATATCTGATGACCCTTTAGGCTGAGAAATATTATAATAACCAATTGAATTAAACTCAATAGTAATTTTTCTTGCTGCCACTTTGTCTGTCAAACTTCCTCAATGCAGTGCTCTCACCTAAAGTCTCGATTAACCCTATTATTGTTGTAATTTAAAACTATTCTATACTTATCAATTATTGTAACTCTTTCAGTATATTTTAATTTAACCGATAATCCTTTTTTGGCTATTATTTAACAATTGGTTTTTTTACTACCATTGGTTGAAAATGCATAATGCAAGCCGATTTTATGGTTCTTAAGTTGCAACTTTCTTCATTTTAAGACTATATAAAGACTTTAAGACTTCATGATTATAGTACCTAATACCCTGTATCTATTACATACTACTAGGGCTCTATTTTTATTAATTTTCTGATCTAATACATATAACATTTAAAATTGTTAAACTAATAATTGCTGATTTTGAATGATAAAATTGTTATCGTTTCTCTATATGGTACATATATGATTCCTGCGTTTCTTGGCCACCCCGTGGTGGAACTGACGCATCTTAGCCTATATCATTTTTTTAAATTTCAAATATCTTGATTTTGTCCCGTTTTTCTTCTATTACATACAACGATCCTATAAACTTATAATTTTATTCCACTGTTATCTTTTCAGAATACAGCTATTATTACCTCAATCATGTGCAATCATAATCGTATCTCCAAATTTTTACATAACAACTTTTGAGCATGACTATTTACATAGTTCATTAATATTTCACAACTCCATTATATTTTTTTACGAATTAAGGGGGGAGTGGGATAATACCATGAGCCGTGAGCAAATTTCAAAGCTTATTATTTTTTGTGAGTAGTGTGTATTGGCGGCTTCTGTTACTGTCGTTGGAGTTGAGCCCTCAACTAGCCTGTTCATTGTATGAGGTTTTGACAGTAATTTACGGAATTGGGGCAACCAATTATTGGGTTGGACCCTCCATCAAGCATAACACCTAGAATATTTACATAAATAATATTTATCTCACAGCTCAATTTTTTAAAACTATTTACTAAGGAGGAGTATTAAAACCTACTAATAGGAGATTATTAAAGCATTTTTTACTATTGATTGTGAATTTAGAGTATTAGATAGTTTTGTTACTGGCTTGGCTGTCCAGATCTTGTCTGGAACTAAACTATTTCAAACTTGACTTTATATTAATTCAAACTAGGGGGCAACTCCTCGGGGGGCATGGGGGCGGAGCCCCCATCGAGCCGTAGGCGAGTCTAAATTATATACTCCCGCATGTGTAACTCATTGGGGTATCAGAAATTCGTAGTGTCGGTAAGGCAGATTAAGGGGTAATGTAGTACATCCGTGGTAACGTAGATCACTTAACAGGTTTAGTTCTCGTACTTATATTATTGAACAAATTTAACTAGGCTCTACTAAGTTTTTAGGAAACGTAAGGTTCCCAGGGACCCAGCCCAATATGAAATGAAATCAAGTTCCATATACATATATTTATAATTGAGATTTTCATCGTGTCTTGCCCAGTTTTCCCAAGGCAAATTTATGGAATAACGTTATAGTACCCAATTTAGGTAATATTGAAAACTAATATTTCAACATATTGCTGCATCTCATTTGACAAGTCATTGTTTACAGTTGGTTTTTCTTAATTTTAGATGTAGCGACCACGTAGTTCTACAAGAAATGTGAAATTAATTTGGTTTTTCTGCCCTAGCCAGAAAAACGGTTGCGCCCATCAAATATCTTAGCGAACATATTTCATTTTACTACAACTTTGTTTCTAATATACCTAAGCCGATACATAGAGCTTAAAGTAGTAATTCATAATTAATGCCAGTTAATATTGTGTGTTTAATATAACGTTTTGTTGATCCTTAACCCTCCAGTATGTTTTTGAAGTTTACTTATTTATTTATGTGAGGGGTTTACCACATGTATATAGACGTAATTTTTTCATAAGTACAGTAATACTTTTCAGATCCTTAAAATTGTGCACGCACACATCTTGGACAGCACCGATACCAATAAAAGTATCAAACATAAACAATAACTGTGATGATTGCCAATATTATGTCTTTTTATTTTACCTGTTAGGCGGAACTGATTGTTTTAAAATTGATTGTTAGGCAACTGATTGTTTTACATTGCTTGTTACTTAGTGATGTTTTACATTGTTTGTTCCTAACTTACCAAAAACTTTGGTTTCCGACTATTTGAGGTAAATTGGCTATGTTTAGTTAATATTTGCCATACTTTAGTCAGTAACTACAGTAATATTGTATTGAGATCTTGAAGTTTAGTATTAACTAACACAAAATTCACTATATTTAGAAGTTTAACACTCTTAAAACTTTGAACAGAGCTTGAAGTAGGGAACCTTTTTCCTGATATAAAGGTTTTTTATTGTTTTTATAGATCTACTGCAAAACATTCCATTAACTTTAGCTGATTTTAATATGTAGCTGATTTTGCGCATCTTGCTTCCTTATAAGCTTGAATTTTTCTATTTATTTAGCTTGACAGTGATATTGAAGGAAATTCACTATATTTAAAAGTTAACCACTCGGAAAAATTGAACTTAATAAAATTATAATTATTACCAGCTAAATTTATGTGTTTCTCTCTTATCTGTTGAATATGAACGGATTTCTCTGTTACATTACATATACTGTTAAAGTATAGATTGTTTGTGAATTAGTGACATAAATCTAACTTTTAGACCTTTCACTTTTTATCGTATCTCAAATCGTGGTTTTAAGACAGATTTGCAACTTTTATTAGCACTGAATTTCATACAACTTGTTAGTAGAGCCAACTACAGTTATATTGTATTTGAGGTATGAATTTTGCATTGACTGAACTTGTAAAATATCCCTGAAACTTCAACGGAATTTAAGGGAAGTGACTAGAATAACTATATAATAAATTATTATTTCATAACGTCCATTTTTATTTCCTAACGAATGTTTTTGTGTGTGAATAATAGGGGTCTTTGGTGGGTACCAAACAGTTTTTTCGTGTTTACCTGTTTTTGTTTCTGTAAAATTATTTATTTCCTCATTGATCTTTTGAAATATTTTATTTAGGTTATTCATTCTACATTGTCATATATTTTATTAAGTTTATTTCACCCTTTTTGTGCTAGGAGGGTGAGGCAAGGCATTGCTTCAAATCCTCCGACGATTCGTTTACTACAGTATAGTTGCCTTTTAAATCCATAATAATTTCAATTTAAAATAATATGGGGAAATCTTAAACGTGTGAGACTTGGTAAACTACAAACTAATACGGTGAACACAACAAGGGGGTATGGAAGCGAAGGCCTCAACTAGCCTGTTCAGTGCTTGCGATTTTTACAGCAATATATGAATAGGGGCAACTAATTATGGGGCAAGGGGGTAGAGCCTCTATCCAGCATAATACCTAGAATATTTGTGTGGTTGATTATGATTTTACAACTCTCTCAATTTTACGAATTAAGAGGAACGAGGGAGTGGTTCTAAAAACTAGCTATTGGCGATTTTCAAAGCTTTTAGCGAATTTCCCTATAGAGAATACGTTATTACGGTAGTAGCCATGGTGAGACCTAAGCCCGGGACCACTTTACTTTTTCATTTTGAGGTCCCCAGAAAAAGAAAAACAATTCGTAAATTTTCATACATGTGAATGTCCGTAGTACTGTCCGATTTTGATGAAATTTGGTATGAAGGTGTAAGACCAGGTCTATTTTCATGAGTCCGTCTCGCATATTTATTGACATAACGTAGTAACATTTAGTATGTACATTCACTAGGTAGGGTTTAACTGATATTTGATTAGAACACCCATGTGGCGGCAAACCTACATACTCACCCCAATGGGGTTTATTGGGAATATTAAAAAGTGCCGAATATTGATACAATTCGTTTTATACCTTACTCAACCATCACTCTACCTGACAACAAACATTTTTTAACAACATCCCATGGCAATAAACCAACATACACATTGCTATGGTAACCATGGGGAAAATACGAAATCGTAAATTCCTTTGGAAATTTGCTGAGTACGCAGGTCTGCTGCGACGGGGGTTATTTATTATTGTTGATAATATGTAGTGCTTACTAGCCGGCTTTCTTACTGTCTTGGTGGACCAGTTTTTTGGTGGAACTAACCTGCTTCAACTCGACTTTTTAGTAATTTACGAATTTCGGACAACCCCTAAGGGGGGCATGGGGGCGGAGCCCCCATCGAGCCGCAGGCGAGTCAATCCATATTATATACAGCCCCATGTGTAACTGACTGACTCACTGATGATCTTAAATTCCTGAAGCGACCGTTTAAGATAGAGACTTGAAATTTGGCATGGACATTCATTGAGATGTTTCAATTTAGGAAAAATCATAAAACTACAACTTTTTTACTTTTAAACTATAGAAAAGGTAAAAAATATAGATTTGTCGGTAACGTAGTTCAGCCGTATCAGCGTATATCACCGCGTGGTATCGTAGATCACTCTTCAGGTTTAGTTCTCGCTCGTGTTTAAATGATCTCTTTCAACTACACCCGTGTTTGATATACTCGTGGTATCCTTCGATGGATACTCTTATATATATATTGTAAACTACGGCGTTAATTTGTATAGAGAGCGGGTTATTTCACCAGGGACCCAGGGTTATACTCGATAATATATACAGTGATAATTCCCTAATTTGTAGCATATGCGCTATCTTGAATGTTTACCAAAGGTGAATTTTCTTCTCCTACTATGAATTAATTTCCCATGGCGGGTGAATAGTCGCTTAGTTCTCGCTTGTATTTAAATCATGTCTTTTAACTACACCTGCTTCCTTGCTATTGGCAACGTTAGTATCCCTCATACATAATAAACTTATCCATTTGACTTCTAAATAGCAATGAGATTATGCTGCATTGAAAGCTCGTTTCTTTTATATTTTACACACATCATAAATATGTTTTAGGGAATTTTTAAATAACTGTTTAGCTGAACTAACAGATTTAAATGTAGGTTCTCATTTTGTTTCAATTTATTTTAGATTACTTATTCAAATTCACACGGGATTATTCTCCGCTGAACTTCGCATTGAATGGATTTTCTGTGAAGCTTGAGCCGTGATCTTAACGTAACATACTTCGATTACTTTGTACAATACTTAATAGACAGTTTATTATTATCTTTCTGTTTGATTTATATTTAGTGTCTTATATTCGAATTTTTCACACTTAAAATTTGTTTTTGAGAATGTTTAAATAAGTGTTGAGCAAAAGTAATAGATTTAAATGTTAGGTTCTCGTTTAATTTCAATTTATTTTAGATTACTTATTCAAATTCACCCTATGTGAACCCCTCAGCCGAATTACGCATTCAATGAATTTTCTGTGTAGCTCGTGCCGTGATCTTAACGTTATATACTCCTATTACTTAGTACGATACTTAATAGACAGTTAAGTATTATCTTTCTGCATTGTTTATAATCAGTGTTTTATATTTTATTTTAATACACACTTAAAATATGTTTTTAAGAATTTTTAAACGGCTATTGAACAAAACTAACAGGTTTTTATGGATAAATTATTATTTCACAGGTCTAGATTTTATATTCTTATAATTAGTAGTAGTTTGTAATAGTAGGGGTTTTTTGCGGATCTACCCCGTTTTTATTATTTCCTATGATTTTGTTTTCATGTTATTTAATTCTTGTTTTCGCTTATTGATTTGAATGTTATTTGCTATTTCAGTAATTTAAACGTTTTTCTTCTATATCCTGAAATATACAAGTTTTTATTTTTAATTAGTATGTATCAGCAGATTCTTTTAATATCGTGGTTGGCGATACTATATTTAGTTCAAATTGTATTTTTAATTTCTTAAGTTTATTAACTAGCATAGCTTGATTTTTTTTATTATTTTAATAGTAATATTCAAACTTACTATTGGTTATTTTCTATTTTTTAGCATTATTGTTTTACTCTAATGGGCATATTACATTATTTTTAAAATTTACGAAAATCTCATTTAAAAATACTTAATTTGGAATAATTTTGATCCATTGCAATTTTAATGTGACGCATGTTAACTCGTTGACGTTTCAGACTAAGTAGTTGGTAACGTGGAATAGTTAGCATCACACATTTTAGTAGAGTTACAAGTAAATTAATAACTTAGCTTTTAAAAACTTCAATTTTTATTAGTTTTTATTTTCCGATTATTTTAATATCGTGGTTGGCGATGCTAGATTTGGTTTAAGTGTTACTTTCAATTTCTTTAGTTTATGCATTATTATAGTTTGATTATTTTATTATTTTAATAGTTATTTTCACATAGTCAATTATTTTCTATTTTTTAGCATTATTGTTTTGCTATAGTGGGCACATTACATTTTTTTATCAATGAAAATTTTATTTAAAGATACTTAATTTGGATTAATTTTGCCCCATTGCAATTTTTCTGTGCCGCATCTAAAATCGTTGACGTTCCAGACCAAGTGGTTGGTAACGTGGAGGAGTTAGTATCACACACTTTTGTAGTAGAGTTACACGTAATTTAAAACTTAGCTTTTCAAAACTTCGATGGAACTAGCCTGTTCAGTACTTTAGTGGAACTAGAAAGTTCATTATTTGAGACTTTGTGAATGATTAACGAAATTAGTAAAATCAACTAGGGGGCATGGGGGCTGAGCCCCGTGAAATATTTTCAAAGGATATTATTGTTATTGTTATTATTATTATTGATTGTGAAGAGTGCGTATTCGCCCGTTTTGTTACTGTCTTCGCTGTCCAGTTAGTTGGTGGAACTAGCCTATTCAATACTTGACTTTAAATTATTCAACATATTCGGGGCAACCTCCAAAGGGGGCATGGGGGCGGAGCCCCCATCGAGCCGTAGGCGAGTAATTATTATACAGCCCCATGTGTAACTGACTGACTGACTGACTCACTCACTCACTGATGATCTTAAATTCTTGAAGCGACCGTTTAAGATAGAGACTTGAAATTTGGCATGGACATTCTTTGAAATGTTTCAATTAAGGGAAAATTATAAAACAACTTTTTTACTTTTAAACTATAAAAAAGGTTAAAAATCAAGCTTTGTCGGTATCGTAGTTCAGCCGTATCAGCGTATATCACCGCGTGGTATCGTAGATCACTTTGCAGGTTTAGTTCTCGCTCGTGTTTAAATTATCTCTTTCAACTACACCCGTGTTTGATACAACTATTTAAACATGATCGTCTTATGTAGACGATGGTGTTATGATGCATTGAGAGCGGTTTATTCCACCAGGGTAATACTCGCTCTGATTTATACATTGTTAATGCCCAAAAACTACAAATTTTCAAGTATCAAATTAGAAAAAATCTAAAAAGACGAGGTGTCGGTAAGGAAGTACTTTGGTTCTTAAATATGTCGCTTGGAGCGCTATTATAGTCGCTTAGTTCTCGCTTGTATTTAAATGATATCTTTTAACTACACCTCTTCCCGATTATTATTCTCATTTGCGTGCTTAGTTGTTTGCGAATGGTTTTCCCTCTGATTGCTGTGTCATTATTGAAAATGAAGTTTATTGAATCGAAAGCGTATCTTTACATTCAGGTGTTGTCCGCTTTGATTTCTATATTAATTGCTAATAATATTTAAGGTCTTATTATATTTACTAGACTTTAGTTTTCTCATGATGGAAAATTTCTTGTATGTTTTCGCACAAAAAATTACCTAATACAGTAATTATAACTTAATTTTTCACTACTATTTTTACTTTACTTTAAATTTTTTACTTACTATTTGTAAGCTGTCTCTCTATATGAATCCTCAGATTGAATATAGCGCTTCAGTTGATAGTTCTGGTGCAGTTTTACTTTGAAGAGTTGAACGTGTCCCAACACGTTTGACATCCGGTCTTTGACCTATTTGCTGCTGTCCAATCAGGCTTAGATTTTAGTTTAGGAAACGATTGAACATATTAAGTTATGGAACGATTGGACTTTCCATTCTTACCTTCGCTAACATTGACCTACTTCCGACTTTTTTATCTGATGGCCCATCAGGCTGAGAAATATTACAATAACCAAATGAATTAAACTCAATAGTAATTTTTCTCGCTGCCACTTTGTCCGTCAAACTTCCTCAATGCAGTGCTCTCACCTAAAGTCTCGATTAACCCTATTATTGTCCTAATTGAAACCTATTCTATGCTTATCAATTATTGTAACTCTTTCAGTATATTTTAATTTAACCAATAATTCTTTTTTGGCCATTATTTCACAATTGGTATTCTATAATACCATTTGTTTACTACCATTGGTTTACTACCATTGGTTGAAAATGTATAATGTACGCCGATTTTATGGTTCTTAAGTTGCAACTTTCTTCATTTTAAGACTATATAAAGACTTTAAGACTTCATGATTATAGTACCTAATACTCTGTGATCTATTACATACTACTAGGGCTCTATTTTTATTAATTTTCTGAACTAATATATATAACATTTAAAATTGTTATTGTTAGCCTATACCTTATTTTTTTTATTTCAAATATCTTGATTTTGTCTCTTTTTTCTTCTATTACATACAACGATCCTCTATATAAACTTATAATTTTATTCTTTTTTTTATCTTTTCAGAATACAGCTATTACCTCAATCATGTGCAATCATTATCGTATCTCCCAAATTTTTACACAACAACTTTTGAGCATTACTATTTACATAGTTCATTAATATTTCACAACTCCATTATATTTTTTAACGAATTAAGGGGAACTAGGGAGTGGGATTAAACCATGAGCCGTGGGCAAATTTAAAAGCTTATTATTATTTATTGTGAATAGTGTGTATTGGCGGCTTCTGTTACTGTCGTTGGAGTTGAGCCCTCAACTAGCCTGTTCATTGTATGAGGTTTTGACAGTAATTTACGGAATTGTGGCAACCAATTATTGGGTTGGACCCTCCATCAAGCATAACACCTAGAATATTTACATAAATAATATTTATTTCACAGCTCAATTTTTTTTAACTATTTACAAAGGAGGGGTATTAAAACCTACTAATAGGAGATTATTAAAGCTTTTTTTACTATTGATTGTGAATTTAGAGTATTAGATGGTTTTGTTACTGCCCCCTTTTGTTGCCCCCATCGAGCCGTAGGCGAGTCTAAATTATATACTCCCGAATGTGTAACTGATTGGGGTATCAGAAATTCGTCAAGTGTCGGTAATGCAGATTAAGGGGTAATGAAGTACAGCCGTGGTACAGTAGATCACATACTGTAGTTAAATTTGTTCAATAATATAAGTACGAGAACTAAACCTGTAATGTGATCTACTGTACCACGGCTGTACTGCATTACCCCTTAATCTAAGTTGTGTAATCATTTAACCATCATCCCAATGGTTATAGATTTAAGAGAGGGACCATGGTCAATGAAATGTGCGTTTGTTAAAAAGACTTTTAACAAGATCTTTCACTTCTTATTATATTAAGGTTCGAAATTCAGCTTGCACTTTAAAATGGAATTGAGTGAAGGATCTGCCTATGGCCAATTTTCTTCCATTTGGCTAGCAATGTTGTGACATTTTTAATATTGACGTTTCAAATTAATACTTACATTAATTATTTCAAATTTTACCCCCTCAAATAATATAGGTTGATATATTTATAGGATTAAAATTAATTTGTATCGTTTCTTGTTTAGCTCTCCCAAGGCAAACTTATCGAAAGCACATTAAATTACTGAAATTACTAAAAAACAAAAAACTCGACATATTGCTGTATCTTCCTTGTAAATCGCCAAGATATACTTGTGTAATGTCATGTAGGAGTTATATAGTTTTTTTTTCTTTTTTAGATTTATCAACCCAGTAGTCCTTCACTAAATGTAAAATTATTTTATTTCTTCTGCTCTAGCGGCAAAAACGGTTGGGCCTATGAAATATTTGAGACGATCTTTTACTACAACTTTGTTTCAAATATGCCAAACTCGATACACAGAGCTTGAAGTAGGGAATTTTTTTCGGAATTTCAAGTTTTTTATTGTTTTTGTTTATTATTGTTTTTTTAAAGCATTTTGTTTAATTTTGCTGTATTTAGCTGAATTTTGCATGTTGCTTCCCCATAAGCTTTAAGTTTTGTATTAACTTAGCTTGACAGTAATATTTAAAGGAAATTCACTGTATTTAGAAGTGTAACAGTGCTAAAAAATTGAACTCGTAAATAATTCATAATTAATGCCAGTTTATCATGTTTTGTTGGTCCAAAACCCTCCAGTACGTTTTTTAACGTTTACTTATTTATTTATGTGGGGGGTTTAGCGTAATTTTATAATAACTACAGTCATATTTTTTAAATCTTTCAAAATTGCGCATGCACATATCTTGGACATCGCCGATATAAATAAAAGCCTCAAAAAAAAAAATTGTGATGAATGCCAAAATTATGTCTTTATTTGCCTACTAGCGGAACTGATTGTCTTATAATTGTTTGTTACTTACTGACCCAAAACTTTGGTCTCCGACTATTTGAGGTATATCTGCAATGTTTAATTAATACTTGCAATACTTTATTCAGTAACTACAGTAATATTGTATTAAGAAGCTTGAGGTTTTGTATTAACTTTGCTTAAAAGGAAATCTACTAGATTTAAAAGTTTAAAACATTGAACAGAGCTTGAAGTACGGAACTTATTCCTAATTTCAAGGTTTTTATAGTTCTACTGCAAAACATTCCATTAACGTAGCTGTAAGTAGCTGAATTTTTGCATTTTGCTTCACCATAAGCTTGAAATTGTGTATTAACTTATAGCTTGACAGTGATATTAAAAGAAATTCACTATATTTAAATGTTTAACGCTCTTAAAAATTTTAACTTAAAAATTATAATTAATGTCATCCAATATTATGTGTTTTTTATCTTACCTGTTGAATATAAACGGATTTCTCTGTTACCCATACTGTTAAAGTATAGGTTGTTTGTGAATTGGTGACATAAATCTAACTTTTAAACCTTTCACTTTTTGTCGTATCACAAATCGTTACTTTAAGACCGATTTACAACTTTAATTACTACTAAATTTCATACAACTTGTTTGTAGAACTAACTACAGTTATATTTTATTTGAAGTTCGAATTTTGCATTCACTGAACTTGTAAAATATCCCTGTAACCCTAACTTCAAAATAATTTAAGGGAAGTGACAAGAATAGTTATTTAATAAATAATTATTTCATAACATCAATTTTTATTTTATAACGAATAGTATTTTTGTGAATAACAGGGGTCATGGGCAGGTTCCAAACCGTTTTTTCATGTTTTCCTATTTTTGTTTCAGTAAAATTGTTTATTTCTTCATCGATCTTCAAAATATTTTATTTAGCTTATTCATTCTACTTTGTCATCTATTTTATTACGTTTATTTATTTTATACTTCTTGCGCCAGAAGGGTGAGGCTAGGCATGGCTTCAAATCCCCCGACAATTCGTTTACTACAGTATAGTTGCTTATAAAATCCTTAACAATTTAATTAAAAATATTATGGAAAGATCTTTAACGTTTGACACTTGGTAAACTGGGTGTAAGGGGTGGAGCCTCCATTCTGCACGATACCTAAAATATTTGCATGGTTGATTCTGATTTCACCTCTCTGTCAATTTTACGAATTAAGGGGAACTTAGGAAGTAATTTTAAAAACTAGCCATAGGCGATTTTCAAAGCTTTTTATTATAGTTGATTATGGGTAGTGTGTATTAGCCGGTTTTCTTACTGTCACGGTGGACCAGTTTTTCGGTGGAACTAACCTGCTTCAAATCGGCCTCTTAAGTAATTTACGAATGTAGGACAACCCCTAAGGGGGCATGGGGGCGGAGCCCCCATCGAGCCGGAGGCGAGTGTTTGTTAATACAGTTTGATTAAAAAAGAATGACCTGATTTCAGAAAGCTATAATTGTTTCAAAAATTGGTGCACACAAACAAATTTTACATTAAATTACTCACAGAAACCTCAAGTCTATTATGATGTACTACAAATGTTCTATGAGTCCTCCATTTGACGCTCTGACGACATTTAAACGACAGCCAAATTCGTACCAAACTGTCCACTAGGTGTCTTCTGGGACTGTAGCTACTGTATCTGATATCCTGATTTTAAGCTCCTCGATATCACGAGCTAAGGAAGGAACATTAACACGTTCTTTTACGTATCCCCACAGGAAAAAGTCGCATGGTGTTATGTCAGGTGACCTTGGAGGGCAAGAATAATACAAAGCCGTGTCTCACGGTCCTGTGCGCCCTATGAAACGTCTGGGGCAAGTGGTACTGAGGAAACCGGGAACATCCTTGTGCCAAAGTGGCGGTGCTTGTCGATAGATATTATCATCTTGTTGATAATTGAATTTGTCAGAGGCAGTAATAAGTTTTGGGAATAGCCTATGTCGTAGCATTTCTAGGTAAGATGCACAGTCCGCTGTGTTTTCCTAAAAAAGTAGGGCCCTTAAACCTTGGTTTGTGATCAAAGTTTATGACTGACGTCATACCCACAGTTAGCTCTTAACTAGACATCTAGTGGCGATTTTATAAACCTCTAGACCACCCTTGTTGTTCAGTGGCGGTAATGCGGTACTATCAATAATATCAAAAGTTAAAATAGGGTCATTCGTTTTTAATCACCCGTACACTGTAACAAATAAAAAAAATCAAGTAAGTTTATTGTTTCAAATATTCAATCACAACCTTTTAACTTAATCGCTGTTTTCATATAAAATATCGGTTAAGTATTTGAAAGTTGTGCAGACTAAACATTTTTTCTTTCAATACTAGTGTGAAACAACTTAATTTATTTGAGCCCTTAACAAGTTGAACATTAATCGTTTTACTCATTAAGCGTCATGGAAAAACCTATAGAGTAATTTTTAGCTTATGAAAATAATAGTTTACTATAGCTAATTATTTCATTCATATTTATGTTCATTATCATTATTTTTAGATTTAAATACCTGTTCTTGTGGTTGTTAAAGTTGTAGTAGGGGCTTCCTTGACTTTAAATCTACATGTCAAGCGATTTTTGAGAAGTAGTTAGATGATTTACAACTCACTAACAAAAAATTGTGTGTATAAACCGAACAACTATTTGGTATTAATAATTAATTTTTCACCTTACAGCTTTTAAAATTTAAAACCATATTAAAACTATTATGGTTTATTACGCATTTTATACATCAAGTACCAGGGGGACCGAGCTTAAGCTCGGTAAAATTATTACTTTAGTTTCTCACACAAAGCTCGTTCGCTCCGCTCACTCGCCAGGCGGAAGGTTTGCTGCACATTGGTATGATTTTCCTAAAACCACAGGTTAAAGATGTAACACATTGGTTTATTTTATCTACAGTTATCAGCTGATTTTTGTTCAGTTAAAAAATTTCCATAAGGATAACATGGGATCTTTGAAGGGCTCTAGCACGAAAACCGGATTTTTCCCAGCTATGGGACCAGCTCCAATCGATTTCTGGTGGCCAAAACCCCCATATTCCAAAATTTGAAGGAAATCGTCGGAGCCGTTTTTGAGATAATTGTGCAAGCAAGCAAGCAAGCAAACAAGCAAACATTGCTCGTATAAGAGTATAGGATAGATATACATTTTTAAAGAATTAATTAGCATAAATTAATGATAAACTGTATTATTTATGTCTCTGGTGCACTTTAATTTCTGTTATGCCTCATCAACAAGCAAATATTTTTGATTATATCAAAGTTTTATAATTATTGGTAACTCTTGAAATATTCACGTGCCATTAACAAACATTAGTGCATCATATTTTAGGTTATATTATGTGTGTTAAAACAGTAAATCGATCAACTTCATAACCATGTAAAAGTACCGAGTTTACCAGAGTATCTCATCAAGACAAGTGTGTCTATCATTAATTCACGACTCAGACGGGGGCTGTTCTGACAGACGCACATTCCAAGAATCGATCTAGTGACAGCCATTGTGTCAACGTTCCTGTGTTTTCTTACCAAACAACGTTACCAACAAAACGACATCACCTAAAAATTCATTGAGAGTTCGTGGTGAATACTGTATATTCATGTTAAACAAAGTAACAGTTTATTTCATGTAGAATGAACAAAATAACTTGGACATTTAGAACATTTTTAGGACGATTTTTAAATGAAAAGTATGTTTTGAAAAGGGAAACGCCAATATTTCTAATACTTTTACCTTAATAATTATCTAAATTAATGTATACAAGAAAATATAATTATTTGAATAATTTTTTATCCAACTTTTGAAGATCGATTTGTAGATCGATTTTATCCAACTTTTGTAGGTTGAACTACCAATTTGTACTTGTACTTGTACCTACTTGTACTATCCTACTTGAACCATTTTCAAAACGTAACTGTATGAGGTCAATACTTTCTTGTCTTTTATCAAATAAGGTAGCAAACACTAGTTCTTCATAAGTCACAAAACCATATTGCATCTCAGATCTGAATAAATCTTAAAATTGATTCAATAGACCTTCCCGATACATTGAACTTTTATAAATTACAGATATTCACCGTATCCTATTGTTTATATTGACCCATTTCAGTGAAGAGGAACGAGTTTCCACAAATTGCTGCATAAATCGGCGTATTCCATTCCGTCCCCGAAGCAGCACATGCATTATATACAAGGCTGTATTAGACACACACGACGCTACGTCACGCCATCTCTATGGCCCGCCGCACACCAAATTCGACACGACGCGACGCAACACGACACTACACGACACGACGTCGAGTCATTGTACAAAACGTCGAATTCAGTGGAGGGATGCTTCACGACTCGACTCGACACGACAGCCACGTTGATACAAAAAAAATACTGTTGTGTTCCTTACATTTATATATTATATATATTATTATAATATATATTATACTATTATATATATTATATTATATATTATTATTTATATATTACAGTATTATATATTTCCGGCCTGCTTTGTACTAGAAATATAAGTTTGTCAACATCAATGACACAATCACCATCAGGTAGTAAGCTTTCACTTTGTTCACTCATTGTAACGCAGAAAACCAAACCAACAAGCAACTAGTGATTCAACAACAACGACTGCTCTGTTTGTAGAGATGAGTGTGGAGGAGGTTCGCGCATGGGCAGATCCATTTGTATAATCATGTCTTGTCGAAAGACGAAGTTGGGTGCGACAACGCCGTTTGTCGTTCGACAAAACATTTTTGTATTATGTCGTGTCGAAGCGGTGTGCGGCACTTCCATTTGTTACAATGGTTGAAGAGTCTTCGACGCGACGATTCGACGTTTTGTCGTGTCGCGTCGCGTCGCGCGTCGTGTCGAATTTGGTGTGCGGCCGGCCTATGTCGAGCGACGGACGCTCGTGTACCGTCGCGGTCGGTGAGGATACGCCGGTCACGAACGTTTAGCAAAGTCATGGAACAAGACTGAATATCTCTGACAAATCCTACACCATCTACATAAAGATGTATACACATTTTTCTAATCATGGATATAATTACTTCCTTACGTGAAAAATGAAACCCCACACCTGTGATACAGATAAATTACAACGAGTGTAAATGCATTGTGAATATTTGTTCTTAAGAGATAGCATTATTGGTTGAATACAATCAACAGCTTATTTTTTCTTCTACAGACGTTGTGAGGTTTTGCACTAGGCCGGATAGTTTTGTTTTAAAATTCGCCTAAGGAGAACTAAGGCAAATATCAGATATTTTTCACTACAAAGTTCTAGAACAAAACTAAGTTTTTAATTTATAACTTGAGGGATTTTTATCCAAACAGGTGAATCACACACAAGTAAAGTTTCGATGTTATATAGGCTGCCTTATTTTCACATTTCTATCAGGGAAATTTCATGGTTAAACTATTTTCAATGTTTTGAGTTTCTGTATAATTTATGATTAGTTATTTTTTATAACTATTACATTATCGATACATACATATAATAATTCACGATTTGTATTTTTTTTTTATATTCAAAGGTGCGTAACATTAGGTAATGTCATGTTTAAATTTGTAGCTAAATAAGTGGATTTATTTAAAGAAAAGCACTTATGACCCTCATGGCTGAATATGTTATGCGAGTTAACATGATTTGTTTTGAAACCACGAGTAAAACATTATTAAACGTTATTCTTTTGAACCATTTAAAGGAAATACTTCCGTTTAACAGTTATAAGCAATGCAATATCTGTTATGACATATCAATTCCATTTGGAGAATGTTGATACTTGCGGAGGCCAGAGCAAATAACTGCCTAAGTCTATTTGAGTAGAAGCAAAATGAGTTTCATATTCAAATAATTAGGAAAACAAATAATGGGAGTGCATTTTACAGAACTGATCCAACAAAAATAGAAAAAAAATTTTCTCCGTTGATTTAATATGAAACTGTCCAATGTTTGCATAAAGAATTTAATTCGGGAATCGGGCTAGTTCCATGTAATGTGAGTATTTGGGTTGACCAGATAACATATTGTCCGTTAATAAACTAGAAGTCTGATTTAAAAACATTAAATTCGATATAAAACATGTAATAATTATTTCAGTGTTGGTTAGTGTTTTGAACATTTTATTTTTCACGTTATATCTCCATTGTGATTTACCATTATTTCATTGTTCGAAGTACTAAATTATGTCAGATATTAAATAATATTCAAAACAGAAAAACTAGTAACAATTGTGGTAATAAACAAGACAATCATATACTTATTTCGAAACAAACTTCTTCACGCGGACGTCCGATAAACAGAAATCGCCAGTTGGAACGGTGGAGATGAGGGCGATGTGAAATGATGGGTGCACCGGGGGAGATTACCCCAACACGATGGGAGGGAGGGGGGTGGAAACGGAACCATATTTCCTCACATATTTTTGCTTCGATAAAATTTTTTTCTATTTTTGATCTTACTAACTTACTATTTGAAATCATTTAACATGCTGTTAAACACTAACCATGCATTTTTAAATATAAATTGAAGGATATAGTTTGAAAGGAATTGATTTCATTTTAGTAAATAAATTGTAGATCGTGACAGAATTATTTTTGGTAAAAATCTTTATAACAAAAGTGTCGTGGGGCTAAAGATGTCCCCTCATGTCTTATGCTACTAATACAGTACAGGTAATAAAATGTAATGTGCTATATAATATAGCACATTACATTTTATATTCAACAATTTTATTAATATTATTTTTGTAAATTGAACAGTTCTATCTGTAAAAAAACATTTTTTTAATGCCTGAAATGCAAAATCGAACCATTGGTAAATTTGCAAAATAGGCATTTAGTGACATGATATCCAACGATTTATAAATTGGACTTTCGTAATTTGGTTTGTGTATGCTTGGGACTATAGTATATGTACAGACCACATATAGAGCAGAGTCTTTTCTTCTCTGGGGCCATAATTCTGGGATAAATTTAATCCTAGCATTTGTCTTGTTTAACTGAAAGGTTCCTTTAAAAGCATCTACAAAATATATTAATATGCTCGATATGAGTAGTTGAAGAACCAATACTTTGGGCTTGTTAGCATATGCACTTTGTAAGATAGCATATGGCATGATAAAAATGTGACTCTTTTAAATTTGTATAAGTACAGTTTTATAAATAGTCTAAACCACACTATTACTTTATAAAAATTTTATTTCCAAACCGCTCATAACTTCTTTTACCATCAAAGGAAAAAGATGCATATTGACATATAAAATCAGGATGTTTCTGCTAAGTTGAAAAATAGTGTTGAGAGAGACTTGTTGTGTTAGGCCACGGATGGGAGGATATTTTATTACACATAAAAGGAAGAGAGCTTTCGCAGTTGCTACCTGCCATCGCTCGTTAAAGGTTCGATAAATAAAGGCCCGTACCTTCCACGAGGCAGTTTGAATGTCCAAAGCAATGTAATGATCCTAGGAAACCTTATACTCGTTAAAATAAATTAACCATTACCTGAAAATGAAGGCTGTTTTCTTTCGATCGACGACATCATTATTGTTTTGACTTGTATAGAGGTTAATCAAGTTTGAAAATTGCGCAAGAGGAAGTTACGTAATTTTTGTAGATATTAATTTTATTATTATTTTATATTATTTTGTAATATTATCAGAAACTTGTTAAAATGGCAAGTAGTTTCCACTTTGAACGGTCGAAAAGAATAAGGCCCTAACGTTTAAATGTGTTTTTGTTGGGTATTAAAAGTGCCAAAATTATAAACATAATGTTTTAAATTACATTGCATAGTGTTCTGAAATAAAAAGTATTAAAACATTACAAGAAAATCTGAAAACAACAAATAATTGAAATTTTTTTATTTATTTCAAAAGGTACACCATGACAAAAAAGTTTTTTTTTATTGAATTCATGCATAAAAGTCATTTTCGTTATCTTCATGATTATCAAAAATATCAATTAAAAAATCAATTTATTAAGTTTCTAGTGAATACTGTTTCTGGTTTACAATGTTAAACTGTATAAAACTCGAGTTTTTCTATTTACATACCTATTATATAGAATTTATTTACTGTATTCATTAATGAAATTTAATTTGTCATAAACAACTGTTTAAACGACTGGTTGTGTAATATAAACACTGGTTTCTATGGCTTATGCTATCTTTTGATATATTAAAATAAAGCAATTTAATATTTTTACTAAAAATAACTTCCAAATAGCAAAAAATTTCAACATATAATCGCTCTTTCAGCAGAAAAACTCAAACGTGCCCTAATCAGAGGAAATGACAGTCCATGTAGATTGTGGGGGTGGCCGGTACTGGGGGTACCTGGCCTCACTCCCGCACGCGCACTCGCCGGCAGGGGCGCGGGCGTCGCTTGCCTCTCCCGCCACCGCCACCATTACCGCCTCTGCATCACATCACACTGATCAACGATCGACTACCTGTATGAGCTAAACGGTATACGAGCAGTAATGACCGGCCCAACAATGAAAAGTGTTGAGTGAAGTGCAGCGGTTCAATCGGAGATATCAGAGCAGTTCATTACAGTATTTTGACTGGAGAAAGGAAACCAGCTCGGGCGATAAATGTTAGTGGCTTATGACGTATTGTTTTGGTAATGTACTAATTTATAAATTAAATTTAATGAAATCTTAAACTTATAGCACACAAAATATCAGCTACAACTTACCGATGAGACTAGCGAAAATTAATGAAATCTAGATTAAACCAGCATACAGTATGTTGAGACTTTATAATCTAATTCAAGATTGAGTTTTTTATCAACTTTGGAACAAGGTTTTAACGAACAATCCAACCGGCGCATATCTCATGATTTCATGCCAAATAATAGACAAGCTCTTCCAAACAAGAAATAACTATTTACATTGTATCAAAACAATGACATTATACAATATTATTCGTTCCAGTAGGAAGAAATTTTACCCCTTATCGAAAATTCCATAAAATAAAAAAGTGCTATAAAAAATGTATGCTGATCACTCAAAGGCCGTTTAAAAGGGGGTTTAATCACCCTAGAATTTAAATTACGCTTTGCATATTTTCGCCGAGCAGTACAAAAAAATTTAATTTGAACAAATGATGTAGTTCTTGTTGGGTTGAAACGGTTTGAAAACGACAATATCGATTGCACAACAACAACACAGTTGTTGCCATAACAAATCTATTTAAACAAAGCCAGCATTGTTCAACACTAAACGTTTTATTGTATTGGAATATGCATAGCTTTACTAGTTCGACTATCTGCAGAGAGAATTCTGGGGAAATAGCCATATATGTTATGTTTATATACCATATATGCCATATATACTAATATGTTTAATCATTATACTCCTGCATAGATAATTAAACTCAGCTTTATCTCAATTGACTGATTTGAACATGATTGATAAAAGTCTTCTCTCCGTGCGAAAGGGAGGTGAACTTTCAACATTACTAATCTCACGACCTGCATAAAAATGTACCAGTAAACTAACAGCCTTCCTGACCCAGCTACCTGCAGAGGAAATACAACTCACATCTTCTCTCTTTCCAACAACCTGCAGATTCCAGTAAACTCACAGCTTTTCCGTTCCCACTTCCTGCAGAGCAAGTGAACTCACAGCTTTACTGATCCCACCTATTCCTGCAGATTTAGGTAAACTCACAGCTTTTCCGAGCCCACTACCTGCAGAGAAAGTGAACTCACAGTTTTACTCACGGCTTCTTTGGCGATGCTCTTCTGCTCGCTGCCCAGCGTCGGCGAGGTGAGCGACAGTCCTCCGTTGGCCGAGTTGGTCTTGGTGCAGGCCGAGTTCTTCCTCGCGTCGCGGCCCACCTTCACACTGGACCACTTCACCGTCGTCTTGCCCGTCTCGGCCTCGCAGACCGCGACCAGTGAGCACCTGTGCGACTGACTCCCCTTGAACTCGTACTTGCTGCGCGTCCGCTTCTTCTTGGTCGGCCCGCCCTGCGTGGGGTCCTCCTGATCGTCGAAGTAGCTCTGGGTGGTGATTATGGGGATATCCATAGCCATAACTAATATTTACACGAAACTAATTTGTGCGCTCTCTAGTTACGAAAGCACTGCGAGTATCACAACGGGTAGAAAAATAAACTCGAATGGACGGGGAGTTGCGGGAGGAGGATCACCCCATGAAGCTGATGTGGGTCCGAGTGTGGGTAATTGACTGTCGCGAGTACGGGGGTGTTGGTGCTCGGCCCTCGGCGATCCTACCTCTACTGGGCTCTGCTACCCCACCGCCGCTGCCCCCGCGCATGCTCCACCCCAGCCTGGCCGCCAATATGGCGGTAACGTACGGTCGTGAATGGGGCGCCGGGGCCCGGGCGCCACGTGGGTAGCGGCAGGAGCCCACGACATCTACCGGCAACCCACACCAGTTGTGATTACATTAGGAGGCCCGCGGCTCCGGTAAACATTGTATGCTACACTGGCGACAGGTTTCCAATTAAAATAAGAGACCTATCGTTTATTGCCCACGATCACTGTACCTAAAGTTAACAAACATCGCAGCATTGATTGTTATTTACTTTGTAACACAAACGAACACGTCATCAAAACATTGGGAATCTATATTTATAAAAGAGCATGTTGGTGTGTATATTTGTTTACATATTTGTGATCGATGGACTCGGAAACCACTGGACCATTTGCCATAAAACTCGGTAAATATATGGAAAATTTCAATGCGAAGCAATTAGTTTTGTGTAGCCCTCAAGGTTTAGCCCCAGGACAATCATAAACGTACCCATGTCAGGGGTTAAAACTCTCTTCCAGCCGGTTTAATGGAAAAAATAAACCAATTTTCAGATTGGAATTGCAAAGAATGCCGGGTATCAGCTAGTACTAATTAAAACAAAAAAAGGCTAGTTAATGTGTTTGTGTTAACAAAGTTGGATGTTGATTTCTTTTCATTAATTTTCATATTAGAATGCTCAATAGTAAGCCTAATGTTTCGCGTGGCCTTCTAGGGACCCACTGGCATTTATGTAGTGGTTGACACGCCGGTTTTATTACAGCCTTTTCCCTGTCTGTATTTTTATTTTTTTTATCTTGAGGTATTCTAGATAAGCTTTAAATGATAACATTGGCGAGATTGTACTACATTTCCATTAGTTATATAGATATATTTTTAAATGCACAGTAACGCAGTTTCATATTATTTTATTTGTGTGTAGAAAATGTTGATCTAATGCAGGTTAGTAAATGACGAATTGTTACAAAGTTTCTTTTTAGTTGTATCATTATTGAGATTAAAAAGATGGCGTTTAGTTGGCGTTATTAAAAAGATGTTAAAATAGAATCATGGATACAGATTCAGTAAGAGTTCTGGATTAAACACGAGTAAAACAAGAGTAGAGCTTAAATCTCTTGGTGAGAAGGAAACAATTAATGTACCTAGTAAAGTTTTTACAGTAGCCAATTGTTGAATTCTAAACTAATTATAAATATTAATTATTAGTTCTAGGTTTTCTATTTTCATTTGTTTTACTTTAATTTTTGTTATTACGCAACCAATAGATTATAACAATTAAAGGAATTCAATTTGAGTAATACCTGATAATTGTGCGTTTTGAGTTGATTGTCTGTCTTGTGTGAAATATTTTAGGAGATTCTCTCGATTAATTTAAAACTATGTTATCAAGCAATGGAACGGCTGTTATTTTAGGCTACTATAAACTCTTCACAAGATAAGTGTTATCTTTTTCAGTTAAAGTATTCTACACTTTAATTACCTGATGGATTTTCTTTACAAAATAGCTTCCTTTAAGAGTCATCTTCACCTTTGGGCTAGTAGCCCATTGTTGCGCAGTTGTCAATGTTAACCAGACGGCTTTTATGCAAAACATGGTAGTTTATTCCCCTGTTTCGGACGCCGTTTTTCAACCAACTTTCTTTTAGTCATATTTGGTCCCTCATACCTCAAAATTTTGAAAACTTAACAAATATTACTTTCTGTGACATCGCAAAGCAAATCAATATTTTGTACTTATACCATAACTTTTTAGTCTGTATCAGTTATGAGGGACTTAGGTCTAACCTTAATCCACAATAAAACATAAACTTTACCAATAAATATTTAAAAAAAACCGTCCGAAACAGGGGAATACGGACGCATGTTTTCATTGTTTTTACAAGAATGAAGATTACTCTTAACAAGTCGCTATGTTCAACAAAAAAATAAATAAATAAAAATAAATAAATAAAATTTAAAAATTAAAAACATTAGTTGATCACTCTTACAATTGTAAAACATTGCAGAAAAATAGTTTAAATTTAAACATTATTGATACAACATGTAACATTGTAACAATAACATTTTTTTTCCACACAGCTATATTTTTGTATCTGTTGAATTTGATCAATTCTAAGATTTAACAGGGCGTCTGATTTCTGCAATACGCTGTATGCACACCAAATGCACTCATTGCCAAGGCCTCTGTCTACTAATGAGCTACATGGTGTGCAACTCACACGGACTTCCTCTTCCGGTAAACCCATTTGATCTCAGCATTCTAATAGCAAACAGCATTGTAGACCGAGGTAGTTTTATATTTCCGTTATTTATCAATAGTTACTCCTTGTGAAATTAGATTGGAATATATTTCATGGAACTGTATTATACAGAGTGTTTGAAAACTCTCTTCCACAACTCCGTGTGGTGATTAAAAAATGAACAAAATATACCATAGGAACATATGTCCTACAATGCTTCTTTAAGCAGATAGCCGCCATTTTGTATTTTACATTTAATAATTTTTATTTCCGTAACGGATGGGTGAATTGAATTAAAATTTGGCATGAACCTGTATCACACTAATGTTCATTTGCAGGAAAAAGTTTTTATCCCGATATATAATTTCAAAATGGTGCCCATTTTAAGTGTTTCAACTAAAATATCTCAAAACCGGCAAACTTTATCAAAATTATACAAGTAACAAAAAGTTGACAAATTAAATTATCTAACTCTAACTAATGTTACCAAGTTTGTAAGGATCTGACAAAAAATAACGAAGGTGTTGCCATTTTTCTTAGGAAAATATTGATTTAATAGAAAAATCTCAACAATTCTGTTATTTGTAAACAGATTTTTAAAACCTTGGTATAACCAGTTAGATAATTTAATTTGTCAATTTTTTGTATCTTTTAAAGTGTGTAAAAAATTACCGTTTGTCAGATATTTGAGTTTGAATATTTGTAATGGTCGCCATCTTGAAAATAAACATCGGAAAAAATATATTTTCCTTCTGAAAATGAACATCGGTGTCATTAAGGTTCTTGCAAAATTGAAACTTAGACTAATACACCCATCCGTTTCTAAAATAAAAGTTATTAAGTGTGAAAACAAAATGGCGGTTAGAGGCTTAACGATGCATTTTAGGTTACATTCTCCCATGAACCTTTTTGTTCATTTTGATCCTAAGAATCAACACACGGATTTTCGGAAACACCCTGTATAGTGTTTGTTTATTTTTAGATCAAGTAAATCTTAAGGCTGAAATGCAATAATTGGGTTTCTAATTATATTTTATTTTAAATACCCCAATTTATGTTGGTGGCTTTGATTTAGATAAGACATATTTATATATGCAGCATTATATATAAATAATAGTATAAATAATAGTATATAAATAAATAATAGTCAGATCAATTCTTTATATGCGCAAAAACGAAACATCATTATTTGAATACAATTGACATGATAATAAAGGAGACACGGCTAAGGTAAACTTGTGGTTTAGAGGAACAGTTGAATTATTTAGTAGAGTAAAATGGGAGTAGTTTGTCGTCGGAGCGGGACTGTCCCAAGGGGCGAAATCTCAAATTCACGATCTCTTCTTTGATTCACGATAATTCAATTTGGACGTGGGCGAGACCTGATTGAGAAGAAAACTTCAAAACTGGTGGCAAATAAAATATAAATCCCTTTTCCTCGAAAACCCGTAGGGTATATTGGGATAAAACTCAAATGAAAAATGTTTTAAAAATTGTATTGTTTGGAATAAATAGATGAACATTTAATTTTCTTTGATTTAAAAGTTGTCTTGTTTTAATGATGGGGTTTTTATGGATACACAAAAAAACTATACAAATAAGATGAGAAATTTTGGGGGGAAATGTGCATATGTTGAAAAAGCTTAAATAGAATGAATGCTTGCAGATAAAAATTAGAATAAAAAGTTGTATTATAATTGGGTTGCATTTTCAATTGAAGTAATTTGCTGTATACATTACAGTAATAAAAGATAGTTTAAATCGATACGAAATAATGTTGGTATTTAGGTGTGTGGCTTAGTAACTATTTTTATGGATAAAGTTTGAAGAGGTTTAGATTTTATCAACAAATACTCAAGATTCTCTAAAAAAACACTGTTGATACTTGAACATAACAAAATGCAGTAAATAATATTATTTAAATGAAGTCGAGGATTTTGGGTACAGAATATTTCTAATATAAAACTGAGGTTTCCACAATTTATACAATGTTACTGGCTTGGTAAAAGGTAAAAATGTTTTATTGCAAGGAAAAAAACTTAAAATGAACAAGCAACGCACCACATTACAACCAGTCGCCCAACCCCTAAATCGATTAAAGCACCGAATCTAATCTTCTGTGACATATCAAAATAGGTTACAATTTTTTTTTTTTATATATATATATATTTTGGGGTTGGTAGAGATTTAGGTTCAAAATAAATGTTTAAATACAAAACTATATAAGTAAAATAAAATTAAAACATAAATATTTAATGTAATATGCATATCTACAGAAATCAGCAGACTAATGGAGCTCAGAACATAAACGGCAAAAAATCCCAAAAACACTTTACAAAACATGAATTTTTTCATTGAGAATAATGAAAAATAATTAAATAAATAAAGAAATAAATAACAGGATTCTAAAGAATTTGTGAATTTATAACAATATAGCAATTTTAAAGACATAATGAAATCCAATTTAAATTTAGTTTATTTAACACTCTTTTCTCGCAATGGTAGTACTAAAGCAAAGCAGTATGAGAAATGTGTTATTTTACATAGGCCTACTTAATACAGAATGATTTAGAGTTAGTAAAAAATATAAGAATTTTTATATGTGCTCCCAACAAAGTTGATATGAAGTGCTAGTGACAGT
Organism: Neoaliturus tenellus; assembly: GCA_030545055.2. Taxonomy (NCBI): domain Eukaryota; kingdom Metazoa; phylum Arthropoda; class Insecta; order Hemiptera; family Cicadellidae; genus Neoaliturus; species Neoaliturus tenellus. The sequence continues at coordinate 187,430,985 of CM061533.1, read as the reverse complement.
TTAGTTTTGACAACAACTGGTATTGCTGACGATGAAATACGACATAAGTTACTGCCCACACCGACCGACACAGAATAATGAAATACGTTGTGGGATGGAAAGACAACTTAATTTTCTCCTTTTTGTTGGTTTTTTATATTTGGGCTATTATTTTTTACATTCGTCCTTTCATCTACTTATTCTCGCCGACACTGTAAACTGTTTTATTCCATAACCAGCATAGTTTATTGATCAAAAAATTATCAGTGGTATTATCTAAGAAGCATAGTCAGATCAAATCAATTAAGGAGCATTGTTGTTGGATAATGCAGTGTCGTTGGAAAGTCCCGGAACGGTGAAATATATTTTTTACCATTATAGATAAAGTAATGAGGCTTGGTCAATAATAGCCATTAATGTTTACTCTTTCACGGCCCACGAGAAGTCAGACAAAATTCTTAAATAGCAGCGTAGGTCGAGTTTGGTATCAAATTAAAGGTCTCACTTAGCTGAGTACAATGCCAAAAACTAGACTTCAAATGGATGACCGAGATGAAAATGTCAGGCAAACAAAGTTTCCATTAAAATCATATTTGTAAAACTAAAAAATGCAACTTAATATTCAAACTTTTGACGTCGGGTTTGTGGCTTATCACCCTAATTGTAAAGACGTTTAAGATGATGAATGATTTGACAAAAGCCAAAACAGATTTTCGTAAGAATTCCAAGAGGGACATCCCTTATAGGGTGTTTAAATTTAAACTTCTTTCTCCTCTGTCACACCATACATAATTGTAAAAGTATTTGCATTTGGAGTTATATGCATCAAATCTGACATAAAAAGATTACGTATACCGTATTAAGAAAGTTTTTGAATTTTTAAGTTTTACCCACATGATAAAAAAAAATTGTTTGCCTGCCATTTCCGTCTCGGTCATCCATTTGAAGTCTAGTTAGCAGCATTGTACTCTGGTATGCGAGACCTTTAATTTCATACCAAATTCGACCTATGCTGCTATTTAAGTATTTTTCTGACTCCTCGTGGGCCTTCCCCCTTCAGGGATAAAAAAAGTGACAAAGCTCGTCTATAAGGTTATATACAGCTTATAAAATTAGATATTTATGACTATTATTGATACATTATGTCTCTTTACTTTATCTATAATGGTGAAAAATATTTGATTTCACAAGAATTACTATTGGATTCCTGCAAAAAGTATTTATGTAAACTTACAACTCATATTTACCAAAAGGAAAGAACTTCAAAATTTTTATCTTCTTTATGTATAACAATATTTTTGTTAAAAAAAGGTTAGAAGGTGGTGTTCCCTTCTTCATCTGATAATATTTTCCGTAGAAAATACGATTTCGTGGGTAACAGAATTGCGTCTTACACAATCTTAAGTCCTAATAAGCCCATTAGAAAATCTCCGAAAAGCAAGTTATGAAGCGTGTCATAGATTAATATGAATTACTGCAGTAAAACGTTATATATGCACACATCAAACGATGTAATCAAATTTTGAAATACTTGTACGATTGTTAAAAGTTAACCAACCATATGTCCCCTAAATGTATTTGAGATACGAAAAGATATAGCAATAAAAACGATCCGTGCCAATCAAAAGCAATAAAAATCACCATAAATCTAAACCGTCATCTAGTGAAGCAAGAGTAAATACTGCCCCGTCGCAGTAGTACGTACGAATATTGACCGAGTTAAGGTATTTTCATTTTCCCCATAAACCCCATCGGGATGAGTACCATACGTAGGGTTGCGGCCATTTGGGATATGTAAGCAGATATGAGTTAATCAAAAACCCTTCGTATAAATTTAAGAGGCAAATTTTATCAAGATATGTCAATAAATGAGCAAGATAGAAGGTTTTGTTCGTTTCCCATACACTTAATATGGGAAATACTTTTTTTCTCCGTAACCATTTAAGCCAACATAAAAATTCAAAATACTACATCGTTAATTGTTGGATTAAAAAAAAAGCCATAAAATGCCAAAAATTAATTTTTGATCCTTTTAAAAAATTGTTGATGAATTTGAACGAATGGTGTTTTTGGTTTCTAGGGACCTCAAAACGAAAATGTATCGGTCCTAGGCTTACGTCTTACCGTGTCTACTACCGTAATAGGTATTCCCTATAGGAAATTCGCTAAAATATAAACTAAAATGGTAAACTAATCAATCATCTATCTACAAATACTAGTGTCTGATGGATTTAAAGTTGACATTTTGTAGGTGAAAATATATGTTTGTCTTCGTGTCAGCTTCCACTGGCGGAGATATCTAACTTAACTAGGCCACTCAGCACAGACTGAAGCTTTCAGGCTCTTCCTTGAAAGCTTTGCGAAGCAGATGTGACAGTCCTGCCTTTGAACTGAAGATTAAAGTGGATCCCAACACTTGGAAAAGATATAGCTTTAAACTTAATAAAAACTTCCCACCTTCAGGTAGACATATTATTGGGTGGAATAAATGAATGATGAATGTTGCGGTGAAATTAAAATAATCAAATTTAGGTGGGGAACTCCATGGAGCAAGCCTGTATATTATACATATCTCTAGCAACAGAGCCCGTTGTCGTTAAATACGCCAGTCTTTAGAAAAATAGTACATATATGATTTATTTCCTGTGAACTATATGAAAATTAATTTAATTTTTTTCAAGAACGAAATTGTAAAAATATATTTTCTTATGCAGCGAGATCCATGCCCATCTACACGGATGAAGCTTTCCAACGACCCATTAGTATGACTGTAGCTTGTACAAAGTTTATAATAATATCTCTAATTCAATATTTTCTCATCACAATAAATTCTTTTAAATGGCCCTGAAATTGACTAAAGTGGATGGTGATTTTCAGAAAGAGAATTAATTTTTGTACAAATTACTATTATGAAAAGTAATGTATATAGTACAAAGTAAAAAAAAAAAAAAAAAAAAAAAAAAAAAAAAAAAAAATTGTAACAGACAGCCAAAACTTGCCAAATTGTACAAATTTTAGTAAAAATATCTCTAATTCTGTGTTTTCTCACCACTAAAAATTCAGGAGGTTACTTAGGCTGGCATTACGCTATCATAGATTTATGACAGATCAATTATAATAAATCTTTGACAAAAAATATTACAGTATAGTGTTTTAAATATGATCATACGTCTATGATATTTACTGCTACAGAAAACATTTTTGTTTTGCTTTTATAAACAAAAATAAGACTGTTTCCATCAAAATGTTAAACAACAACAACAAACAAAAGAACTACGAATTTTCATCCATTTATCACAAAAATGTGATGAAATTCCTTTTGTGGTAATATACAGACGAACAGTTATAATAATATTTGACGTAATTTTTTTCTATCATAGTTATACTAACAAATATATTATAATACTGCTATAAGATATTTCTATTATCATATATTTGATGATATAAGTATGATAGAAACAAAAGAGTAGTGTGTTTTGGTCACTTTTAAAACCGGCCACGTGCCCACCGAGCCACGTGACGCGGCAGCTGGCGCCAGCTGCCATGTCACATAGCTTCCGGTGGGGATTAGAGGGTATATATGAGATGCTGTAGTTATATGTTATGCCATATAGGTTGGGGTGGAGATGGCGATAGTGTTGGCGTTAGGGTGAAGTGAATTTCCGCATAAAATCAAAATTAAAAGTTAGTTCAAAATTGAAATTCGTCGGTGTTAACGAAACTCTAACAGTTGAAGAAAAATTAAGAGTTAGTTCAAAATTGAAATTCAAACTTATAACTGAGATGTGGAAAATATGTCAAGGTCATCCAGAGTAAGTTTTAAAAAATTCTATCCAACTATCACCAGAAATAGTTTTAAGTTGAAGTAGTTGGTGATAGCGGGATAATTGATTCGTGCCATGGGAGAGGTGTTTCTCATTTGAAAGTTGGCGATCGAATGAGAAGCGCCGCCTAGGGAGAGGGCTTATAAAATGGCAACCTTCCCCCCACCACCCCTTCCCCCACTCCTTTAGACCAATAACCGGTCGCCGACTCTATGTGGTGAAACTGAACTAGACATGGCGGCCGCCATGGATAATTCTAACCTCAAATCTTAGCTCAGCTGAAGAGAATAGAGGAGCATGAAGTAGGAATTGTGGTGACAGCACTTATATGAGGAATAGTAGGGGTAAAATAAAAAAACTTGTTGAACACAGTCGATAGGTGTAACAAGTTCAAAGTTGTTGAATTGTAACATAGAATGCAAAATGTTGTAAATAACCCTATCATCAACATTAACCTGCGAAGTCTTTGAAGAGTATAATGGGTTAAAACTGTACTTCTTCCTAACTCTATTTAAATTAGTTCTACACTTTGAAATTGAAGGTTTAGAAGTATTCCGTAATATGTGTTGTGTTCGCAAAAGCTTTAACTTTAAACATTGTGCAACCATCATAACTGATGTGTTACATTTAGAAGTTAAAAGAAGACTGAGATATAAAATGAAGTGTAAAAGAAATTGAAACAGAACACTATAGTAGTAATATTTGAGGTTAGAATTAACTAGACTCATTTAATGAAGTGGCTAGGAAGCCACATGCTGATGAATGGTAAATTGCATGTTAGAAGTAACGAAGTAGTCATAAAGTAAAACTAATGAGAGGTGATGACTGTGTGGATGCAAGGCAATGAATGTTCGCGGCGCGATAAACTATCCCCATTTTATAGAGGCAGTAATAACCCAAGCCAAATGCCGGCAGATGCCGACCAACTACCTGGTTTTATAGCGGCAATTACTCCGGGCAGCTGCCGGACAAATGGTAAGAGAAGTAGGGGGTTTTGGGGCAATGACCGGAAAGGTCAATGACCCCCCCCCCCCTCCCCCCCTCCCCCCCCGAAAAAATGGAGCCCCCCCCCCCCTACCCCCACCACTCCTTCCCCCACTCCTTCAGGCCAATGACCGGTCACCCGGTCATCGTCGGTCGCCGACTCTATGTGGTAAAACTGAACTAAACATGGCAGCTGCCATGGATAATTCTAACCTCAAACCTGCTGCGCATGCAACGAGTTCTCCGAATCGGAATAGTGACTATGCTATTGCGCATGCGCCTAGTCCTGTATTACTCACTTTAGCGCTACTGCACATGGATAATTCTAACCTCAAACCTTGGTTTTGCGTTGCTGTGCATATGCTGCTCCCCACTCCTTCGCCTTCCTTTTACACTGCTGCGAACTGGACTGGATTGAACACTGTACTGGAGTGAAACAACTTCCCCCACTACTGGAGAATCCGAGGAGCGATACGAGCCTGATCTTAGAGTTAATCGTCAACAAACTTTCATAGCGAAAGGTTGTTGGCGACTCAGCAAGAGGTTTCAAATATATAGTAGGCCTATATATATTTGAACTTCTTAAACTATGTTGCTCTTTTTAATGCAATGTAGTATGTGTGTGTGCGTTTTAGTTGTAAGTTGCATTTAATTTAAGAAATAATTTGCGCATTGCGATGTTAGTTTTAAGTTTGGTTTAGCATTAAGGTGTATTAATTTTTAAGAGGTTTTTAGCATTAAGGTGTATTAATTTTAAGAATAATGATGGTATTTGGTTGTGTTTGAATTATTTGGTTTTTTAATAATGATGTGTTGTTAGTTTTAAGTGTTGCTAATACTAATTAATGTTGTTTTGCCTTACAGCTAGATGTTAGGGGGTAGATTAATGTAAATTCAGAAGTTCGGTTGAACTTCACTTACAAGGGGTGGACATCCGCAAAATGCGGACTAAGTTTTTGCATTTTGTTTAGGAATATTAGGGAATTGGGTGGGATTAGTTTGGGTGGGGTTAGAGTTGCGTTTCTGCATTAACTGTTCCAGTTTCCCTGAAATTAATGGTTACGCTTTGATGCGGACGGGAAGTTACGCTTTGATGCGGACGGCCCAGGGACCTCCCTTGCAGAACGTAACTAGTGGGTTGGGAGTGGGAACCGTTAGGCAAACAGGGTGGTGGGAACAGTATTACTGTTCCCATCACCTTGGATCATTATAAATCTTGAATGACCTTGACCCACTTTTGGAAGGGTCAATGACCCCCCCCTCCCCCCCCCCCCCCGAAAAAATGGAGTCGATTCCCCCCCCCTCCCCCACCTCCCCCCCCCCCTCCCCCCCGAAAAAATGGAGTCGATTCCCCCCCCCCCCCCTTCTCCCACTCCTACCCCCACTCCTTCCCCCACTACTCCGGGTGAACGACCGGTCATGACCTGAAAAATTAATAACTTGATAACGGATTGATGGATTTGGACAAGCGATACATCATTGAAAAAGTCTATGTAAGACAAACATTTTGGTAAAAGAAGAATTTGGTTATTTTATTTTAGTCAAAAGTTATGCGAATTATTTTAAATAAATACCTTCTCTTTCCCCTTTTCCCCCCACCTCACCCAGGTCAATAATCAGTCTCGGCCAGCTGCTACCCCTCTCATTTGCATATTGTTATAGAAAGACGCACCGACTGCGGCTAACATTCTCATTCTGATTCCAGACGTTACGCTGCGAACTTGGAGCCACAACTATGTCATCTCTGCCAACTACAACTTCTACTTTAACTTCTACTTCTACTTCAACTTCTACTACGGCTGTTACTGCACCTAAGAAAACTCTTCGTCTGAAAAATCCTCCTGACTGGTACAAGAAGCAACTTGGATCCCAACCTTCAACTTCTGGAGCTATTCTTCCGCCAACCAACACTTCTAGACTTCGCAGTATTTTTTCACCACCTTCACCTTCGCCTTCAAAACGACTCCGCACCACCATCAACTATGATGCCGCCACCGCAGAAGCCAGTTCCCCGTCTTAATACCCCTTCAATTGAAACTATTGTTCATCGCCTTAGTACACCCATCATCCCACTATCACCATTGCCTCCTACCCCACCACTTACTATGCCTGAAGACCACACATATCATAAAACTAAATCCACTAAGCCTACTCCCAAACCTGCTCCTTCAGAGCAATTTCAATTATTACAAGAAGAGCGTCGTAGGGCATTTAGCCGTCCCACTACTTGCCCTGAAGTGCTCACTAGGGGAATTAAGAAAGGATCAGCTTGTGGTAGGAAATGTGTTAAAAACGAAAGTTTTTGCCATGTACATGTCGTAAAACACCTTTCTGAACCACAACTGACAGAAACCCCCACTATTGAATACCAATCCAAAATTATTGGTGTGAAAGGAAATAGGCTTAAGAGAGGTTGTGTTTATTTTTTTGAAAGTGTTATTGACAACGAACACATTTTGGCAAGTTGTAATGGCGAAAAATATAATATTTAAGTAATTGAATCCTTGCGCAAAGAGAAATCTGTTTATGAGTTAGACTCTAAAGACTATCTCCTCAGACACAAAGTGGATGGTATTACAAGGTGGGGGCGTAGAAAGTAAATTCACATAGTTTTTTTCCAAATTGTTGCTTAAAAAAATGGGGGAGAAACACAATGCGTTATAGCGTTGTGTTTCTCCCCCATTATTTTTTAATACTCTAAGTCTTGTGACCTACTAACCTACTTCCATCCGAGTAGTAAGAAAAGTACTTCCCCCCACTCCTTTGGGTGGATGTCTGGTCACGGTCAGCTCTTACCCCTCATTTGCATACTATTATAAAAGCGGAGCGAGCGTTGGTTACTCCTTCATTTTGCTTCTACACGCCGCTCCTGTCGTTTCGTCTCTGCTGATTTACAATATTTCTTGCTTCAAAATGCCTCCTCATCTGAATGAAAATTTTAATTCTTCTGAAATTTCTGATGTTTTTGAACAATCTGAAGACACTTTAAGTAACAACAGTGAAAGTGAAGATGATGAGGACGATGATGATTATACTGTTGAACTTAGTGAAGAACGTAAAGTTATAGCAATTGATCCACAATTTCCATTTGATACAATAGAAAAGTTTATGGCTGAAGCTAATAAATGGTTGGACTCAGGATGTTATGAACGAATTGACTCTTTTATATTGTATGGTGATAGTCATTCTTTCCTTGTCACACCAAATGATAGAGACCGCATGTTGCAGTGGGCACAATCTATGATGGAGTGCTATGAACAAGGTGTGGACACTGGCGGCTATTTTCTTGCACAACTAGTGTAATAACAAAATTACCCTTCCCCCACCCTACACCCTATCCCTTTCAAATTCTATAAAGAAGGGGGAAAGGAGTGGGAATTATAAAATCGTGGGGGAATGTGTATAAATGCAGGTTGTTTGAAGAGACTTTTATTATTGTGAATGTAGCAGAAACAACATGGAGTTTAAATCTTCAGCAAAAATAAGGAACAACATAATAAAGAGAGAAATTCGCAAGAAAGAAAAGATTGAACTTATAAAATTACAACTTATAATACCTTCTATTGAAATAGGATGTAGCAAAATAAAGACTTTGGTGAAAACTAACGAATATTTGTTACAATTGCTAAAAACAATCGAAGAGTTGAAGAGCAAGAATGGACATTCTACATAGTAAAATTTGAACATTTTAATATAAATAAGTAAACCCAAAAAAGTAGATGTAGAATAGAGAGCGAGAATAGATCACTTTGTGGTAATGGACTAACATGCCACTTAGTGCTCTATTCCTCGTTCTAGCGTTAAATTGGATTACCTTGACCTATTTGTTCGACTGTTAGAATTTGGTTAACACTGTTGAATTTCAGTTTTGAACTAACGTTTATTTTTGTTCAACTGTTAGAGTTTTTTTTAATACTGTCGAATTTTAGTTTTGAAACTAACTTTTAATTTATGCGAATTTTTAGTTCAACTTTAGTTAATTTATGCACAAATTTAGTTTAACCAAGTGTCTGTGCTGTAGCCCATTTCCACCTAAAAGTAACTACAATTAGTTGGGTGGGGGAAAGTCGTTAAAGCTTGAATATAAAGAAGTATATACTAAAACTCCAATGGGAATAAAGAACACGAATGAACAATTAGTTTGTAGAAGGTTAATATTTTTGTTCAAAATGTTTGATTTCCTTGGATAGTGAAGAAGATGAAATAGTGGTGGGGGAACCGTTATAAAAGGAGGAACATGAGAGCCCATTTCATTTCTTGGTGAAATTTCGAAGAGTAAACATCTCAACATGTATTGTTGCGATAAATGTTCGGAATCGTTTCACGATGAAATTCTATTAGACTGTCATAAAGAACTAATTCACAACAACCCAGAAGAAAAACAAGAACAAGAACAAGAACAAGAACAAGAACAAGAATAACAAGAACAACAAGAACAACAAGAAGAACAAGAAGAACAAGATGAAATAACTGCAACATCTTCAACTACTTTACCGAATCTACAAGTATTTGCATTACCCGGTAAAGTAGTAATGCATCATAAGATTCAAAATGAAAACTTGAAGCTAGAAGAATTTATTAGAGAAGCAAAACCAATCGTAAGTAAAACTTTAAAAGAAGAATTGAAAAGATTGAACTTTCTTAAATTTGGTTTACTACTAGAAGCTATGTTTATAAATGTACAAGAAGAATTATCACCAAGAGGATTCATAACAAAAAACCGAACCATTATGGAAAGTTCAAACATTGATTCAATAGTAGAAAACTGTATAGAAGAAATATTAACAAAAATTCAGGAACACGAAGGAAGAGGATCCGGATGGAGTCTTACAAGTATTGAAGTATTAGATATAAGAGTTCATAAACATGGATATGGACTAATGGGATCTAGTTACATTCCTTTGCCCAAAAGAATTAAGGATACAAGATCATGTATTAATGTGAAAAATCAAGATAATGAATGTTTTAGATATGCGATGACATCTAAGTTTGTACCAAATCATTTCGATAAACCTAACCAACACTATGAAAATCAAAGACATAGGTACAATTTTCAAGGAATTACTTACCCTGTATCACTGAAAGATATATCAAAATTTGAGAAGAAAAATCCTGGTACATCTATCAATGTTTTTGCATTAGATAGTTCAATCAAAGTGTATCCTTTACGTGTTGTAAAAGAAGAGCTACCAGATCATACGGATTTACTACTACTAACGCGAGGAGATGTGTCTCACTATGTGTACATAAAGAAATTCGACTCTCTTGTTAACAAGCAGCTTTCTAAAGCTCGATACAAGAAAGATAATTTGCAAGAGATGTTTTAATTTTCAACGAGAAGGAAGACAAGGAAGAGAATGGTTACAAGAGCACAAAAGGCTATGTAACAATAATTATGAAGCAAAGATTAATTTACCTTCGGAAAACAGAGCATTTGTTACATTTCAAAAGGTTCATCATCAATACCGTGTCCCTATAGTTGTATATGCGGACTTTGAATCAACACTAATTCCTATAGAAGATGAAAATTGTGAAGCTAGAAAAAGTGTCAAATATCAAATGCACAAACCAAATAGTTTTTGTTTAATGGTTAAATCAACATTATCAGAAGAACATTTAAACAGATATGGATTAACTTCAGAACCTCTAGTATATCGTGGTGAAAATGTAGAAAAAATATTTCTTGATCACTTATATTCAATAGCTGGAAATGCACAAAGATTATATACAAATATTGTACCAATGAAACCGATGGAGGAAGAAGAAGAAATTCAACATGAAAATGCAACTCGATGTTTCTTATGCAAAAATGATTTTACTATTGAGAATTATAAAGTTAAAGATCACGATCACCTCACAGGTTATTACAGGGGTGCTGCTTGTAATAAATGCAACTTGAGCTATCGTTTACCACTATTTATTCCTGTGGTTCTGCATAACCTCAGTGGGTACGATGCTCATTTTATAATACCTGAACTAGGAAGAGTCGACGGTAAAATCGACGTGTTAGCTGAAACTTCAGAGAAGTTCATAAGTTTTTCCAAAGAAGTTGGAAACATGAAACTAAGATTCTTGGACTCCTACAGATTTATGCCGTCGAGTTTGTCCAAACTTTCAGAAAATTTAAGGAAACAAGATTTCATCGAAACAAAGAAGATTGTAAATAACGACAAACTGGATTTGGTACTTCGGAAAGGTGTGTTTCCATATGATTACATAGAAAGTTTAGAAAGATTTAATGAAACATCACTTCCGGCTAAAGAAGAATTCAAAAGTAAACTTTATGACATGGACATATCTCAAGAGGACTATGATCATGAATGTAAAGTATGGAACGATTTAGGATTTAGAACATTGGGAGAATATTCAGATTTTTATGTTAAATTGGATGTAACTTTACTATGTGATATAATGGAAGAATTTAGAAATACATGTTTTGCAGCATATAGATTGGACCCTCTTCATTCGTACACTTCACCTGGATTAGCATGGCAAGCTATGTTGAAAGAAACAAATTGTAAAATACAACTTCTTACTGATATAGATATGGTTATGATGTTAGAGTCAGGAGTTCGAGGGGGATTGACGCAAAGCGTTACACGACATTTCAAGGCGAACAACAAGTATCTGCCCGATTATGATGCATCAAAACCAACAACATTCCTGGGTTATTTTGATGCAAATAACTTATACGGATGGGCAATGTCGAATCCCCTTCCATATGATAATTTTAAATGGATAGATCCAGAATCGATTGGAAACATAATGGATATACCGAAGCATGGTGAAACTGGTTACATTTTTGATGTTAATTTTGAATATCCTGAACATCTTCAGGATCAACATTATGATTTACCACTTCTTCCTAAGACTGAAATTTCCCCTACTGGAAGATGGCCAAAATTAATGATGACTTTAACCGACAAGTCTCGATATGTTGGACACTACTGGATGATACAACAAGCTTTAGACTTAGGATTGAGAATTACAAAAATTAATCGAGTACTACAATTTTCTCAATCTTGTTGGTTAAAACCTTACATCGACAACAACACAAGAAGAAGAGCCACCGCTACATCAAGTTTTCAAAAAGATTTTTTCAAATTAATGAATAACGCAATATTTGGCAAGACTTTGGAAAACAAAAGGAAACATAAGGATATCAAATTGGTAACTGATCCAGTAAAATTACAGAAATTGGTGCAACAACCAAACTTTGGTTCATCTATAATTATTAATGAAAATCTAGTTGTTATTTCCATGAACAAGAAGTCAGTTACAATGGATCGTCCTTTGTATCTTGGAATGTCAATCTTGGATATTTCAAAAACACATATGTACGAGTTTCATTATAAGAAGATGGTTAACTATTATGGAAGAGAGAACATTGATATTGCATATATGGACACGGATGCACTAATTTACTGGATTAAAACAAATGACATGTATGAAGATCTACGCACCTTTATATATAAAGATGATTTCGACTTTTCCAATTATCCTAAGGATCATCCAAATTACGACTATGACAGAAATAAGAAAGTATTGGGAAAATTTAAAGATGGAACAAATGGTGTGCCGATGATGGAAATTGTAGCATTAATGTCCAAACTGTATTCATTTCAACTGTACATAAACGAGAGGAAAGAACATCAAGTCACGAAGAAGGCCAAAGGAATAAAAACTTCTTTCCTGAAGAAGAACGTACAGTTTGAACATTATAAAAGATGTTTGTTTGAAAATGTTGAAACAACTGCAACGTTCAACACTATTAGAAGTTATAATCATCAACTATTTAGTGTCAAACAAACAAAGTGGGCATTAAGCTACAAAGATTACAAGCGCCATATTTTAGAAGATAAAATTAATACTTTACCATTCGGCCACTACTCTCTAAACCCTATCGACCAGTAAACCTATTCTTCGTCCTCTACCTTCTTCCTTTTTCCTTTCCGTAAAGAAGAGGGGACATGGCAAGCCCAATGCCATGTTCCCTCTTTTTTACACTAATATGAAATGGCCTTGACCTATATTCAAACTATATAAATGAGAATAAACTATTCTATGGATCATTATTTTTACATGCGGTGTACAAGCAACATCTGAAGATGGAAAGTGTGAAGGACAAGATTGTAAATGAACTACATAAACCAGCAAGAAGAAGATTTCCAAGAAGAAGTACAATCATTAAAGGGATGAATGATCTTTATCAAGCTGATCTCATTGAAATGATACCGCACAGTAAATTAAACAAAGGATTTAAATATATTTTAACAATTATAGACTGTTTTACTAAAATAGCTGACGCTTTACCATTGAAGGATAAGACTGGTAAAAGTGTTACAAAAGCTATGGAAACCACAATACAAAGAAATAAATTTAAAATTAAACATCTACAGACCGATGATGGAAAAGAATATTTTAATAAAGACTTTAGAGCTTTGATGAAGAAATATCAAATAAATCATTATTCTACAAATTCTGAAGTTAAAGCTTCAATAATTGAAAGATTCAATAGAACATTGAAAGGTGCGATGTATAAACAATTTTCAAAGCGAGGATCATATGTGTGGTATGACATATTACCACAACTTATAAAACAGTATAACAACAAATATCATCGTACCATTGGAATGAAACCTATCCAGGTAAACAGTGCTAATGCGAAAATTGTATTACAACGCATTAAAAATAATACAACACCGAAATTAGAAAAATTGCAACCAAAGAAGTTCAAGGTCAACGATAAAGTTCGTATAAGCAAATACAAAGGTGTATTTAGTAAAAGATATCTACCAAATTGGACTAATGAAGTATTTACAATTTATAAAGTGCAACCAACTATACCTGAAACCTATTTATTAAAGGATAACAAGGGTGAATTACTTCAAGGTGGATTCTACGGACACGAATTGTTGAAATCAACAGTTGGTGATGTATATCTTGTCGAGAAGATTTTACAAAGGAAAAAGGATATGGTTAAAGTCCGGTGGTTAGGGTTTGATAAAAGTGAAGACTCTTGGATTCCTTTAAAAGACTTAGTATAGTTGTTTAATAGCTCATTGTGTGTTTAACCTTTATACAAGATGGAGATTGTACAACAAAAAGATCGATTTAATATCAATAACATTGATGAATTAACAGTTGACAATGATAAGTTAAATCATGGAAAACATGGTGAATTACTACCAAATACGATAAGATGTCTAATAACTGGTCCTTCAAATTGTGGAAAAACTAATGTTGTTTTTAACCTTATAACTAATCCTAAAGGATTGCGTTTTAACAATATATACATTTTTTCAAAATCATTGCAACAACCAAAATATCAATTATTTTATAAAGTACTTGCAAGTGTACCTGAAGTAAATTTTTACAAGTTTAATGCCAGTGAAACAATTATGCAACCAAATGAAGCAAAACCATTTTCTATTTTTATATTTGACGATGTTTCTTGTGAAAATCATGACACAATAAGGAATTATTTTGCTATGGGAAGACATCATAATATTGATAGCATTTACATTGGTCAAACATACAGTAAAATTCTAAAACAACTTATAAGAGACAATGCAAATATGTTGATCATCTTCAAGCAAGATGAAACAAATTTAAAGCATATATATAATGATCATGTAAATGCGGATATGCCATTTGAAAAATTTAAAGAGATGTGTGGCAAAGCATGGAATGAGAAATATAGCTTTCTCGTTATTATGAAGGAAGAAGATATTAAAAATGGTAGATATCGTATAGGGTTGGATAAATTTGTATTTATGCGTTGAACTACCGATGCTACATCTAGTTACACGTTGAACTTCACAGTGTAAACATGGTGAATCAAGAAAAACTATTGAAAGAAATAAAATCACTCAGTGATTCTATTAGGATGAAGAATCGTGCATTGAGGATGGGTTTAAGTGAAAGAGAAGAATTTCTAGAGACTACATTTAAACCTATTACGGAACCTTTAAAACAGATATCAGAAACTATTGGTAAACCTCGTTATGAAGGAGATGTTTTACTACCAGTTTCTAAACAAGAAGTACAAGCATTAAAAAAAGAAGAAGATGATGATTCATACACAAGTGCTAGTGAGCAAGAAGAAGCAAAAGAAGAAGAAGAACCAATTGTTGAAAAGGGAGAAGAACAGCCAATACCTGAAGCTGAACAATCTATTCCAAATTTAACTCAATTGAGTAGCGATATATTACAACATGGACCTCTTGGAAGAAAATATATAATGAAAATGCTACATGACATGAAATCAAACCCGAATTTGAGTAGATCACACATATACGGAGCAAGAATTGATGGGAATGAATTAAAGATTGGTGATTCAAAGCTTGAAATAACTAAAGACGATTACATCATTATTGGTGAGCATAGATATAAAAGAACAAAAGGATTATATGAATTAATTTTTAAAAATATACCACTAAGATATTCATCCAAAGATTTAAGTGTTTTTAAAGAGATTTTACAAAATACTAACGCTCATAAGAGAAACTACTTAAAGGATGCAATGATTAATCGTTCACGTGCAACAAAATATAACATTGTTATAAAAAAGTTGTTTCCTCCACGAAAATTGCCCACATTACGTACTGCTCCAGCGGTGAGACAACCACTGAAAAGAAAATCTTTATCACTTATGGATTTATCACTTCTTGAACAACATGGTAAAAAGAGTAAAGGAGATACTTCAACCTCTGGTAAAGGATTGATGAAAAATCTATACAATACAAATGTGATTTACTACAACGACATCAATAAATTGGTTGACCGAATGAGACTATTGCATGAAGCCATGGAAGCCGGTCATACGGGTTTGAATAATGAATGGGTGGCTCTAGTTGATGAACTTAGGAATCGTGGTATAGTTGTATAATTGTCCGCGGATATAAAAGAGTTGCAAGCGTAAGACGTATCAGTTCTAACATGAGCGTCGACAAGTTCGGACGGTACTCCGCGTTAGGAGTGCAAGTTGGAGAAGACAGAAAAAGAAGTGGATTGCCGCAAACACCTGAAGGTGACTATAGCATAAGTAATAAACGTTTAAAACTAGTTAAAGATCCAGAAGAAGATACTGATGGAGCAAATTTGAAGACAGTAAAAGAAGCTACTTCAACATCATTGAAATTACATAAGAATTCTTACGATGTTAAATCACATAGAATAATTAATGTTGGTAAACCAACTGAAGGTTCTGATGCAATTACTAAAGAGTACTTATCATCTGAACTTTCAAATACTTTAAAATTGCAATGGGGTAATAACTTAAAAGATGGACAAACGTATGATGCTGGAAATTATAGAATAACCAACGTGGGAAATCCCAAAAATGATAAAGATTCAGTTAATAAAGAATATTTACATTCTATAATACCGGAAAAAACTGAACATGGATTTTCTTTTTATAAATTTATTATAAATGACATTGGATACCCAAAGGAAGACGGTGATGCTGTAAACCTAAAATACATCAAGGACAACTGTATTTTACAAGATGTTAATGGAATTGATTGTCATGGTAAAACATTGACAAATGTAAAGTTTGGTTCTCAACCAAAAGATGCTGTTACTATGGAACAATTATCTAAAGAATTAAAAAAGGAAACATCAAATTTTGTAAAACATGAAGATGCCGTGTTAAAGCGGGGAGATAAATTTATACATGGAAATAAAAAGTTTGATTTAATGCAAGGAAAAAATGATGAATGGGATGCAGGACATAAAACAATAACAAATGGAAGATTTGGTATAAAAGATTCAGATGTACCTCTTATGGTACAAACATTAATTGCAAGTGGTGGTAGATTAGGTACATACGATGGTCGTAATAGAAGAATAAAAAATATTTATCCTGGTTATGAAGAAGATGATTGTGTTACATTGATACAAACAATAACTTGGGATAAACACTTTGGGACCAAATATGATGCAAAGATGAAGAAAATAATTAATATTTTACCAGGTGAAGATTCAAATGATGCTGCTACTATTGGACAAGTCATAACAACATCAAAAAGTGATTCAACCGCATATACTTGTAATGATAAACGTATTATGCAGTTACAAGATCCTCAACATCCGAAAGATGCTGTAACTTTAGATTGTTTAATAAGAATAGTGGGTAATTTACTTATTGATACCCACAATCATATAGATAGTACAACGAGTCATGTGATGATTCAACCCGATGAACGAGAAGCTTGGATTAAAAATAGAATTATAAATCAGTATATAATTAATTTGAATAACTAAGTCTTTAAATATAAAAGATTTTGCACAAGTTATTCATTTGTGTAAAGTATCTCGTGGAGTAAACACGCCAGTTATATAAGACAACATAATGAAGACCGTATCGCTCAGTCATCGTCAAGACAGCGGCAAGAGAGGACGTGGTATAACATCAGCTGCATTATCCCTGCTTAGACGGATTCCAGTTGGTGCTGTTGTAAATCGAACGATAGACGCTTTACCATACGAATTACATCTGCCCGGAGGTTATCAATATTGTGGACCTGGAACTAAGTTGGCAAAGCGTTTAGCAAGAGGAGATCCTGGAATTAATAAATTAGATCAAGCTTGCAAGGAACACGATATAGTATATTCAAAGTATAAAGATTCAACAAATAGATCAATAGCAGATAAAATTCTAGCGGAAAAAGCTTGGCAAAGAGTAAAATCAAGTGACGCAAGTATTGCAGAAAAAGCATCGGCTTGGGCAGTAACTACAGCCATGAAGACGAAAGCAAAGTTAGGTGGTGGAAAACATCGCAGAGGAAGACCTGCAAAGAAAGGCGCTCCCAAAAGAGGTGGAAACATTAAAAAAGGACGTCGTAGAACTCATAAGGCAAATGTAAAGAAGACTTCTGTTTGGCAAATGGTAAAAAACGGAGCAGGTTTATACCTAAGACCATACCGTGTGTACTAAATAAGAAGAGTCAATTGATAATTCCAAATAAAGCCTTAACAAATCATCAGTTAAATGATTATGTGAAATGTTTGAAAATACCATTCTTTCGAGGAGTTTTTATGAAAGATGCATTACCAACTAAAATATGGAAAAATGAAACTGGAATAGTAAATTTGGATTCCACCTATGGTCCAGGTACTCATTGGGTATGCTATAAAAAGCTTGGACAAACCGTTTACTACTTTGACAGTTTTGGCAATCTACCACCGCCAAAAGAACTTCAACATTATTTTCGAAACTCAAAAAACATTTTTTACAATTACAAAAAAGAACAACCTAACAATACTGAAATATGTGGGCATTTATGTTTGGAGTTTCTAGCGAAAAGTGTCAGTCAGCTTTAAGATGTCATCGTATACAGTGTCATTGAGTGGAAATTCATCCACATTGAAAAGTACGCTGTTCCCAGCATTGCGTCTATCCAAGGAACGATTATGGGAAGCGGCATTACTTGATTTGACTACCTACAACTCAATTCCCAATGTTACGGAAGGGAAGAACAATTTACTACATTATTATGAAACTAAGGATGCTGCAGGAAAATACTCAGAATTGAAAATAATTACATTTCCTACTGGAGCTTATGAAATTGATGATATAAACCAATTATTACAGAAACAACTCGGAGAAGACAATATTACCGTTAAAGGAAACAATAATACTTTAAAAGCAGAAATAACTTCAAAATATTATATTGATGTCAGCTTGGAACAGTCGATTGGCAGTTTACTTGGATTTACAGATACAAAAAAGAAAATCTTAACTCCTGGAACTACTCATTCAGGTGATTCAACTGTAACAATATTGAAAGTAAATAGTATCGATGTCACGTGCAACATTATACACGGATCGTATAGAGATGGAGTTAATCAACATATTTTACATACATTTTATCCAACAGTGGCTCCCGGTTTTAAAATTGTTGAGAAGCCACAAAACTTGATATACCTACCGTTAAACACCAGTTTCATTTCAGACATCGTACTGAACATATTGGATCAAGACGGTCATAGTGTTGACTTTAGAGGAGAAACAATTACTATACGGATACACATCAGAGCAGCAACATAAAAATCAACATGGGATTATCATTTAAACCGCAACGGAAGAGTCGGGAGCTCAGTAGCTCCTCAACATTGGAAGAGTTAACATCGAACAACATTCGTTTTCTACAGAAGATTGGATTGAAACTTAACAGCGATGGATATCCTGGATATATCTCAAGGACCAACGTTCGACGAAACACTATGGGAGAAGGAATATCACACGCACAACCCTTACACTTCATCAAAATTAAACAATAACGATGAAATAAGGATCCCCATTCAACAACAAGATATTTACACTTTACCGTGTGAAAGTTACTTGTACATCGAAGGACGGGTATTAAAATTGGATGGAAAAACTGCTTCAACAGTTCCTTTTATAAATAACCCGATGGCATATCTTTTTGATGAAATAAGATATGAAATATCAGGGGTGACGGTTGATTCAACAAAAAAGGTTGGTTTAACAACGACATTGAAAGGATTAACATCATTAACACCGCATGAGAAGAATTCAATAGTCACCGCCGGATGGGTTGCCCCCGATAAAGACACTATAACACCAGCTTCCAACGGTCACTTTGATTTTCATGTACCTTTACGATTGCTTTTGGGATTCGCTGAAGATTACAAACGGGTAATAATAAATGTCAAACAAGAATTAGTATTACTCAGATCTTCAACTAATAAGGACTTGATACTTGCAGACCCTGCAACTACGGAAGATAAACTGGAATGGCAACTACAGTTGGATAAAGTTGTTTGGAGAGTACCTCATGTAAGATTGGCTGATGAACATAGAATCCTATTATTGAGAAAGTTGAAATCTGACCGTGATATTGTGATGCCATTCCGAAGTTGGGAATTTCATGAATACCCTACACTACCTCAGACAGAACGACAAACATGGACCGTCAAGACATCAACTTACTTGGAACGAGCAAGGTACATAATACTCGGTTTTCAAACTAAGCGAAAAGATGTTATCACTGCAAATGCTAGTCAATTTGATCACTGTAAAATAAAGAATTGTAAAGTTTTCCTAAACTCTCAATTCTTTCCCTATGACAATTTGAATGTCATGTTCAGCAAAAAACGTTTTTCTATTTTATACGATATGTATGCAAGATTTCAATCGTCATATTATGGAAAGACTAATACACCACTATTATCACCTGACCAGTATTATTCCAAGGCTCCAATAATTGTAATCGATTGTTCAAAACAAAATGAATCGGTAAAATCATCAAGTGTGGATATAAAAATTGAAATGGAATTTGAAGAACCAGTAGCGGATGGAACTTCGGCATACTGTCTAATTCTACATGATAAAATAGTTACTTACACACCGCTGACCGGAATTGTGAAGAATGTACTTTAAGAAGAATTGTACAACTGCAAATTTTTGAGGTTAGAATTATCTGCTTTAATTTTTGAGGTTAGAATTTCATTTGTGAAAGACAAGTTGAAAACAAACAATTATGTAATTGTATAAATTTCAAGGATTTTACGAAAAATATAAAAGCGAGAAAATAATTAGTAGAAACTTCATTCTATCTTCAACCGTCGTATGGGAAACATCATTCGCAAGATGAATTCTACTAACGGAGAAGAAAATACACCTCTAATGGATGATAATAGTTCAGATATAGAAAAACAAGTTGAACGAGAAATGGACGAGTTCCTAAAATTCAACAAACATAAGAAGAGAGAAGAAGAAAAAGCTGAAAAAGAAGTAAAAAGGAAGAAGGTTGAAGTTAACATTACAACCAATATTTTAACAGAAGTATTTCTTCGGATTATCTACCCAATTTCTTCATGCATGACAAAAAGTATATCAGTTGGAATTTTAAAATCAATGGATTATTCACCAATTGTTATTTTAAATCATGGAAACAAAATGGTTACTTTTAATGAAACTACATGGGAATCTCTCATGAAACATTTACATCTTTTGGAGTGCTATTTAAGTAACAACACATTTGGAAGAAGAACAAGATTAAGTTTATTGGAATCAAATATTGAAGTTGATATAGTAAAACATCGTGGAGGACAAATTGTTCGCTTCAGAGATTTAACTACACATAATGTTAAATTATATTTCACTAAAGAAGAATTTTACACTTTAAGTTGTACTACCGGTCCCGTCACCAGATATTTGAAACAACTAATATTTTCAAGTGCAATAATTAAAGACTATCTAATTGATACATTGGACAAAAAACCTTTTGTTCCAATTTTATACGGTCCCGTGGATACTTCAGTCTTTAATAGAATACCTCAAGAAGTTGAAATGTGGAGACAATTAAACAACTATCACACCAATTTTAATATTGATGAAGTGGCACAAGAAGTGAAAGAAGAAGAACAATCCTGTCTGTTATAAACATCGGCTCATTCAATTTTTAAGTCAGTTGTTAGTAAGACTTCATCATGAATAAACGGGTTTCGTTTTCTAATGTGCCACATATAATGAAAGTTAAAAGAGGTATAATTGAATTTCAAGCTTTCCGAGGAAATGATGGTAATTTTATTATTAAAGAATTAGTAATCTTGGACATGAACACATCAGTAGTTTATCATTATTTGTTCAAACCTCCAGTACCATTTAATAGACTAACAACTAAAGCGAAAGTTACAAACAAATGGTTGAACAAACATTTTCACAACTTAAGATGGGACGAAGGTTTCATTAATCATAACATGATGCCGCACATTATGAATCATTATTGCAAAGAGTTTAAAATTATCTACACAAGGGGATTGGAAAAAGCAAATTGGATACAATCATTTACAAGCAACGAAGTGATTAATGCAATAATTGATAAAGATTTCCAATGCTACTTCAACGAACTTTGTATTTCATCAAAAAGTTTTAAACATCGAAGGTCGCAGTGCGCTTTAAAGAATGCCTACCGCTTGAACAATTTCCTTCAACAAAAGGGTGGGTGTAGTGTCAGTAGTGGGGGTAGTGTCGATTATAAAAGCGAGAGCGCTACCATGACGCAGCATGAGTATTACTCTAACCTCCGAAGAGACAACATCTCCGACGGACATTCTTATTAACAAGAAGATTAACAACAACATCAAGATGGCATCACAGAACTTACTTCAAAGTTTAGTTGATCAGTTCAACGCTCATTCTAAATCATCAATTCTACCTACAAAGAAATGTTCTGAACTAAAAGAAGAAAAACACTACATCATTCATACGATTAAGAAAATGGAAACTTCAGTAGGTGATGCTATTAATTGCACATTAAGCGAGGCTCCATATACAGTTGGTGATGAACCAAAATTTCAGATCTTCCTACCAAGACGCTTTGTACAACTTCTTCAAAATGAAGATCTTCGTGTAGTTCAACCCGGCGCACTCTATTTGGTTTCGCACGGACCAAGTGGAAACAACTCAACTGAACTAACTATTCATGTAACACCTACTACTGATTAGTTTGTACATAACATTGTAACTATTTGTTTGTAATTGTTTTTCAATAAATATGATATAAAGAAAAAACAAAAAAAATTAAAAGAAGCAACATATTGTGATGTCTTTGTACATTACAATATGTTGCTTTTTTTAAAAATTCCACGGGATGACCTTGACCCACTTTTGTGTGATTATAAAAGCGAAAATCTACTTGTAAAATTCATCAGTCTACGACTACCTTTCGTACCGTACACATCTCGCTCACTCTATCGCTTAATATAAAAACTAAAAGATGTCTCTCAAAGTCAAATGTGCATCTTATGATACCAACACCATTACAACTTTTGAACAACTCGAAGATTTAACCAACGAAATGCGAGTTTTACTTACCGGTGGTTATCACTTAACTGTTGATGTTAGTGCTACTAATACAAGGATGTTCACTAAAACAAAATATTGCGATGATGAAATATTTATTTCTACACAACCTACAACTTCTTCATCGCCAACTGGTCAACATAACATCAAGTTCCAAAAGTATTACCAATGTTGAATAACTTTTGACAGACAAAACTACAACTAAAGAATCACATGATCAATGTGAGTTAATAAAAAGGATGTGATACTTGTATAAATAATCATTTGCTTCTCAGCTCTCACCACGACAAGACCTATTTAAGAAAATGTTGTACAGAATGATGATTCAACTTGATGGAAAAATCTATGGAAAAGACTACAACACCGTTGAACAAATGACCCAAGATTTAGATGTATTAACTAAAGAAGGATATCAAGCTAAATTAATTTTAAAATTTCCTGAAGTACATCCATTATCAACAGAAGAACTTGTTGCTATGGCTAAGGCGGAGAGGGAGAAAAAGTCTGAAGAAAACAAAGAGAAACAAACTTCCTAAATTTTAATAATCCTTACACTTGTAAGGTATAATTTTTTAAAACTCCATTTGGATGACCTTGAAATTACCCCCACCACTTTTCACAGTACATAAAACTCACTATTCAACACTATACACTCTTATTCTTTCACTGGACTCCGCAGCGTCAACATGGAAGAGCAAAAATACAAGTACAAACCTCGTTACTGTTGTGAACAACAGTGTACAGATTTAGGACCAATGATGGTGGATGGGTTAGCTTGTACTAAATGTGAATTCTTCGGATCTTGTTATTGCAAATGCAAAACAAAACAACTACCACCACCGGAATTGCGAACTTTCAAATTTTACAAATCAAGATATTTTCATACATGTTGTCCTCAAAGATGTTTCAAATTTCACCCTCTAGATCTTGCTCATTGTCAACGCACCAATTCTCATCAAGATGATTTTTGTACACATATGATAAAAAGATGTAAATACAGATCAGATTGGTATTCCGATCCTGTAGAACCATCAAATGTGTAATTTCAGTTTTACACTCTTTTTTAAAACTTCATTTGGATGACCTTGAGATTTCCCCCCACCACTAGTTCTAATTTTTATATAATATTAAATCATTCCACTTCCAACACTCTAACTAACAACATGGAAAATAAATTTATCAAGTTTGAACATATAATAACTGACAGGGAAGAGATGGAAGAATTGTTTCAAAACTTACTTTCTATCATTGACGAATATCCTGTAAGATGGTTCAGAATTGTAGTTCAATATTTAAATCCTGGTGAATTGTTTTCTTCATCGAGTGAAGAGGATGAAACAACTACTTCGGTTCAAATAATTGAATTAAAAGACGAAGAAGAAGAACTAAACATTTTATTCAATCATAAGCTCAAGGTTCCCTATATAAAAGCCCCCTCCCTAGACAGCCCCCCTCCCTAGACGCCTGCTCAAGGTCACCATTATATAAGCCCCCTCCCTATGCGCCGATCCTCATTCCATCACCGACTCTCCAACAATGAACAACTCTCCATTGGCCCGAATGAATTCTAGTTTTGAAATAAACTCTAAAGAAGAATTACAAGACATTTTTAATATTTTACAAGAACTTGTAGATAATTTTACAACCATCAAAATGAATTTGGAAATAACATACGATTGTCCTATTTGTGATAAGGTTGAAAGTTTAGACGAAGACAGTTTACTAAATCTAACTCCTGCACCATCTGACACTACTGATGGTAATAATGAAGAGCAACGTCTTTCCCCCACCACTTCTTTGTAATTCATCCTTCCCCCCACCACTTCTTTATTTAACTAACATTTCTCCCTTTCACTTCTTATTCCGTCTTCGACTTCTGAACTATCAACATCACTAAAATTTCAAACACTAACACAATCATGATGGATATGATGGATGAAGTTCCCTTCGTAACTAGAATGGAAGAGGATAAATTGAAATTGGAAATTAAACGATTGGAAATGGAACGGGAAAACCAACTTGAAATGTTACATTTGTTCAAGCTTTTCAAATACATCATCTGGGGACTCTGCATTTACCTTCTCATCGTCGTCGGTGTTTGCATTTACAACTCTGTAATTCATCACAAAAGTTCAACTTGTTTAAACTCTGCTGTTGCACATTAATTGTATGTTCACTAATAAAATTCAAAAGTTACTTCAACCTATCCTACTATCACCAACTAGTTCAACTTAGAACTATTTCTGGTGGTAGTTGGGTAGGCTTTTTTAAAACTTACTCTGGATGACCTTGACATACTTTCCAGATCCTATTTATAAATTTGAATTTCAGATTTAAACTAACTTTTAGTTTTGTTCAACTATTAAGAGTTTTGTTAACACCGTCAAATTTCAGTTTTCAACTAACTTTTAATTTATGTATACTTTTAGTTCAACCCTAGTTACTTTATTCGCAAATTCAGTTCAACCGACCGCCAACGCTATTGCCATCTCCACCCCAATATTTTAACATTTCTGCCCCCAACACCTGCCCGAACATCTGTTCGGTTTTAAAAATATAAAAGAAAGGTAAAGGAGTGGGGGTGGCTCATGCTCACCAATGCAAAACTAAGGTTTGAGGTTAGAATTATCCATGGCAGCCGCCATGTCTGGTTCAGTTTTACCACATAGAGTCGGCGACCGGTTATTGATCTAAAGGAGTGGGGGAAGGGGTGGTGGGGGAAGGTTGCCGTTTTATAACCCCTCTCCCTAGGCGGCTCTTCTCATTCCATCGCCAACTTTCAAATGAGAAACACCTCTCCCATGGCACGAATCAATTATCCCGCTATCACCAACTACTTCAACTTAAAACTATTTCTGGTGATAGTTGGATAGAATTTTTTAAAACTTACTCTGGATGACCTTGACATATTTTCCACATCTCAGTTATAAGTTTGAATTTCAATTTTGAACTAACTCTTAATTTTTCTTCAACTGTTAGAGTTTCGTTAACACCGACGAATTTCAATTTTGAACTAACTTTTAATTTTAATTTTATGCGGAAATTCACTTCACCCTAACGCCAACACTATCGCCATCTCCACCCCAACCTATATGGCATAACATATAACTATAGCATCTCATATATACCCTCTAACCCCCACCGGAAGCTATGTGACATGGCAGCTGGCGCCAGCTGCCGCGTCACGTGGCTCGGTGGGCACGTGGCCGGTTTTAAAAGTGACCAAAACACACTACTCAAAAGATTAGTATTAATGTATGTCAATTACATTTTATGTAAATATTTTTCACATTTTTGTGATAAAACGAATAAAACAATCTTTTTGTTTGTTTTGATTATTTTACAGTTTGTTTATTGAAATTGGTATATTGTGTGTAAAATCAAAATAAACCTATTTTTCTGAAGCAGTATATATAGACAGACATATGATACTAATACTGTATATTAGAGCCCTTGTCCATATCTTGTCTCAGCCCTGGCTATCGGGCCCTTAGTAAGGAGGGTTGAAGTCCTTCCATTATTATAATATTGCCATATATTTGATCAAAGATATATGATAACGGATCAACGGATCTATGTCATAGAACTATGATAGTGTAATCCTGGCCTAAGACTTTTTGCAAATAACTTAAATGTTGAGGAAATTTACAAAATTGGATGTTGCAATTCTGAAATAGGATCAAATGTTTCATAAACAAATTTAATGTATTTCTTGAAAATACTCAATAAAGGCAGGAAAATTTGCCTCCAAATAAACAATGTGAAAAAGAAAGTTTTTTATATATTTCTTACGAAAAACTAGATTTTTATTTTTTACCATAAATTATAACAAAAAGAAACTTTCACAATTATTTGCAAATCTACGTGAAAAATCTTTCCAACGACCCATTAATTAATAAAACCGGCCCAGTAGAACTTGAGAGATTTCCGTGTGTAAAAGGTTTTAAAAACAGAATTAAAGAGTAGATTATTTGCCAAGAGAGTTAACCTTGAACGTCTCCAATTTAAAGTCGTCTGTTGAATTTAAATCACACTTTTGGACACAACGTGAGTTGAAAATTTGGTATATTGATTTTGAGAACGTACTAGGCATACGTATGGAACATGTTAAATGCAATCATAAGTGTGTGCTAAAAAAATTGCTATGCTATTTGTTATTATAATTTATGTAATTTATGATCTTATTGAATTTATTAGCTGGAAGATACAAAAGTGGTTAAAATAAGTCAAAATATATTAAATTGTTAACGAAATCTGCTATAGATATAACTACATCTCAAAAAGCGGCTTAAATTGAAAACTAGTTTTATGTTAACACTAACTTTTTTCGTATCTCATTTGTTGGTCTAATAAGTTATAAAGTGTCAAACGAGGAGATTTATGTTTTTACTTCTTTTCTAGGTATTTTTATTAAAATGAGATATTGAATCAAAAGATAATCACTTTAAATTATAAACGGGGAGAAATAAATTTACTTATAATATAGAATATATACAATCAATTTTGTGATAAATGGTAATTATATAAGATTTTTTATTTGTCCTAAATTGATTATAAGGGACTGATAAAGTGGTTTATCAAGGATTTTAAAGAAGTAATTAACACATGATACTGAGACAATTCAGTGTTATTTATTATATGGGTTTTAAAACATGGTTAAAGAGAGAGAAAGTAAATGTGGATAATTTGTTTGAGTGTAATACTAGTAATTTTACCATACTTATAGTAAATTAAAGTGAATAAATATAATGTGAATGGGAGGAATTGACGGGCTGTTTAAAGTCTAAGCGGGATGCATGGAAATATCGTTGGGGTCTGATAAACGATTTTCGTTTCCTCAAATAAAGCTGAATTTCTTTGTTATATTTGGTACTTAATTAATTTTGTTTTATTAATTAGTTGAAGGTAAATTGATGTTTTACGTTTGGAAGTCAACCAGACAGACGGTCTTACAGTGACCATAGTCCAATACCAATTGTGTAGTTTCACACCAATTCTATATATAGTTGGTATTACAGTTACGTAATTGTATTTATTTTCTTGTTGTTCCAAGCTGTCAATAAAACGTGTGTATTTAATATTCTTTCATTTTTTTGAAAGACCACCATAATCTGTGACCTATAAATAATCAAAACTAAACTTCTTACAGACCCCAAGTAAAAATTCAACATTTAGAACAGCTAAGCAAAACTTAATTAAGATAATTTGATAAAATGAAACCATTAAAATTTATATCTGCTCCAGACACATCATTTATTTGAAAACTTGCAATGGATAGTTTACAGAAAAGTATTGAATATTTATAAAATTTTCGAAAACATTTTCCATGATAAGTAGATAGTTCCTTTGCAAGTGTCAAACTGAGGTCTACCTTTTACATCTGGGGTGTTCTGAGTTGGCACAGTATCACCGTAGTTCTCCGAGCGTCCGAGTGGTGGCAGCACCGGCCGTCCTGTGCCCCCCCCCCGGATCAATCTCCATCGCACTCTTGCCCTTAGAATGAAGGGTTGAAGCATTTTCATTTAAGTGTAAGTTGAGACTAGGGACACCACTAACTTGGGAACAAACATGCATGACTTATGGTAGAGCGCATTTTAACCGATTTTCACTGGGAACCTTAAGGGCCCCAATAAAAAGACTGTTAAGGGGGGGGGATTGATAAATAACGGAGATCATTACATCAATGAAGGTTTGGAGTGCCCTTTACAAAAATACTGGTATTTCATAGCATAAAAATATTATTTGAACATTATAAATTATACTGAAGCAATCAATTATTAAAAACACCACAAAAAACAGGATAATTGTACTCTATACGACAACTAATAAGGAATCCCTTGGACAAAAATTTACCACTTTACACTTCCAAAACAAAACCCAGCTACTTGTTCAACAGTTTAAATTCCTCGTCCTTTAAATAAGAGAGACATAAGAAAACTTAATAGTAGGTACTTATATTAGAAGTGCTTTCAGATTACTCCATGATACCTCTTCACCCAGAATGATAGTGAACAGCATAGCTGCGCAATAATTCACGAAATTGTTATACCATATTGACTTCTAACACTATTTGTAAGTAGGGAATTATACTATTTATGTCACTGAACAATTTAAAATAAAGATACCTTAGTTTGAATGTGACAGAACAAATTTGTAATATCCAATGATAATTTTTCTTTTTGTTCTGTAATACATTCCGGCTTCGCCATTTTCATTGTTAATCACTCAACGGTTCATGTTCCCCAACATATTCATATTGATTTCGAACTAAGCGATTTGTGTATCAGAAGCTAGTTGTGTGTCTACGGTAAATCTATCAAGTAATCTGCAATGATAGTTAAATAGTTTATATGATACATAGTAATATTATAACATCCTTCTATGATATCATCAACGTTGTATCATAAATGTTGTATCCCAATTATATCATTTATATCAAATTCTGTCAGTAATTAGGGATTCTAGTCTTACTGAAATTTAAGGAATGTTTTAGGTTAAACAGTAGAGACATTTAGTAATTAAATTTAGGTAGAGTGATAAAAAAACACTAAATTTAACCTCAAGTTGTTATTTTGGTTATAAATTCAAATTCCTGCACGTAAATTGAGGCCTATGACAGCTTTACACAGAATAAGTATTTTGAACCCAATTAGTTCATTCAAGAAAATACAAAAAAATATAATTGTTAAAACATTTAGATCTTATTAAAATTTTTATAATGAGGTGTTATTTAGGCAAACGATATATTAAGCCATCGATATCCATATTGTGAGTTTTATAAGACATTTAAATAATACATTGATTTTGATTTGTAACTCGCTAATTGAATGAATTAGGAAGCAGCGTTTTAGATTGACTGATGGGGAGAGGTTATGTATTGAACATATCGGTAGCGTTTAAAGGTTGGCTTACTCTAAATATTCTTAAAACCATAATCGATAAAAAATATACCGTTTGAAAAAGTTTAAAAACCAAAATCGAGCAAATGTAATTCAAAATATTCACAACAAATGATATTTTTTTTATAAACAAACCACAATAAACCAAAGAAACGGCAATTAGAATTAGCCAATATACTTAGCCCTCCCTTGAACTGCAGAAAATCAAGAAGAATATTGTTCAACATGGGTGAAGATGGCCACAGGAAAGAGATAATGAGTAACTCAGAAGAGAGGGACGGAATATGAGAGAAAGATGGTTGAGTCAGACTTGAGTTAATGGGGAACAATCTTGTAGCTCCCGCGCCTTAATTAGAGATCTGTATAAATAGAGCCCAACGATTTATAGAGGATTTGGGGAAACATTTGCGGTCGACTTCGCACTGTGCAGTAATAACTTCTCCATTCGCTACTGAACCAGTGAACCTTGCATAGATAATATTTGAGTTTAGATTTTCAGGAGCTGGAGATTTTTGACGAGTGCTTAAACTATACACGTTTCATAGCACTACTTACATGCCAATGTAGAGTGCATTTAACAGACAACAACCTTTACGATTTGGAAGTCAAAGTTTTGGTGGTTAGGCTGAAGGAGGTAATATAGTGATTATTTTAGCCCTCATTATAAAAATACAAAACATTCTAGCTCAATCAAAGCCACTTAAATTTATTAGTTAATCATCAACTGTACTAGTATTTTAATGTGAGAAAAGTTCTGGCAAATTACATGTGACCATTTCGGTTACACATATTACTTACAATAAAAAAGTGAGCATAAAACACCAAATAACAACTGACTCGTCTTCAAATCTCAACTGTGTATATATATCATTTATGTAGAAACGAACTGCAACATTTTAAAACTTTTATTTTTTAATTTAAATGATATCAATCGTTTACAAAGGCCTTATATAATGCATCTTTTGTCTTAAACCGTAAACAAGGGAACATATTATAGACCTATTGTAACAAGACCGGGGTATGGACCTCTCCCCTTTAAAATGTCATAAAATACCTAAAAAAACAAAAAGTTTTACTTTCGACACCCTAATGTATTCATTTTTAATAACCATTTCATTAACAATTCAAATGTAATGGTTTAATATTAAACGGTACATTTTATGTTTAAATTTAAAAATTCAGCCTATTTATCAAAATTAAACCCCTAAATAGAAAAAAAAGAGAAGAACTGTTAAGAGTGGTATACTAATTAGATTGTTGTAAAGAGGGAAAATTTTATCAAATACCGGCATACTCTTTTATATAATGGTGTACCATCTACTTAACGCATGATTTCGACTCATTAAAATACTAACAAAGTCATAACAATAGATTATTTTCATTTAATACAATAACATCTATTCGTAAGTAGTAAGTAATTTATCGAAGACAAATGTAATAACAATATAAATATATAGCCTACAAAGATAAATTTTCATTTCAAGGAAAGAAAATGAAATAGCGTCTTGTTGTCATAAAAATAATCTAAAATCCTATATAAAATAAAACTTATTGAATGAAAACTTGGATTGTGAGAATGAAGAAACTTTTCAATGTAGTGTAAATATTTTCAATTGGAGGATTTGGACTGAAAAGAATGCGGCCCTAAGAGAGGCTTAGTGATAAGCGACAGAGCGATTGATTACACGGCGGTGCTGCCGCCTGGTGAGGAACTTGAGAACTTGAAGGGATCACGCTCACTGAAGCACGTCGTCACCGAGCTGGCCCTCAATACAAGCATATCATGATGCATGTCTGGATATAGCCCCTTTACAGGTACTCCGATGTCATACACAAGAGTCAAGCAGTACAATAATCTATTTTAACATACCCCCAGGGAATGGCGCTAAAGGCAAAATAACTCTTACCGCTTTAAAACGACGAATTATTTGAAGGTTACATAATAAACTGGGTCTTTTTTGGAATGTCCCCGCATATTTAATCAATTTTCTATTGAGTTCCCACAAAATGGAAATGGATAAGACACCTAACCTAACCTAACCTAACCAAACCTAACCTAACCTAACCTAACCTTACCTAGGCCGCCCCACATCTATCCCGCGACTGACCCGCCGGGATAGCCGCGGGGCAGTTAGGTTAGGTTAGATTAGGTTAGGTTAGATTAGGTTAGGTTAGGTTAGGTTAGGTTAGGTTGGAATGTCCCCGCATTTTTAAACAATTTTCTATTGCCTTCAACATGTCTAAGGAATGAATGTACTGCAGGATATTATAAACTAGGAACATGATGACGACTGAATATGTAAGCCGAGCGCGCAACCTTTTATCAGCCTACCGATAAGCAGGTGAAGGACCCAAAGATAATCTTACTGATAACGATCACGATAAAATAACTTCCCACTTGACTACCAGTCGTGTCTTAACCATTTCTATTATGTGGGAACTCAATAGAAAAATTGTTTTAAAATGCGGGACATTCCAAAAAAGACTCAATAAACTTTTAAAACTTTTTTTTTTGAAGTAAAACGTTTCGGTAGATGAAAACGGTTCTCTAATTCACATGAGCATTTTTTAAATTTTTTTCTCGATTCCGTTCATAATGAATTTGAAAATTGTTACTAAACCAAATATTATGTTTACTACATTAAATATTCAATTAACTTTTAGATTCAACACTGGCAAGTTTGAACTATTCCAAGTGAATTTAAATTAACGCTGAATTAGAATCCAACAAGTAGAACAAACACGAAAACCACTCCTACGGACCTACAAAGTTAGTTTTCAGCCAATCATTAGAATACATACACTCAACTAAAGTGGTAAATGTCATCGATTCAATTTAGTAGCGGGTAAATAAACTTTGATTATTATTCAAAAGCTTTTTTGTTCGTTTATCCTTCAATGGTATATTGAATAATTCATCGTCATGCTAAGCTGTATCTCCTATACAAAGGTTTTTTATCATTCAATATTATTTGATTGCTCAAAGGAACGAAGAGATAGGCAATAATATAAATACATGTTTTTACTGTTGAGGAGATTGAAGTGGTTTTAATTGTTGTTCTACATACATCAAATGATTAACTCAACCGAATCAAGAGTTAACCTAAATTTCATAACAGACTTTAAAAAAACTCTTATCACAAACAAAATTTTATTAAGCATTTCCAGATACACTCATAACACATAACCTCGCCCATAATGATATTAGGTTTCTGTTCATAGGTAAAGGACCTGATTTAAAGCAAATTTAAAAAAATTCTAACTGGATGTGGGGATTTCGACGGAAAATTATCATAAACGTTTATATTTAAAATCTTCACATTTGCATTTATTTATGCAGCACTCTTAATTTATTTTATTATTTTTTTCCAACACAAAATCATATAATGTGTCTACTAATGTTTAGATTTGATCGATTGAAAGTGCACAAACTAATAATAGCAGTTTAGGATCTATTGATTCATTAAGTAACAGGTCAAGTTACGCAATACTGAGGTTTGTTAACATGAATTATTATAGTAGTCAGCGTAGCACTATAGTTTAATTGTTAATAAACCTAAAAAACGAAAAAAACGGCGTTTACTACCCGATGATGTGATGGCTATTTTATGTTCTCTTCAAAATTGGCTTTGTAATATTCCCTGCCAGAATACATTTACAAATTGGTTCAAATAAGCCAATTATTTTTGTTGGCAAGAGCTCTTCTTCCATACTTTACTTCAGAAGCAGAAAAATTAGTTTTAAAATTAACTATACAATTACAATACTATCACGAAAAGAGTAGTCCTTATGACCTTTGATGAAAAAGAAAACAAAACCCTACACTATCAATGTTACATGAATATGAGCTATCTTAACCCCTGTAAAAATACTGAACACATGCCTCCCCATACCCATGTGTCGGACGGTGTTTTATTTTTTATTATTGATCGTTAAAACGTATGTTTTACTATAGATTAAGGTTGGGTATGGGGCCCTCATATTTGATATGTTATTTAAAATATATTATAATAATTCAAACGAAGCTTAAAAATAAGGAAAATTGAGTTTCTTTTCGACTACACTATGAGTTTGACATTTTCTAAACTTAAAGGTAAAGGATGTCAAGCTAAAGGATTACAAAGTTTAAAAAAAACTCGGTTCGGAACCTTTTTTCCTCATGATTGGGCACGGGTTTTGTTCTTCAGGTTTATTTTATGTATCTAATTTATATTACAATCGTACAGGATGGCGAAGTTTTTTTCGTTAGAAAGGGGTTGTTAAGTTATATTCATGTTAATACTTGGCTAACATTGCCATCTGCGCTATTAGTCCTGACGTGAAGATGACTGATTCTTAACCACGAATAATAATATTTTATTTAATTAAGAGGCAAACCATAAATATCATGGAGCTATGTCATAATATCTCAAAATTTCATGAAATGAACCGTTAATTACATTTAACACAAGAATAAACTGCCTAAAAATTGGCGAGCAATTTTTTTTTTCTTTTTTTTTGCTGCTATAGTATGTTAATACTACTTTTGTTTTGGTGGTAAATGATGTGTATTCAGTAACATATATCTTAAAGGTGATAATATACGAGCCTAAATTTAAATTAAATATTAATATACCACGCAATACCCACAATCATGGTGTGAACTTGAAAGTTAATCCCAGGAAAGTATAGTTTTTGAGAAAATAATTTAAACATGAAGAATGGTGGAAGTGTCAACTTACCACTTCGAAATTGGAAGATCAAATCTTTACTTACCTGGAAAAATAAAACAATTTATCAGTAAATCATATACACTAAATAAACTCACTGACATATTAAAAATTACAAAGGAGAGATATTGTTGTTACATGCATGTCTATAAATTAATAAATAACAGAAATACAGCAACAACTTAATCAAGCTCTTTTCCTACTACCACTCACAACTCTAATAAAGATACCCATTATATTAAATATTTAATATTTAAGTTTGGTTTTAGGGCGTTTCCAGAGTTAGGCCTATTTTACAATACTACTATTGACCGGAAGCATAACTTTGTAGCTTCTTGGACAATATTATTTGAATATCGGAATGTCTACTTCAGGAATAGTTGTCCAAAAAAGCGTTTGGGTATCTTTTCTAATTTATTATCACTGGAAAATTTCCACTGGCTTGGGCAAAACCCCTGTTTTACCAATGGAAACATACTCTGTATTTTTACTATCATTAAAACTGATGAAATTGCACGAAAACAGTTTCAAATCACATCTCTGTCGTATGTAAGAGATTGCCGGTGCGACATGAGACGTCTATCAGCAAACATGAGGGTGATACTCGCCCGTCTACCTCCTCAAACATGCGCTCTCGAAGGCACAAAGCCCATCCCTTCCAGGATTGACTGGTTTGACTTTGTTGGACAATAATTGAAACTTGATCTGGTTGACAAATGAGGATGTTGATGGGTCATTTAAAAAGAATTACGTATTCTAAACATTATTGCCAAAAACGACGTAATTTTAACAACATTTATTCACTTTGGTAAATTATTTGTGATGTTACAAACTAACTGCACAGTCTATTCATTAATGACCGGAAGAGTTGTTTAATTAACTAAATATAAATGGAACTTCTCAACCTGTAAAATTGCTGATGAGTGTAGAATCCTATTTGAAAACTCAGTAACACCTCTACATCTAAGGGGGATGGTCCAGTAGACACCTAAGACTCAACAAATATATCGAAGTACAGTGTAATTATAATAGGTAAATATATTAAATATATAAAAATATGTTGTTTGACGTGGAAATGGAAATAAAGTAATTTATCTAGTTACCATTAATGAAGTCTTACACCAAAGTTAAAATATTTTGTTTTTCTGGAAGTTCCTAATGATTAACACATTATTGTTTTAGTTTTATAAAACTTTTACCATAGTAGGAAGTTTATAACTTCGTCGTTACTTAAAACCTCGATATGAACCATTTCAAACCCTAAGAAAATATTTTAACTCAAATACAAATGTAACCTGAAACTTGAACTGTAAATCTAAATATTACTTAGGGTACAATTGTAGGAACTAAATTAGTTGCCAAGAGTTATATTTAAATACATACATTTGCTGCAATATCAAATCGTATTTAAGACTGAGGTGTATGCATTGGTCCTATTTTAAATTATTTGAACAAAATCCATATTTGGAAGTGAATATTATTAAATTGCAGTTAGCAATCTATTTTATTTACTATAATTTACTAGTAGAAATGGATGGATGAATTCATTAAATATTAAACTATCAAATAGGATAAACATGATATATTCCAATAAAAAATCATGGTTATAATAAATTGATAGTGACCCTATAAACACAAAGGTATAGCTACTTAATTTAAGAGAATTAAGACTAAAGCACAAATCTACCCTGCCTTATAATATTTTGCGAGAACAATCTCTTCTATGGTTAATTTAATATATAATCATATTGCTTTTTACCAAACCCATCGTTTTGCTAATATGAAATTTCAGCAGACTATAAAATGTATGTATAATGTACGTTCAAGCAGTAAATGGTTAAACGAGGAAACCCAGAACCAGGAACTCGTTGCATCACATAATCTTGTAACTTAAACTTGGTGCGGGGTTTCACCAATTGTTGTCGTTTGTGGCGAGTG
This sequence comes from Neoaliturus tenellus, assembly GCA_030545055.2. Classification (NCBI taxonomy): domain Eukaryota; kingdom Metazoa; phylum Arthropoda; class Insecta; order Hemiptera; family Cicadellidae; genus Neoaliturus; species Neoaliturus tenellus. Next base: position 187,394,816 of record CM061533.1, on the reverse strand, counting down.
GAATAACATTTTACTCGGTGCATTTTGGTTAAAACTTGGACCGGCCACATTTATTTTTCATTATTTATATTTAATTATTTAATATTTTGGGTTGACATTTTCGACGCTAAACAGAAAGAGCAAACCGTTTATTTTAACCCATAAGCGTGCTTTATTAATAAAACTGTTATTTAAAATTGTAATTGCATGGGTATGATTTAAACAGATTTTTATAACTATACTACACAAGCATTTATGATCAAATACTCTAGTAATACTTTCCAAAATAGTTTGCTATAATATATCTTATGTTTTACGAATCTTAGTTTCTCAAATTCATAGATTCCCATGCTTATACCTAGGTGTTTATAAATTTTAGCTACCACATAAGATGGATATTCATAGTACTTTTTAAGTCTGTGAAAGTCAACCTTAAATATTTGTTCCTAGAAGTATATGCTCATGTTGATGAAAATGAGTGAAATTTTCGGTCACATTTTGAGAGTAAAAGTAATATTTTATAAATATTCACCAGCTAATGATAACATTTATATATTCACCTTTTAATTCAGTATTAACAATTTTGATCAATATTGTTAATATTTTACGTTTTAGTATTATGGAAATCCTAATTGGGTTTTTATAAAGGTTATTAATATATAGAAATAACTAATACCCTCATTAAATCTTAACGTATGACACCATCAATAAACGCAAACAGTTCTAAATATACAGAGTGACATGAGAGAGGATAAAAAAAGCTAATTACCTGCCATTTTAGTTATTTGTAAAAAATTAGTTGATGTCCATAATTTTTGATTCCGGTCTCAAGTCTTTTCTCAACACATCCATCACAAGGATCTCTGCAGGGATGACAGTAATTTCTTGACTGATTACATCCTTCAAATCGTCCAAATTTTGTTGTTTGTGACTATAAAATACAGCTTTTAAGTTAAATCCACTAAAAAAATCACGCACTGATGAGTCGGAAGACATGGGGGCCCAAGGAACATTTCACAACGTGATATAATCTGCCCAGGAAACATGTAAACTTTTTTCTGTGATCAAGAGCTAAAGCTAATATTTAGAGCTTCCAAACCACTAAATTTGAAAAAGATGAATAAATAAATTATTATAGAAATTGTTGTCTTCCCTGTGTAGACGTTAGTCCATGTCAATGACGTCTTGGGAAGAGACCCTAGACCAGTTTTTGAAATGGTGAATATAGCCTTGACGATGACAATTTACACAAATAACTGATATGGTAGGTAATGCTTTGTAATCTAATTTTAAATAAAAAGCTTTGATTTTCTTTCACGAATTGAAGAGTGTAATAATTTAAAAAATACTTTCACTGAGTTTACATTAAAATTTTTTGAAGTGTTGGAATTTACTATTGTGGTCATTAGCTTAGTACGGCCTTCAAAATATTTAATAAAACCATACCCTAAAAAAAGATGTCTAGTAAAAGATGTAAGGCATTTTACCACTTCATCTTAACCCCTTGGGTGAACATTACATATATAACATAGAGAAACTCAATTAAAATGCCATGGTTATGAAAAATAAGAGTCTAAAGGCAAGGGAATTAAATATTTTACTATTTATGTTATAAAAATAAAATAAAAATAAATTTTATGATATTATATTATTCCGATCCTTGATAAAAATAAATGTGACAACAAAATAGAAATTACTTTTACGCTTCGAAATGGTTATGGAAAAATTTTTATAAATAAATAAAGATTGATTTATTCAAGAGTGCTTTAAATAAGGCGTTGTTATAATATATAAGGCATAAGTTTATATAAAAGTTTTACGAAATTTTATTTAACTTTACAAATTTAAAGTTTTACAAAATATAATTAATAATAATAATAATGACAATATAATTAATATATAAATAAATTAATAATTATAATTAATAATAATAATAATAATAATAATATAATTAATATAAATATAATTAATATTAAATATAACAAAATATAATTGTAAAATAATTTTACAAAATTAGAAGTTTAAAAATTTCTTTAATTCATATAAAATATATTTAATTAATAGGCAAAACACCATGATCTGGTATGGTTTAGTATGGGAGGGGTTTTAGACATGTTTTTATAAATTTTTCTAGACCGGAACATTGTAATAACGTAATTTAAGTCAAACCTTTCGGCTGACGTGTTATTTGATCAACAAATATGTTGGAATTTCAAAACTTTACAAGAGGTGCGTTCTTTGTTTGTTAAACTGAAATTTCATTCGTGAAACTTCTACTAATTTGTAAACAAATTGTGAAGTAACATGTAATTTAGTTTTTTTTTTCAACAGTTGCAAAAATGTGCAACATTTTTTATAAAACGAATTTTTAAGGTAATGTGTATGTATATATTTTTAATTATTTCTAAAAAATATGGTTTTATAATTTTATGTAGTCATAACGCACAAATTTAAAAAATGTATTTTAAGGTTCTTTTGATAAAAAAAACTTTCTTATATATCCAACCCATATACTCTATTCGTTTACTTAATGATTATCAAAATATATTATTTTTAATTTAAATTCATGTTTTTATAACAGATATTTTTATTATTTAGGCCTAATTGCTTATTTAACTAATCAGTTTTACTACCGTAGAATTGGAAGGGTAATGGTAATAAAAAACTAATGAAAAGGCCAAAGTGATGAAATACAAATTTATTATGTGAATTTTGTAATGAAACGGAATTATATTGATGTTAAGTTGCTATTTTAAAAACTGTTCGATCAAAACATCGTGGAAAAACTAACAAGCTGACTGTGTCATCAACAATTTCCAAAAACTTAGTTTCAAAAACAATTGTAGAAGTTTCCCTAACTGAGATTTAATGAATTGAACTGTTGATACAAAGGCAACTATTAAAAAGTAATAAGAACATAATTATTGTTAAAACAACATTTCTATTGAAAAAACACTCTCCATGATTGTTTGGTACATAACATAATGAATTGAATTGTATTGCACAAATAATATATTGCATGGAAAACCCTGTTATCATCGTCAGTTTTCGGACAAAAAACAGTAAACATTAAATAGTAATTTTTACCGCGTAAGCTATTTAGCTTAAAGTTTTACCTATTTAGTTATTACGTTTTAAGATACGTATAAGCTATAAAAATACCGCGAAATATTAAATAACTTTGATATCTCAGACGTTTTTAGTACCTGAAAACCTGAAAGGGTTAGAATTTACTTTTCTTAAAACGTAATGCAAATTAGCGGGGTAAACTTCTAATAAAAATTTTCAAGACATAACAATGTTCATCCAATACTGACTTTGAAATCGGAAAATTAATACATCTATTATTAAGAATAAATTAAATTTTAATTATACATCGTGTTTTTTTCTAAAATTTGCACCTTAATTAATTAAAAAACTAAAAAAATATTAATTCAGTTTGCTGGAAACGCCTTGTAAAATTGTGGAAGGAAAATTTTATATGAAAATTCCTTCACCTCATCAACCCTCTTCTCACCACAACCCCTAATGAAACAATTTCCAATAGGAACCCCAAATTTTTATGCAATTTTTGAATTGTAGGCCTAAACGCAATTTAAAGACTTTTTTTTACTATGCAGCTTTTTCATTAAAAGAGAGCTACAGGCAATTTAAGTTCATATTTAGTCCCATTTGAATAACATGGGGTAAACTTGTATTGTCTATATCTCAGAAACCATTTGGTAAAATAAAAAATAATCAAATATGAAATTATCTTAAAATGATGTTTTAAAACCATCTCACTTACAACAATTATCAGTTAGGCAAAAATGACCTTTTTCCAATACAGTAGACTCCCTCTTAACCGGCCACCTCGGGACCAGGCCACGGCCGGATAATGAATTGGCCGGTTAAACCAATGTTCATTTAAGAACGCCAACCCACAATTTTATATGGCCTAAATATAATTATTACTTGAAAAACAACCTCAAATACATTACTTATATGATTTATAACTAACATCCACCGCCCATGAAATCGACAACAAACCTACACTAATAACAATCCGTTTCTTTATTGTGGTCTACTGGATAGTAAGTCCAAACGCATTGACTTCCGGTGGCATTCACTTCCGTCCAGGACGTTACATTTTAAATGGTTTGAGAACGTCAATCTACTATATATTTGTCAAGTACCACTGACTCACGTATCAACGCACAGCCTAAACTACTAGACCTAGAACCTTGAAATTTTGTATGGACGTTCCTTTTAGGGTGTAGGCATCCACAAGAAACGGTTTTTGAAAATTCCTTCAGGGCTCCGCCCCACACGTCTTCAAAGTTACCATGTTATTCTTATGGAAGCAACATTTTTGTATTGGAACATATGATTACATTAAGGAATATTAATTTTGTAAACAGCTGTTCTGATTCAAATTAAGGGGAGATTGGTAATAAGAAATTGATAAGAATAAAGAAAGAGATTGGTAACTAGAGGATGGTTGCGGCGAGTGAGCTTAGCGACCAAGCTAAACCTGACGGGGAGTGATTACTGACTGACTCATCATGAAATCTCAGGCACTACCAAACGTATTTACTTGAAACATTAAACACAGGTTCGTCTTGCCTCTTAGGTGCTCACTAAGAAATGATTTAACAAAATTCCTTCAGGGCTCCGCCCCACAGGCCTTCGAAATTTTAATATAACGCTATCCGCATGGCCAATTTCAAATACGAATTAGGAAACCTGCACGGTTGAAATTTGGAGTGATTTGTTTTTTTCTTAGGTGCTCAAAAAAGTGCTTTAAACATCCCTTTTAGGGCTCTGCCCCACAGGGATTCAGAATTACTTTAGAGCCTCCGGGGTCGATATTTGACATGGACGTTTCTCTTTGCTCTTGGGTGCTAAGAAAACGGTCTTGCAAACACTGTTTTCGAAGTTCTTTAGGGCTCTGCCCCACAGGACTTCAAAATTACTTTTGGGCCTCCGGGGTCGATATTTAACATGGACGTTTCTCTTTGCTCACGGGTGCTCGCTCACTAAGAAACAGTTTTTCAAATACAGTTTTCCAAGTTCTTTAGGGCTCCGCCCCACAGGACTTCAAAATTACTGTTGGGCCTCCGGGGTTTAAATTTGAATCGGACGTTCCTCTTTGCTCATAGTTACTTACTGAGAAATAATTTTGAAAAATTTCGTTTAGGGCTCCACCCCATAGAACCTCAAGATTACCATGGATTCTAGGGGGTATAAATTTAACGTGAATGTTCCGTTTTGCTAACAGGTGCTCACTACGAAATGGTTTTGTAAATATAGTTTTTGTAGTTCTTTAGGGCTCCACCTCACCTGACTTCAAAATTAATCAAGGGCCAAAGTGTTTTAAATTTGACATGGACATTCCTTTTTGTTCATAGGTGATCAATAAGAAACAATTTTGCAAATTTTTTTTAGGGCTCCTCCCCACAAATTCTCAAATCTACTATAGATCCTACGGGTTGAAATTTAACGTAAAGGTTCCGGTTTGCTAATAGGTGTTCACTAAGAAACAGTTTTGCAAAAGTACTGTTTAATGTTCTTTAGGGCTCCGACCCACATGTCTTTAATATGACTGTAGAGCCTACGGGGTTGAAATTTGACATGGTCGTTCCTATTTGCTCATAGGATAGGGCCTTTTCTATTTTAAGAAACCTAAGAACAGGTTTTGCGAAATTCCTTCAGAGCTCCACTCACACTACTTCATTGTTCCAATGTCATTCTCAAGGAAGTAGATTTCGTTGCTCTTCAAAACGATTGTATTACCTATAAAATAAATCCAATCACGGGCGAAGCCGTGACGGGCAACAGCTAGTATGAAATAAAGTTGAATTGAATGATACATTAGATAAGAAAACTACGTTTCCGGCGAAACGCGGCCGGTTAAAGCGATTTTGAGATAAAAAATGGCCGGTTAAAAAGATGTTATTTTGTGTGAGGGTAGGCCGGTTAAAGCGGAGACCGGTTAAAAAGTGGCCGGTTTAGAGGAAGTCTACGGACAAATAATAATAAATTTGTAAAATTTTTATGTTAAATAAAAAAACAAAAAAAAAACTGAGAAAAAGTTATCAAATAACATGAAGACAGATTAATTTTAAATAATATACATTGCAATTTAAATATTCAACTACGCCTCAAGTAGGTCTAACCAGTAAACCATACATTTAGTTTTTTAATAGAAATAGTTGAATCCGTTGATATGTCAGGTAAAAAGAATCTTTTGTAAATAAAAATTACTGAGTCAATATTATTAAAATTATTATTTACGAATTATAAAACACATTTAATCCGCAATGAAAATAAAAATTATTCAGTGTAAGTAAGAAAATGGTGGCTTAACAAAGCATTTTAGGTCATGTGTTTGCGGGTACTTTTTTATTTTGATGTGTGCAGTTACTCATCATTAGGTTATCATTTTCCGAACACTCCATATAAAAACAATAAAATCTATCTTGGTTGATAATCTAATTAAACTATATTCATAACCTAATCATAAGAATATTACCCCTCAGCTTTTATATTTTTAAATAACTTCTCGTCAATAGCACGAATCCAGTTCATTATTTTAGATCAAAAAGTAATTTAACACACCTTTAATTAAAATATTATACTAAAGTTGGTCATTATATCATACAAACTTCAACTAGCATTTAGACTAACTTAAAAACTTTTAATGAAAATGGTTACAATAATTCCGATACAAATTATTACTAGACAGATGTCTCAAAATTACCAAACCAAAACTCACAAGCATATATTTATGTCAACAAAAGGTTTTTACATATTACCATATTTTGCTTATTTATTTATCTGTCTGTAAGTGGTTGTTGATAAAAAAGTTATCTCCGTTGCAAGTAGAGATATCAAAAACCGTTCATGGAAGTTTATGTTAGTTAGAGTTAAACAGAAATGGTCACAAATGTTATGACTTCCAGTTTTAAAATGTTGGTAATTTGAAATTTTCTAAATTAAATATCTAAAAAAATAGTGGGTTGTTAAATAAGGTAAAACAAACCAATAAAAAGTTGTAAATTTTAAGTACAAAAAATATTAAGATTATATATATTGGACAACAAATAACACAGGCTTAAATTGTTTGTGTTAATGTTGAGAAAAATCACCTTATTCTGTTATTTGTTGTACAATGTATCTGATCTTATTTTTGTTGTTTTAGGGGTTTGTTACATTTTAAATTCACCGTTAATGAGATGGTTAATTTTGAAAAGCTAAACCGTCTCTATTTTGAACCGTAAATTATTTTTTTTTTGTTTATAGTATAGTGAACTAATAACCTATTAAACAATGGCAATACCTAATATTCACTACCATGCAATGTTGTAATGTTTTAATTTCACCATCAACTAATAATTTATTAAAAACCATATTGCAGATGAAAAACTCAGCAACATTAGTCTCAAAATTATATGATTTAAATTGGCTGTTTTTACCCAAGGAATAACTATTGAATGTTGGGTCAAACTGTGTAGGAATTATAATTTATTAGTCAATATTATAAAAGTACTGCTGTTGATAATACAGCCTGATCTGGGCACCAATCAATGTGATACGGTCCCATGACAATGTACTTCATCCCTTCTATTGTATCCATTTCACAATTAAAGTTGAATCAATACATACATTAAGTCTTCAAGATGTTAGTTCTCTAATAGATAATAGTTTTGTTTTCCAAAATCTTAATGTGAAGGGAAAATTTAAACAATATTATTTTAAGGGGTTGCCGCAATTTATAAACACCGTTTCAAAACTTTTAGAGTTCATAAAGCAGTTTGTTAATATAATATTGAAAAAAAATTACAATGACAAAGAATAGGCTACTACTACTAATCAAAATTAATTTGATGAACTTTATGTAGTTAAAATGGTTATAATATTGGTTGTTCAAAATATATCATGGTATTTTATGAGCTATCAATATTTGTCAGATTGTAGTAGTTAATAGTAAATTTTACATCTATCTATAGGCCTATATATAGTACGTGATACCCTTTTTTTGTTAACACTACTCCTCCCTTATTTCTGGACCAATTTTAAAGTTTGAGGTGTCAAAAGAATTGTCTCAGTTCGTAGTTTTGCAATAAGGTTTTAGATTTTTGATATTTTAATTCAGAAGCTCACGGAAAGCCCTCAAAGTTCATTTTTTGTCTATAAGATTAACATGGGGAACAATTTATATTGAATTGCTAAATAAAACAGCTGTTGATAGTTAAACAAACAAACACATATGTTAAAAGCTGAATAGAAGCAAATTGAACTGGGACTGAAATATCAACACAATTTTATACTTTAATACGAGGAGTGTCTAATCTGAGGTTTTAAACTTTTCTAAAAATGTAGCAGGTAGAAATTTGCTTAAAAGTTTTATTCACTCGTATTTGGGCACAAAAATAAATTTTTTAACTTAGCCCTGGAAAAATTAATGTTTTTTACGAAAACAATTTTGGAAATTGAAATTCTTGACATAATTTTGGGTCTTATTGGTCGTCCGACTGGTATTGAAACAATAATGAAAGGTAACAAATATTAAAAAAGAACACTAAATTTGTGTGCATGGATTTTCAAACTGCTATAAACTATAAGGAAAAGGGATAGTTGGTTGTAAGTGCAATAACCTTTTTATTTACTATTATAGTATAAACATGTTTTAAGCAGAACGCTACACATATTATTAATTACACATAAAATTCATACTATAGAAACCAATAACACAAACATGAATCTCAGAAAAACTAATAAAATTTCAACAGTTTATCATAGAACATCATTTTATGAAAATCATATTAAATATAACTATACCAAAATTTGCAATAACCTTCCTACTGAAATTAAGAATATGAATTCAGACACAAACATATTTAAGAAGAAATGAAGAAGATATATTATTGACAAGAGCATTTATTCAATGGAAGACTTTTACAATATAAAATAAGAAATTATGAATTTTAAATTAATTTCAGGTATTATATATAAGATGATGTATAGGCTAATGCAATTTCTTAATTGTCAGCCGAATAAATTTTGATTGATTGATTGATTAAAAAACCTATGTAAAAGACAAAATTAAAAAAAAAAATAAATAAAAATAAAATGCTACTAAAACAAAATGGACCACACCAACAAAGAAGTAGACTCTCTTAATTTTCGTGATTTCTTTGTTTAAATTTTGTAATGTCATGGAAAGTTAAGTTAAAGAGGATTTAGACATGAATAGTATTGTGGACTTAATCACTATGTCATTGACTACCTCATACATTATGCCTCATACATGTAAGTAGAATAAAGACCAAAAACAACATGTGTAGATTTAATAAACAATTGAAAACATTAATTTTAAGTAATCCTGTATATACATATGAAGAATTCTTTTTGTTGAAATAGTTTATTTTGATTGTTTAACTTATGTATTATTTTTTTATTAATGTTAGTTACATACTGTAATGAAGTAATGACATTATTCATGTATACTGCATATGTATATAACTGAATAAAGAATTTTTGAATTGAATTGAATACAGTAGTACTACAAAAACAGCCGCAGTGAGTGCTGCATAACTCATAATGGACCAGGGAGTAATGGAATGTTAATTTTTATTCCAACACACACATGGCCGGAGGACGTATTAACATACATTAACCTAACATTAACCTAACATAACATTAACATAACATTAACATCAACCTAAACATTAACCATCATGCTTGTTTGTCTTATTAGATGTTATGAATTGATTACCTTGACGGAAAATTTATGTTTGATCAATTTGTGCAGTTATACAAGGCTCTGAAATATAATGAGGCTGCAGTAAGGAGTTTCTTTCCTTTTCTTGAAACCTCTTAAAAATGCAGAGAAAAAATAATCGAATAATGATTATTGGGAATTCCTTTCATGCTGTCCTTTAAAAACGGGACTTAATTTGGGGCCACCTATCCCATAAATATCTTGAAAGTGTTTTACGAGTAATTAAATCCATATTTATATAATGATACTTTTATAAAAAATAACATAATAAAATTATGTTTATGCAATTAGTAGAATATTACATACGTTTTATAGTGAAAATTACAACTTAATAATGACGCCCAACTATCCAATTATCTAATTAAGTATTTTATTTATTAATTCATTTTTTATTACCGTGTAATTATGTGACAGTAAATTAATAAGGCTCAACCAATTATTAAAGGCTGTCTATATGTAGGGCGTTTAATTTATTAAAATAAGCTCGAAATGAAAACACATCCAAATTTGATATGATAGTTTTCGGCGTATACGCGAAAAATACGACTTTTAGATGGGAGGATTTCTTAGAATTTTAATTAAATAATGCTTATCGTTGAATTGTTCAAGTTGTCTGACATTCAACTTGTATCCCTGGCTACAGATATCTTTTCACGGAAATATAACTTTTCACAAAGTTGCATAAACTGAGGAATAATATTAACTAGCATTGTGAGGATGAAACTTACAATTTTAAATTAAGTATTTATTAATACTGAGTTATATTTGTGGACTTATTAAAATAATTTAAAATGTTTTTTGCATATTAAAACAAATAATTATTTTTGGAGAGTTTTTTATGTGAAACAACCACAATCCACCATTTAATATTTGTAAAACATTTTGTAATTTTACAAATCGAAATTGTTTCCCAGTCGATTAAAATTTTGTGTATATGATGCTTGTGAAAATATTTACTTGTAAATGTGACCTCGACTTGTTATAGTTAACTGTGACTGCTGTGACTTTGTGACATTAGAAAACAATGTTCACATTAAAACAAAGCAAATTTAACTTAACTGTTAATTTAAATGTTAGAACTTGAAATATTTCAAATATTATTAAAAAATTATTAATATTAATAAAATTATGACAATACGTTTAGATTTCTTCTAACCGCTTCCAGGCCTTCCTGGGCGATTTGTTTATACAAAAAATATTTTACATTCACACGATTAAAATGTCTTTAAAATACAATAAAATATCAACACAATTCCCAGCAACAACCCAATAAAACTATTTTAAAATACTAGCTGCTATGTTTTGTTTCGGAAGTTGAAATAAGAAAAATATTTAAATTAATAATATTAGGAGAACTGTTTCCTTCTCTTGATAGCTTCGGCACACACTCTAAGTATGGTAAAAATTAAGGTAAAGCAAACAATTTAGTTGACAATAATTGTCATAATTATTATTATAAAGAAAGTTATGAGTGCTTCTAATGTGTCCTTTAATTGCATGGATTTTTTTAAAGCCAATGGGGCCGAGCTCTGACATACTTATTAGGTAGGGCCTAATAACTATTGTAAAACACCTACATTCGGGATGAGCTATGCAATATGGAAAATAAGTCCCGGAAAATGTATAATTTTTGAACCAATATAGTCTAAGCAATTAAAACTTTTACATGTAAGAAAATTAAATTTACTTTTACAGACATGCGATTGATTTTTGCATCTCAAAGAGTACGGCTTGTGAGGAATATGACGAAATTTTTTAATAAAAGCAAATGCCAATATGTACATGAAATTCAACGTTTTAATTTAAGTAAAAATTAATTTTATTTAGGTAATTAATAAAGAACAATGCCACAAATCCGATATTAAAAGGTTGACCGATCAAACTTTGCTCATAAATCATATTACCGACAACAACAAAATTCAATAACTCCCAATAGACTATCTTTCGAGGTCCGGTCTGTGGGAAGCTGCTCATATTGCAGTAATTTAAAATTACGCATCCTATGCCGTGGGAAAGTGTAGATTTCTTCACGACTACTATTGCTGACGTCCCCTAAAGGAAGCCTTGGGAAAACTTCATAATTGCATTTTTTGTTTTGGCAATATGATTGTGGAGCAAGTTTGGTCGCCTGCAAGTTTGACTCGGCCATCCTTTAAGGTCAAGTTTGCAGCACTGTTCTTTATTAATAGAGAGACCTTTCATTTGATGTTCATATTGACCAATGCTTACATTTAAGATATTCTTCATACTACCAATAGTCCGTTAGAAAGGTAAAAATCCTACACTTCTCTGAAAAAGTAGGTTTAAATGTCTCATATTCATGCATGTACAAAGTTTCATTACTTAGACTAAATTGGTCCAAAAACTATTAGGGCAAACTAATATTATTTCCAAAATTTATAGATTATCTTATTAAAAATTATGTGCTCATTTTATTTTATTGACTGAAAACTGTATGCTCCTAAGCTCAATCAGACCTGGGTTGATCAATCAACCCTGTTGACGTAGAAAAGTGGGAAAGCTTCAACCCAGTTGAAGCTCTTGGGGTCAAAGGCCGTACGGAGAACTAACCGTAAAATTTACTCATGGCAATTATTTCACATAACAATTACGGCTGTTCTTTATTTTTTCTACCATTTGTTAATGATTTATTTTGTATGTTTTTCCTTTGTTCCTAGTGAAATTTGCCTTGTTGTTTATAAATTTTTATTTAATTTATCTATCTTACTAATTCTGGAAGGAATTTCTTGTGAGCAGCAAAACTCTTTTATTAATGAACAGATTTTGATGATTGAGGTGTCAAATTAAAGGGAATTCTCTGTAGACGTCATGGAATAATTTTTGTCGCCCTCAGTTGAATGTGCTTTGCCCCATTGGACTTTAAAGTTTCCATGTATTTTAAATAAAACACTAAATTTATTAAGTTTACATATAGTTCATTTCATGAGAACAAACCGGTGACTTCATAAAATAACCTGTCTCCCTTCTGCCATTTTAATTTATTTAGTTTTTCTGTTTACTTATCAGTTTACTTTGAAATTCAAATACAACGATGACTGACGAAATCGGATAGTGTTTATTAACATGCAGTTTTCATAGGGAGTGACATATTTAATATTATTAACTAGAAACAACTAGTTTTTAGCTATTTTTATAAATAATGTAATTTTTACTATCATGGTATTAAATAGTCTATATAATTTTTATAAATTTTTTAATTCAGCATAATTTTTACAAGTGTATATAATATTTGTTGAAAGTGTCCTTTCCTTGATAAATCATTGTGTATAGCTCTGTAATATTTCAATGACTCAAATACCATACAGTAATCAACTTTATGTTTGCTTGATTACCTCTTGACAATCGATTTTTATTTAAGATTTACCACAGACTACAGAATTTAACCTGTCTATATCTAAATGTTGCTTTTGCTGAATTTTTAAAAAGCGTTATCCATGTAAGTAAATAAATAAATTATTAATGTTAAACATAAATGGGTGCCGGTGTGAGCCATGGGAAAGTTTTTTAACCTTATCTCTTAGTTAGTATATTTTCTTTCCTATGCGCATTGTGATGATGTTTTGTCCCCGTTTAGACGGGCGGCGAGGCGCGGGGGCGCTGACAGTCTAGTAGACGCAGCAACACGCCCTGGGGGCTGATACCACAGTGTGTTGCAGCCCGCCGAGTCACGCCACCTCGCGTGCTTCGCAATTCCGCATTTCTATTGGCTCAGCCACGGTTGGACAGTGTAGTAGACGCAGCAACACGCCCTGGGCGCTGATACCACAGTGTGTTGCAGCCCGCCGAGTCACGCCACCTCGCGTGCTTCGCAATGCCGCATTTCCATTGGCTCAGCCACGGTTGGACAGTCTAGTAGACGCAGCAACAAGCCCTGGGCGCTGATACCACAGTGTGTTGCAGCCCGCCGAGTCACGCCACCTCGCGTGCTTCGCAATGCCGCATTTCCATTGGCTCAGCCACGGTTGGACAGTCTAGTAGACGCAGCAACACGCCCTGGGCGCTGATACCACAGTGTGTTGCAGCCCGCCGAGTAACGCCACCTCGCGTGCTTCGCAATGCCGCATTTCTATTGGCTCAGCCACGGTTGGACAGTGTAGTAGACGCAGCAACACGCCCTGGGCGCTGATACCACAGTGTGTTGCAGCCCGCCGAGTCACGCCACCTCGCGTGCTTCGCAATGCCGCATTTCCATTGGCTCAGCCACGGTTGGACAGTGTAGTAGACGCAGCAACACGCCCTGGGCGCTGATACCACAGTGTGTTGCAGCCCGCCGAGTCACGCCACCTCGCGTGCTTCGCAATGCCGCATTTCCATTGGCTCAGCCACGGTTGGACAGTGTAGTAGACGCAGCAACACGCCCTGGGCGCTGATACTACGGTGTGTTGCAGCCCGCCGAGTCACGCCACCTCGCGTGCTTCGCAATGCCGCATTTCCATTGGCTCAGCCACGGTTGGACAGTGTAGTAGACGCAGCAACACGCCCTGGGCGCTGATACTACGGTGTGTTGCAGCCCGCCGAGTCACGCCACCTCGCGTGCTTCGCAATGCCGCATTTCCATTTTCTCAGCCACGGTTGGACAGTGTAGTAGACGCAGCAACACGCCCTGGGCGCTGATACCACGGTGTGTTGCAGCCCGCCGAGTCACGCCACCTCGCGTGCTTCGCAATGCCGCATTTCTATTGGCTCAGCCACGGTTGATAACGCACCGCAATCGATCCCTCGATTACGCTGTTAAAGATTAATGTTATCCAGTCAATTGGTAAACGATCGGTTCAAGTGTTCTGTGGGGAGATTTTGGTTTAGTTTTACACATATAATTACACTGTTTTGCTACATGTTAAGAATTTTGGATGAAACAAATGGAATGATGTTGTAACAAATATATAACTTTTTTTACAGATATTTCAATTTATTACCAACGTGACTCTTTCACAGAAATTTTAGGGTGATTTTTTTCAGTTTTTAGTTGTGTTTTCCTAAATCGGAATTACTTTTATATCAAACGGGGTTTTTTAAAAATACAGCAAGGTACCAAATTGGGGTAGGTCAGGATTTAAAACACGAAAGATGTTGGGTTGGGGTTTCTGTTAGAAACTAAAATTTTTAATCCATGCACAACTTGCATTAAAGAAATTGTGTATATAATAAAAATATGCAGCTAAAATGTTGTTATTTTATTCAAGCCCGTGAACAACACAAGAAATCAACCAAAAAGCCTAGAAAGTTTAAATGTTACTTATTTCACGAAAATAATGTAGTCTCAGTGGAAAATATAAATACAAGTTAATGAGTGACGATCCAAAGTCAATGCGTTTATTACGTATCGGTGAATGATAAAATATGCAATATGAATATTGCAATCATTTTTAATAAGCCTTAATAATAGAAATTTATAATAGCCTGATTAGTTATAAGCAAGCAATGGAATAAATATTTTAATTAAATAATTAGAAACATGAAAGGGGAAAAGTCGATTTAATTATAATTAGATTAAAGACATCAGAATAAGACAGATTGATATTTTGCACTCATCGGTTTACAGATTTTGTGAGATTTTGATCGTGGGTAACATATTTTTAACCGTTGACTTTAAAACACATTAGTGTAAGGTTACATACGTTACATACGGGCACAAGATTTTTCTGCATGTTATTAGTAAAAGCAAAACTCTTTCAAACTTAAAAAATGTTTAACATTTAATTACATTTAGGTTTTATGTTTGAATTTGATTGCAACTTCATAGCCACATAACAAATTAAAAAAAACCGTCACAGGAAATCATGACGATTTATGAGCTTCAGTGTTATACAAATTATATATAACAGTGTTATATATATTATATAAAAATCATGTATTTTGCAATGCAATTTATTGTTGTGCAATAAATATTATTATTATTATTAGTGTCAATTTTGATTTTGAGAATAAATGCTACATACCACTGACAATTCTAAATACGATTGAAAATGTCTTTACTCCGTTGAAATATTTGTGCGCAGGATTTTATAACTCTGCAGATATTTGTGGATGAAAGGTGTTAAAATCCAATTTACGGACTTCGCATTAAACCATTCTGGCGTATTCACCATTTATTTCAGGAGTTTACAATTACAAGGGTTGGTAATATTGTAGTAGATTTTAATTACAATGAATCTATAAAAGTAGATTTGCTTATGAAATTTTAAACAGTAAAACTTGTTAAACAAAACAATGATGATATCTGTTACGTACTTAGAATACTCATCATGTCAAATATCTCATTTGGGCTCTACAGCAAATGTTGGCAATAAACTGTTGGAACTGATGGAAATACACTTCATACTACAAATAGGCCTAATAATAAGTAAAATATCTTATTTAACCTGCTAACAGCCGTTGTTTTAAGAATCTCTCTATTTTGATTTGAAAAACACACTTTAAATGGAATTTAAGTTTAATAGGCCTACAATCTTTTATTGACATTGCATTTTTTATAGTTCGTTAAAACTATTAAATTTATCAATGTACCCCTATACTCGAAAATATGCTATTTCAGCGTGGACAGGAATATAGTAAATTCTTTCTGGCTTCACTTAGTTTTATAGGAAACTAAATAAATCAATATATCAAATTATCAATCACATAAAAGCATAAAAACGGAACTTCAAGATTAAAATTATGAGAATTCTTCCCCTACCTCTAAGTGCTGCGTTCTAAGCTTGATCATTATAAATTTATTTATGGAAAATTTGATGGAGGATAAAAATGTACTTACAATATTAAAAGCTAATATTCATTGATGGTAAAATTGAAGTTGGTTAATAAAGGTAACAAATTACTCAAAATTTTGATTAAGCCTGTTTTAATTAGTATACGTTTGGTTATTTCACTTACATTCTCATCAAACCTTAAAGTGTGGTATGTCATTCTGAAGTCTATAAAATACCTAAGTTTTTTAAGAAAATTTGACACATCCTCTTACAAAATCGATCCAGTTTATTGAATGTTTTAGAAGATTAGGAAATAAAAAATGATTTTGTTATCTTTCAACAAAAATTACAAATATATAACTGAGTTAAACCTGTTTATCCTGGTTTATCTTATTGAAAATTTTATGCAGAATCCAAAAATTTTATTTTATTTTCAAAACAAGGTCCTGTTTTCTGAGAAAATTAAGATTTTCCAGTAAAAGTACTGACTATGTAAAATTATGAAAAAATACCTCTATTGGCCAGAATTGTAAAAAAATTAATACACAGTTTTATCACATTTTGTGTCTATTTTGTACCCTTGAAATATTAAACACTGACTTCATTTCACCCTGTAGAATTTAAAGAATTACCGGTATTGATGAAAAAAGTTGGATCCGAAATGTATGTTTCTTTACCCAAGCCAATGCTTGGGCAAAGTTTTTTAAGTTCCCAAAAGCTGTTTGGGGAACCTTAATATGTTCCTTACACTTTATTCACGCTCACACTAAATGTACTCTTATGTAGTAGTATATATCAAAAGCGCATGTAAATACCGGAAGCGGACAAGCGATCAAGACAGCAATGCAAGTACAGTGATGAGTGTGTTACCTGCTCGGCCACCTTGCGGTTGTGCGCTTCGTTGTGCAGCAGTCGGTCGGCCTCGGCTTGGACGCTGTCCCGTTCCTCGCGTTCCCGACTGTTCCTCAAGTTGTGGTCCGATCCGGCGTCCCGCTCCCGGTCCGGGTTCCGCCGGTCTCCGGTGTCCAGTTCATCGAGCAGTTCGTGCAGCACACGCAGCTCCGGCGAGCCGACGCGCGACGCGTGGTAGGGGGACGATAGGGGGGCCGTGATGTCGGAGTCCGCGTCCGCGTGAGCTTCTTCCTCGCGCTTCCCACCTGGCATTAAAGCCGCGCACTGGACACATACGTCTACCCCGCCCCACTACAGCCGCTGACGGTTCGGGAGCGAAGGTGCATTTTAGCGGTGAGGCTAACTCACAGGCTGTTGGAACAACGACAGTTGTTTAATACACTAGTCGATTTAGTGTATTAGACAACGAGCATTTGTAAAACTACATTCTTCTAACTCTAACAAGAAATGTTGATATGTTAGTTCTAGGATTGGAGTTGAACGGATGCTCAGGTAGAAGGAAGGAAGAATAACTGGAATTTAAAAACTTTTTTTATCTTTCCCCATTATTAGACTACATATTATGATATTTTTTTTAGTAATAACAGTATTCATTGGCTTATTAGTTCGCACCCCATAGTTATTAATTGGCTCTAAACACATTTAATCAACTTTATTTATTTGTGTGTGTTTGTACTTATGCCAGTAGCACTTTTTACGTTTTTACCAAGAACGGTCCAAACCCCACTCTTGTTACTACTGTATTAATGCAAATAATTCAATTTCGTTTTCCCTGGCATGAAGGTTCCTTACAGTTTCTTTACTTGTTGTTTTATAGGGCCTACAACAAAAGATGAAATCACAAAAAAAGTTGTATTCAGAAAATGTTATGTGTGTTTTGGAAGAAATTTCAATTACATAGGAACATCCTAATCAAAATTTCGATGTTGTGCTAAAACACTACAAATGTACTTTAAGGAAGCTTTTATCACTTGTATTCACCATAAACATCATAATCTAAATTATTGTAATATTAATATTGAATGGTTTTAGTATCCTTTATTTTATAGCAGCTTTCCCAATGGGGAAAGAAGGTTTAATTTATAAATTATCGTATAAATAAAAATAAATAGCATGTATATCGACCAGTTGTTAGATAACATCGTTAATCGTTAGCCCAATGACAAATGGCAACTGGGTCTGGAACCGAACCTTTTAAAAAGCTACTGGCTTTTCTCAGATTCGAACCTTTGGATGCAAAGGCGAGCACTACAACAACTCAGCTATCCAACCAGTTTTTAACTTTAAACTTAACGTTAAAATTTATTGCTATAACTGATTTATGTGTTAAACCTGTCATTTTAGAGACCAGTGGGATTCACAAAATAATTAAAAGCGTTCTATAAAATATATATCTCTAATAATATTTTAAGTACTCTAAGAAAACTTCTTCAAAATTTGAACATTTCCAATTTAGGACTTTTCCCTTAAATAGACTTTATGAACTATAAGTATGGCAAATTTTAAGTTCCCATATTAAGTGGAGGTGGGAAATCTTTTGTGTAGGTTTGTCTTAAGTAGGTTCAATTAAACAAGAACATAGTTAAAAATAAGTCATGTTTATAAGGATTGTGTTGTTTAATTAATTACTCTTTCATGAGTATCATCATCTAAGGCGTTGTGTAATAAAATTACCACATATGTGTTGTTTCAGTGCATAAGCTCTCTGGGTCTAAATCCGTAGTAACGAGGCCAACAATGTGTTGGCCCATGAATATTCTGAGCGACTTATGAGCCACTCACCCTGCATGGCCATCGTCAAGGGTGGTGCGAGGAGACTGTAGCCACCACCGCGGGGAAAATCACCACCGAATCATACAGCATTGTGTGGTCAGTCATATTTATTTATTGTAAATAAATCACTAATTAATATTATTTTAAAAATGTAATCTATCCATGTAAAAAATTGCATTCTTCAATTTAAGTAAGCAGCTAAAAGGAAATAAGTTGTTTGAGTTAAGTTTTTAATGATGGTTAAATGTTTTGAGTTGGCGATGTTTAGTCGTAGTTTTTCTAAACGGAGAAAAGTTTGGCAGATTTTAAGCGTTGATAAAATGTTAGATCAGGCCATTTACACTTAAGTGAGCAAATGCGAAAGTTTAATATTTGTTTAAGCTTTCGTACTAGTTAAGTAAACTCAAAATCGTTTGAAATGTTCGAAACAAAGTTTAGACAGTATATTTCATAACACCTGATAAAAGCTATCGAGTTAGGCAGTATTTAAAATATACTGTATACATCGGCATATTAATCATTAAATTATTGTCACATTTATTAGACATTTTATAGTGGTTGATTTTAAACCTCACTTAGAAAATTATACACATGTAATGTTTTAGATAGTTATTTAGCACAAAATAAAATTTTCTACAAATAAAGTATAAGTCTAATAGTTATGACATAGTTTTAGTCTTCAGGCATGTGAGTATAAAAATTTATTTTCTATTTGTTTGCATAAGAAACGTAAATGAAAGCAATTTTAATTAGCACTCTTCAAGTAATCCAATTAGACAAAGTTAGACACGGTCTCTGTAATTAAAGCTTTTTTTCCATTCAAGGGCTCCTTTTTTTAATTGCTCAACCCCCATTTAATAATTCTTGGTGATTTCAAGTTAGACTTGGTGTGAAACTTATGTATATCCACAGCATTTGTAGGCCTAAACAATTCAACTCATAAACAATTTAAAGTAGAAAAATAATAAATAGTCTAATTTTTTAATTTGATAATTTTCATTAAAAAGTTAATTATGTGTTTTTCTAAGAAGGTTGATTTTCCCATTTAGCTTGTGAGGCATTTAAATATCAATTGAGAATAAAACAATTTGTTTTTTTTTAGGACAAAGCAACTTAAATGAAAACGTTTCTTGGTATGAAAACTGCTTGCTAGTGGTAAATTTATTTAACGAATGGATGAAAATAAACATAAATGTTTGTTTTATTAAATCCCGTGATGGTTTATATTGGGCTTTGTGATTATCACAAAGCCTTGTTTATATTGTGGGTGTGCCATGACTGTCTCTGAATAAAAAAAATATTTATTTCAATATTTGTTTACAGCTTTGTTCCCTTGCTTATATTTACAGTTAATATTTACAGTACTTTTTCACTCTCTCAATAGTAAAAAAACCGTTTCTTTGTTGTCCTAGGACTGAAATCCAGCTGGTTGCTTAGTATATTAATTTTCATTTATTAATTTTGAGGTGAAGAAGTTAGAAATTTAAGTCTTATAAGGAACATTGTTTGTAAATAATAGAAAAGTAAACGCTGCATACTACTTACTTTGTAAATATTACCTCGAAAATACAACTTTATAGTTAATATTTTAACGATCAAAAGTCTAATTCAGCATTATGATAAAAATAGCGTTGTTCATCACTCGGAGCAAAAGTGTCTTTTTTATGCTTAATCGTTTTTGAAAAGTCGGCTCCGCCTTCTTTTGAAAACACGATTGCACCCCCAAAAAGACCCACTTTTGCTCCTAGTGATGAAAACTACTATTCCATTAGCAACCATCTACATATTAATTCAACCAACATCGTTAGTTTTCAAGATTTCTAGTTGTGTTTTTTCTTAAGTTTCATATACGATCGTATACATTTGTCAATATTTAAGATTTGGATGGTATTAAAGCCCAAAGTATGGAACACTTTTCATTATTAACTTTTATCGCTTTTGATACCCGTAGTTTTATATGTTAAAAAGGCAAAGTGTTTTTCATATTTATTAAGTTGAAAAAACTAAAAACACATCAAAGAATTATTGAAAAATGTTAATCTATTATTTTTATATTTAAAAATGCTTTTACTCGCATGTTTTGTTTGTCCTCTTGTGGCTACATAATTAATACCACGAACATAATTCTACCAGAAATACACAAAATGAGCAAAAATTAATAAATACATTCTTAAAATGTAAACGAAGTTGTAAATCGTTCAAACAAGTTAAAGTATTACAAAAAATAAACTTTATTTCCTGACGTTACACACATATTAGGCAAAAAAGCAACCATTTAGAGAAACAATATTTAGAGATAATCATCACGCACCAAATAATAAAACAGAACAAACAATCCTGAGTAACACAAATATGTTTTCCTACCACTGCATGGAAATAATCACATTGCCACAGCTGTAATCCTACGCAAAACAGTTCATTTCCGTTTTCCGGTCCTTTTCCGCTCTAGAGCGGTAATGGAACATTGGCGCACGCTAAATCAAGGTTATTTTAAATCTACAATAGGTTAGAACGGTAAAGAAGGTGACGTCACAACACAGACTAGTTTCTATTGGTCAGAAACAACATGACAATCACCATAATTATTACAAATTAATTGTAGTTGCTTTGCTCTGAATCAGCTGATTTCACGGTCAGTATTTTGATAACACTAATTTCCGGTTACACATCTATGCAAGTGATTACGATTTATTACAGTTATTAAGTTAATTAATGAAAGTTAATGAAGTTAAATTTAAAGTTGATATAATTGTGTACGTTTATTAAATACATTTAATCGGCTGTAATTATGGTGGTAGGAAAAATATTGTGTGTATTACGAGCACAAATAGTCATTGCCGCTCTCGAAATGTTTGGCCGCACTCAGCTGACGCTTCGTGCGGCCAACTACATTCTTGAGCGGCAATGACGTTATTTGCGCTCTTAATACACAAATAGCTATTTCACACCCTGAATCGCGGCACCACGTTTATACATACTGCTGCCAACTGTCCAACATTAATGTTCCAGATACGGTTGGCAGCAGTGCGCAGTCAGGTGACCGGTGACGTCACTGCATGATGACGTCACGGCTATTTACGACCCAGGTAGGACGTCACTGATGAGCTCACGGATGCCAGTACCCTCTGTTGCTCTATTTGTGACCGAGTTATTTTGAGGGGTCCCCAGAGCTGGAGCCACTCTCTCGGCAGGTTCGACATTTACGTCTTATTAGGTCGATAGAAAAAATCCTAAACTGGCATGGACTAAACTCGTCAGGAGGTTTAAAAAATGATGCCAAATATTTATATTTCTACTCCTTATAAGTGTAGCTACGCTCGCTGTGAAATTGGATTATAATGTTTTAAGTGTAGAAATAATTGTCATTAAAATAATTTAAGACACATTTGGTGGTTAATTAAAATATATACATATAAGAAAAACACAGTCATGTTGTTGTAATTATTTATTTTTTATTTATGTGCAATAGTTTAACTATTTATATGAGATGTTTGGAAGCAAAGACTTGAATGAGTTTTATTTTCAAATGCGAATTAGTTATTAGCAAGTTGGGTATTTAAATTAAATGAACTAAATATACAACTAACTGTTGATTATATAACGAAAAATTATATTTCTTATATTTATTTACAAGAAATGTTATTAATTAATTTAACATTTTTTGCATTTGATCAAGAATTTTTGATAGGCCTATGCCTTTAACCCTTTGGATAAATATGCTTGTATATTTAATTTGTAGAATGACCGATGTGTTAGTGTATTCATTTAATAAAGATTGGCTTGGTAAACGGAGTTAATGACTCCACGAGGGAGGCGGTGTTTTCATCAACTGATATGTTCGCAAGATAGACGGATGTTACAGAACACCTGCTCTGCGATCACGAACATACTTCCCCCACAAATATGATTAATGAGCATTTAGGTAATTGGTAAAAAGTTATTTGTTATTCAATCAAAACAATTGTCAACAAATTAAAATCAATAAAACGCTTGAATAAGATTAACTAGGCCTACTCATTCTTACGTTTCTATAACCATTTTACGAAAGTTCCCCCTGAACATAAGCAACCCACATTTTATAAAACTCTATAAATAAAAAAAAGGTAATAAGTTTATTTTTTAATGTATTTTTTATTTAAAATATAATGATTAATAAATTTAATAATCGTATGGCTTTTAGTGGAGGGAGATCAGCAATTAACTGATAGTTCTCCTCGCCTCAAATGCCTGCACTTTTTTGTTTTCTATGCAGGTGGACCAACGGCTTAACGTGACTTTCGAACCACGGGAGTGGCCGAACGATCTTTTTGTCCACCGAGCCGGGATATAATATAATACTCGCCTACGGCTCGATGGGGGCTCCGCCCCCATGCCCCCTTAGGGGTTGTCCTGCATTCGTAAATTACTTAAGAGCCGATTTGAGGCAGGTTAGTTCCACCGAAAAACTGGTCCACCATGACAGTAAGAAAAACGGCTAATACACACTACCCATAATCAACAATAATAAAAAGCTTTGAAAATCGCCTATGGCTAGTTTTTAAAATTACTTCCTAAGTTCCCCTTAATTTGTAACATTGAGAGAGAGGTGAAATCAGAATCAACCATGCAAATATTTTAGGTATCGTGCTGAATGGAGGCTCCACCCCTTACACCCTAATTAGTTGCCCCTATTCGTAAATTGCTGTATGTAAAAATCTCAAACACTGAACAACCTAGTTGAGGCCTTCGCTTCCATACCCCCTCGTTGTGTTCGCCGAATTAGTTTGTAGTTTACCAAGTGTCAAACGTTAAAGATCTTCCCATAATATTTTTAATTAAATTTTTAAGGATTTTATACGCAACTATACTGTAGTAAACGAATTGTCGGGGGATTTGAAGCCATGCCTAGCCTCACTCTTCTAGCGCAAGAAGTATAAAATAAAGAAACATAATAAAATAGACGACAAAGTAGAATGAATAAGCTAAATAAAATATTTTGAAGATCAATGAAGAAATAAACAATTTACCTGAAACAAAAATAGAAAAACATGAACAAACGGTTTGGAACCTGCCAAAGACCCCTGTTAACTATTCTTGTCACTTTCCTTAAATTATGTCGAAGTTAGGGTTACAGGGATATTTTACAAGTTCAGTGAATGCAAAATTCGAACTTCAAATAAAATATGACTGTAGTTAGTTCTACAAACAAGTTGTATGAAATTTAGTAGTAATAAAAGTTGTAAATAGGTCTTAAAGTAACGATTTGAGATACGACAAAAAGTGAAAGGTTTAAAAGTTAGATTTATGTCACCAATTCACAAACAACCTATACTTTAACAGTATAGGAAACAGAGAAATCCGTTTATATTCAACAATACATGATAAACTGGCATTGATTATGAATTATTATTTACGAGTTCAATTTTTTAGCACTGTTACACTTCTAAATACAGTGAATTTCCTTTAAATATTACTGTCAAGCTAAGTTAATACAAAAGTTAAAGCTTATGGGGAAGCAACACGCAAAATTCAGCTAAATACAGTAAAATTAAACAAAATGTTTTTAAAAAACAACAATAAACAAAAACAATAAAAAGCAATAAAAAAACTTGAAATTCCGAAAAAATTCCCTACTTCAAGCTCTGTGTATCGAGTTTGGCATATTTGAAACAAAGTTGTAGTAAAAGATCGTCTCAAATATTTTATAGGCCCAACCGTTTTTGCCGCTAGAGCAGAAGAACTAAAATAATTATACATTTAGTGAAGGACTACGTGGTTGATAAATCTAAAAAAGAAAAAAAACTATACAACTCCTACATGATATTACACAAGTATATCTTGGCGATTTACGGAGGAAGATACAGCAATATGTCGAGTTTTTTGTTTTCAAAATAACCTAAATTTCAGTAATTTAATGTGCCTTTGATAAGTTTGCCTTGGGAGAGCTAAACAAGAAACGATACAAATTAATTTTATTCCTATAAATATATCAACCTATATTAATCAACCTATATTATGTGAGGGGGTAAAATTTGAAATAATTAATGTAAGGATTAATTTGAACGTGTAGAATTTGAAGTAAACGTCAATATTAAAAATGTCACAACATTGCTAGCCAAATGGAAGAAAATTGGCCATAAGCAGATACTTCACTCAATTCCATTTTAAAGTGCAAGCTGAATTTCGCACCCTAATATAATAAGAAGTGAAAGATCTTGTTACAAGTCTTGTTAACAAGCGCACATTTCATTGACCATGGTCCCTCTCTTAAATCTATAACCATTGGGATGATGGTTAAATGATTACACAACTTAGATTAAGGGGTAATGCAGTACAGCCGTGGTACAGTAGATCACATTACAGGTTTAGTTCTCGGACTTATATTATTGAACAAATTTAACTACAGTACGTGATCTACTGTACCACGGCTGTACTGCACTACCCCTTAATCTGCCGTACCGACACTTCACGAATTTCTGATACCCCGATGAGTGAGTCAGTTACACATTCGGGAGTATATAATTTAGATTAACAACCATGTATTTACATTTTAAATAGTATTTCATAATCCTAAAATCAAAGAGTAATGCCTAGAAGACATTTTCTAATATACTATTTATTAAAACAATTTACTCACCGTCCCCTCCATTACAGCTATTAAATATAATTATGAATTGTAAAAGGATAATGCCATCAGGCTAAAGATGAAACTATAGTGTGTACGAAATCACATACGAAATAAATTGTGTAATTTATTTTGCAAAAGCTTTCATAAACATTACAAGATATTAATTTGCTTGGGTCTATGACATTTCATCCAGAATCTAGATGGTATTCCACGTAAAAAGGGCTTTGGATGTAGTCCAACTAAAAGACTCCTGGGCAGTGCTCGGAAACTAATGCATATCTGTGTCTGGGGATTTTGTTTGGAGCATTTAGAAAATTAGGTAAGAAATACATCATTCGAACATGAGCGTTTCTCTTACCCAATTTTGTTATGATTTATTTTGGTTCAAAAAGTATTACGAATGAAGTAAAATATATCTTCAAGCAGTATATTATGATTAAAATAGGTTAATTTATCGCTTAAAGTCCTTAGGTATCAAAGGTTTTACCTCCATTGAATGCCAAAATACCTCAAAGACCAGAATAAACTAGTTTTAAGCGTTTTTATGAAATGAGTAATGTTTGATAATGATAATCTATAAGGAAATATATGATTTTTAAAGAATTTTTGGTGCATGAACATTTAAATTTCAGTAAACAAGTTTTACTATGGAACATTTGCTGTGATTACTATAGGAATAAAAATGTATTTCCTAAAACCTTTAGAACTCTTATTACAAATTTAAATCTAAAGTTTAAAAATGCATAGAACACATGTCAATGCTAAAGTTTTTTTTTTTCTTTGGCGATTTCGTTTTAAGCTACAAAAAATTAACTTTTCTGGGTCCACAACAGTCTATGTTTTTGTCATTTACTTTTGATTTGCTCGTACTTAATTATTTAACTAATTCCTTACAATTTTAAGCTCATAAAATAACTTAAATATTAAATAATTATTTTATTTTAGTATAAGTTACAAAACTCTGCACAACTCTCAACATTCTTGAAAAAATGAAATATTAAGAAAACTACTCTTATAATATTAAACATAAAAAATTCCATAAAAACTATTTTGCTACAAATAAGACTGATTATTCTGTGAGAAATACTACCTTCAAGCAAAAAGGTATCTAAAATGAATAATATAAGAAGAGTGTCATTTATGAAAATATTAATATAAATAAATCATTATATATAAAAAGCAACAATAGTAGAAGACGAAATTTGTCTACTGGAAATACTAGAAAATTGCATATCCAGCAGTTATATACAAGCCAGATAAAATATACTTTCTTCAAACTTATAGAAAGGTTTTTTTTACAATAATTAATATCAATGCGTATTCGAGACCTGTAAGCGTAATGTGAAGCTAGTATACTTCGTGCTGCTATAAAAACGAAGCTGGCCTACATCTTCGAAAACTATTCTAGAAAAATATTATATATTCACTAGTGCTAGTAAAAATGAGTTTTCATATATATTTAGTACGTGTTGTGTTACAAATGTGAAATGAAAGTAATGAATGTGAAACAATTGAACGAGAAGAGCAATAGCCTGCAGGAATGAGTTCTTCTGTGTTACGTGATGTTATAGGACTGTATGTATGCGAATGATGAAACATTTCATAATCACAAAGAGATCGAATAAAGTTTTTGTATGAAGTAAACATATGGGAGGTCTAAAATGTTTCTAGGTCAAATATTTAGAGTGATTTAGGTTTTGTTATTGTTTAGAAAATTATTGCGGACATTTTCCATTACTGATTTTTAAAAACATCAATAATCAGGATGGAAAATTTCCATGATAATTTACTTAACAATATCATAAACTCATTGAACTTTAATCAATGAGTTTATATTGTGTTAAATTTGGTTTAATGCGATCTTGTGATGTTTTAATTTATTGATTGATTTTGATAAAGAAAAGGATAAATTTAGTTTCATGATTTAATTACAATATATTCTGAAACTACATACGTAATATTTGAGTTAATCTAGGAAAAGTAATACTTATGTACTGTTATCAGTTTATTTGTAAGTTTACACAATTTTTTTATATAAAATTATGCTTCCCTTCCAAATTAGTTTGAATCTCAAGAAAGATATTTTAATTAAGATTTGTTATAGATAAACAATATGAATATTCACAAAGAAAGTCATAACAACAATTTAAGGCTTAGGAGCTCCCTAAGGTTTATCAGGACATTTAAACTTTAAGAAATCTTTTAAGAATATGATCCATTTGTATCGATTGTTTTAATATTTTTATTTTTACAAATCTGTCGACTTGCACGGTTTAACTTTAGGTAAATGCAACACAGTATGTATAGTGTTACATTGTATTGTATTGTCAAAGCTGGCCGCTCGAGGCCGTGCAACGTGCAAAGTGCTACCTGAAGACCCATGCTGAAATCTTAGGTTAGCTTACTTGCTGGGCCCTCCACTGCAAAGCATGAAACCTCAGGATTAGAATGGTACATAATCAAACAATAGTCTTAGATTATACAGTATCTCACCAACGATGACCATATATCTCATTGGTTTTGGACGCTAATATTTGCATCCAAACTTGAACTACTTCCTTTCAATGTTCTACACATTTTTACTAGATCAATCATAATATTACATAATGATATTATGTAAGAAAGGAAAGTTCAAAATATTACTTATATGTCAAAGTTGAATGAAAATATTATAAATACTCGAACAATAAAACAAACATTTACATTAAGATGATTACCATTGACTCGAAACATTTTTATAGTGATTAATAAAAAGGTTTTGCAAAATCTTGACATTAGTTATAAATTTAAAAGCAAATTTAAAACAAAATAAAACCATAATCTATGCCAGAACTCACGAAATATGTATTGAAAAAGTAGGTTGAATAAAACTATTTTAAATTATTTAGAAAACAATTCAATAACTTAAATCATAAATTATGGACAAGTTGATTAGGTATGTTCTTTTGCTGATTCGCAATAAAATCATTGCCATTCTTATTGAATTTTTAGAGACATTAGATTGAGTGATACCCTGGTAAATAGGACAAAAGGCTACTTCCTATAAATGGATGGTAAAATTGAAGACGGCAAAGGAAGGAAGAAAGTACATAATGAACTTACTAAAATTAGAAAGCACCACATTAAAATAACCAATAGCAATGTGCTCGAGGGTTATGGCTATTGCAACTCAGGTGACCCGGTCCAGAAGAGCTGTAACCTAAATTGGCTGTTTTAATAAAACCGAGTTTTCTTTGTCGCCATTAGATTTTATGACCTATGGGATCTTCCATTCATGACCCCATGCCAACCTCGTTTTTAGTTCCTTGTCAAACTGCCCAAACACCTCCATGCAGTAGTCGTTAATAAGTATTAAATACTTTTAAAGATCTTGAATTAAGACAGTTAAGATTTGTCATTTACTACAACAAGTATTTAATCAAGTATGCAGGAGCAGTATCTATTGAAAAATGTATTGTTAAAAACGTATCGGTTGAAAAATGTAGTAACATGTTTTATCGTTGAAAAGCGTGATTTACTAATTATTGGTGTAAAATATTTGGTTCGTTAATTTTAAATATGAAATATCAGTAGGAATTGTCCATGTTTGAGATGCAAAAGAAAGAAGATAATCTTGAATCCTTGAAAAATAGTTTTTGAGACTTCATAAAACTTTAAACATCAAAAGAGATCCAAACTAAAGGAAGAAACAACCGATAGATTTTTGGAATTCTTAATCCTGAAGAGCTAAAGAGCACTCAGAAAAACTTAGTCATAGATCAAAGTACTATTAAAGTTGATAAATATAACAAAAATAAAGTGACATAGAACATACGTTTGAATTAAATTCCCATTTATATTCGTGTTATAATTCATGACAATTTTAATATAAGGTACTCCTGATTGCGTACCTTTACTAACGTTTAACTTTCCTCTAAACATTTTTCGATCTTAAGTCAATCCAGTCAGTAAAAATAACATCAAGTCAGTAAAAATATAATACCTTGAACCAAAATAATAAAAGATATAATTCTAACGTGCAAATAATTTTTTGCTCTGCATTTTATTTAGCAACATATATATTATAACAATAGTTGAGTTTCTTTTGAAAAGGGCTATTGAAAAATTAATGACTTACTCTAGTTATTATATAAACTATACGATTTATTAAAAATAACTAAATGTCTTTCGAGAAGTAATTTTATGCCATTTATATTTTGATGAAATTTCATCGCATACTAACTGACATTGGTAGATTGATGAAATTAAATAGCCGATAAATCAGGTGTTGGGTGGTAATTAATATGGAAACTGCATCAGTATTTTAATGTTTGCATAAAAAAATTTCATGCAAATGAAGGAATAGGGCATAAAATTATGAACTTAATTAACTTCCTTAATTTAATGAAAACTTCTCATATAGCCGGATCAAACCAGCGACTTCCCTACCATGGTTCCGAAGTTCGTCGTACACCAGTTATTCGCAAGATAAGATTTGACCCGAAATGTTTTATTAAGGAAAAAAGTCATAAATATATAATTTATAAACAGATAATTTCAGACATTCAAAACATAGACAGGTACAAACTATAATGTTGCTTAGCAATCCAAACCAAATCCACTTTAACCTAAAACAAAATTTTATTAAAACACCAAGATCCAAATTCTAGTAGCAATGGCTTACGACTACTATCAAGATTACAACCAAGGCTATTATGGGGACACGTATGGAGGGAATGAATGGGACTACGAGGAGGCTCCACAGCAGGACACGGAGTCCCAGAAGTTGAGAAAGGAACAGGAAATGATAGAGGCGATAGAGTCAAACCGTCTCTACCTCCGCAAGGTGAGGAAGAGGTGCGTCCAAGAGGACTTTGCCGATTTGGAAAAAACGCAGATGTTTCTGTTCGAGTTCTTGGTAGAGTCGATGGAGGTGAATGCTAAAAGTGAACTCGGTCTCGTGCCAGAATCGGAAGTAGATGAACCATTTGAGCTGGTGGCCAGGGTTCAGTTCCTGAACAACCCTTACCTTGAAATCAGGGAGAAAGGAGAGGTAATTGCAACCTTATCACTGTATCTTGTACTGAAAACAAGTACTGTTTGTACTGGAAAATATTTTCCATCCAGAATTATTTATTTATTTATTTTATTTTTTATTTTTGGTTGAACATGAGGGTTTTGGCTAAGAGGAATTGATTGGAGTTAGTCTTATTGCTAGAAAAAAATCCGGCTTTCGTCTTAGAACCCTTAGAAAGTTTCAATGTTATCCTCATGAATATTTTTGAAGCTACGGAATTGAACAAAAATCAGCTGATTTTTATATCTAAACCTCAATCTTTAACCTGTGGTTCAACAATGTTATACCGAAGTGCAGCACCATTTCGCCTGGCGAGTGAGGAAAGTGAACGAAATTTTCTCTCGAAAGGCGAAAAAGCTTTGTTTGAGAAAGTGACATTCCCCTTGGAACTACTATTAATAATATGACTAAAAAGGAAATTTTTCCAAAGTAAATCTATTAACTAATTTGAACCATTCGTATTCCTCGAGTATTCTATAAAGTTACTCTAACCCAAATGTTTCTAATAAACAATGGTTTCTATGAAGGAAAGTATTTACTGAATAAATTGTGAAAGCTTTAAGATCACTTAACAGTAGTTAAAATTAAGTAAATATTCTTTATTCCTAAACTGTATATTACTGTAGCTTATAGCATATGTAACCCATTATAAATATTATTGAAATTACTATGATTTATTTTAATAGAAAATGGAAACAAGTGATTCAGTAGTTGGTGAAACTGAATATTTTGAAACGGTTGGCAATGCTGGCCTGAACAACGCTGTGAATTCTGGAAAAACCGTCGGTGTTAGAAGTCCCTCAGTTAGAGAAAATGAATCCGAGCAACAAGAAGGATCAGTTAAAGCCGCACCTGCTGATACGTTCAACACCAAGTGGGAAATTTCGAGTGGTAATAACACACAGACTTAAGTACATGGAACTGTTATAAAATTTTTTATTTATTTAAAAAACTATAAAAACAAAGATTCAAAATAATAAGAAAAAAATAAGACTTAAGATCAATGATTTTTAACTCCACCTCTTTGATATATTATTGTTATTACTTCTTAAAGATCGTTCTTTATTTTACATTACTGAACCAATATACATACGAAATTCCTGAGTCTCTGAATAATGAATGTCATATAAATGTCATGTCTGAATAATGATAGAATGAAATAATTTTGGATGAGGAGAGGTGACATAAGAGAGTTCAATGGCAGAACAAAATTACAAAAATTTGCATTCCAGTTTCAAAATAATTATTGTGGTGAAAAATGATTCATCCAATTTGTGTCGTGAGCGATATCCTTATACACACATTTTTAAACCACAGTCATAGTTTTAATATCAAAATACTAACAGGAATGAAATATAAAGTACGATTTATCGACCTAGATTAAACAAGTGTTTCAAGAAAGTATTTGAAATAGTATTTAAAAAAGTGTTTGTCACTTAAAAAGTGTTTTTTTTTCACACAGGTAAATCATTACTGTTTTCAAAATCGGCTTTGGAAATCATCCAGGGTTTGGACAAGTCACCAATAAAAGTCCAAGTATCGAGATGTGTGGAGACTAAGGAAGAAGAAAGGGAAGTGGAAGACGATGAAGAAGGCATCGATAGTGGCTTTGATGATGAAATAGAAGTAAAAAAGGAAAGAAAGGGTATCTGTGAGCCTATAGGGTACGCTTTAGTGCGCCTTCCAGATCACTTCAGTCTCTCTGTCCTTCAGTCATGCAAGCCCGGGGTCATCCTACCGGTATCGTGCGTCCATAGGGACACGTGCGATCTGAAAAACGTTTTTGGAGTAAAAAAGGGACAGATGCAAGTGTTTATAAGACTTTCGTGTTTTGGTCAGGTAATCACTACCTCTTTCCAAAGCGTGGGGCCAGAACGTAGATACGTCTTCAAACCGAGTCCCCAACCCATCGTGGAGGGGCCAGAGGATTCAGAGGTCAACAGAGACACCGTGCTGAAGCCTATAGTTGCTGAGGAGGGGGTGGCAATTGGAATAACCATAGTTAAAGATGAGGACATCTTCCAAAAAAGTGTCCTCTGGAAAAGCAATCAGCCAAACTGTGGCTGTCTCGATAAACCCTCAGTCACCGATGAATTCGAAAGTCCACCTTTAAGTTATCCACGACCAAGCGATAATGCTTTATGTCGGGGTGACGTACCATCCAAGCAGGCGGGAAAACCTTTCTGTGGTTGGCACAATTTGGTGAGCAAGGAGATCAAAAACAGTCCAGGAGGAAACTGTGGATGCCTAGATGGCGTGAATGTAATCAAAAGCCCAGTACCGTTAACAGAAAAATCACCAACTTTTAAAAGTCAATTTTCCTTAACAGAACCGAGTTCAGAAAAAATAGTTCATAATAAACCTTCACGTATTGAAAAAATGCTTCTAAAATCCAGTGAAAAGCCCAGTGAAAGTAAAGAGAAAGTGGCGGAAAAGGTGTTGAAGCCTGTGGTTGGGGTTGGAATTCACCCTGAACCTGTGCACTGTAATTGCGACTGTGGCCGGATAAGGAACTCTATCGAGATGAAACCCATTATGAAATATACTTGGCAGCCGAAATAAACTGTGTACAATATAAACATTATTTACATTTCTAGCAAAATTATATCAAAGTTTCAGCACATTATTTTCTTTAGAATGAAAACTGAAATAAGGACTTTGGATAATGTTGTATTCAAATGGTAAAAAAACATATAAATAATTTGTCGGAGTAAAATTTTCTGTGTCCAAAAGTTGATAAAAAAAAAAAAACATATCAAAATGAGTATAGGAAAACTGATTAAAACGAAGAAAGGACGGACAACGACACAATGATGTATAGTCCTCGGGCGACCCAGAAACATTTAATGATCAGCGGCGACCTTTTATACCGTCCGACACATAGTCTTTCATAGAGTTGATGAAATAGAAAACTTACACTTCTAAAACTTTAACTCTAAATTGATAACGTCATTTTATTTCTCAAAAACCAATTCCGTAAGATACTTACATCATACAAAAGTAAATTAATGGCAATACCACGATTACTTTCTGTAAGAATTTAATTTCATCTAAGTCGTAAGTCATATGAGTTAAAAATTAAAGTTTTAAAATGAAAAGTTACTGTGACAGTAAATACAATTTATCTATGAGATAAACCTCTAGAAAAACTAATCGTTAAACATTTTGTATTTAAAAGTCAAGAGACGTATTTTTTATTTTTATTATAAATGATATTTTTTCAAAACACCGCTCTTTTGCTTGTTAGTTTATTGGCAAAACCTTGTAATATTCATTCCCATTGCAAATGTAGGGCAGTGCACAATGGACAGAGACAAAGGTGTTTTGTTTGCAGAGCCGGTCTTTTACTGGGCGTCTGAAGCGCCATAACTATCAACAATCCCATCATGCACTGCATTCTCACACGATAACCATCTTTGTGTAACACTAAACCATTATAGATACTACTAGGTTTTTAAATGTCAAAACGTTAAATTATTTTAGAAATTCACTAAAAATAAAATATGTAAACAGTGTAAAAACTAAACTTTATAATTGTTGAAAATTAAACAGTTTTAAAATTGATATAGCATCGATATCATATCAATGAGTAACGAATATTATGAATAAAAATATATTATTCTCATCAAACTGATAAACATGTGGTTCATTATCTTAAATGTCTTTGTACATAGAAATATTAGACTTTTCAAATCGTCGTGTATACTGTAGTTACAGTACACAAATTCACTTTATCTAAACCTCATAGAAAAAATATGACGGTTCCACAATTAATTTAAATGTTGTATTTATTTTATGTAAGTTTAAAATTATCGTTCATTACTTCTATATTTTGCTTTTAACTCAAAATATATGTTTTCACTTAATTCTTATCTATAGTGAAATACCAGTCTGTAATGAATTCGATAAAATGATTTCACAATAAAGTAATACAAATGTATACTCTCTTGCTCTTACTTTACAAATTTCTCTTGAAAGCTCAAATGAATAAATACACCCTAAAAACTTCTCCTCGGAGTTCTACGCAAAAGTGGGATTTTAGCTTTTTTCGAGATAAAAATATTGAAGTCCATTTCAACCATCAGCAAGATTCGTGAAAAGCAACAATACTTAGAAATAATATCGTGCAGTCCATTTAAATGTTAAAACATACACCCGTCAAATCTTTTTGTATAAAAGTTGACATTTTAATAAAATTATTTAAATACTTTATGAATAAACGGTAAACGTAAAAGAATTTTATTTGAAAAGTACACTTTAAAATGTACTATTTTCAATAGCCTTGTAAAAAGAAATGTTATTCAGATTTTAAATATTAAAATACATTTTTGTTTAATTTCCAGACGGAATAAATAAGCAATTGAAAATGCTAATATCCTGAAGTAAATTAAAGGTATCACTAAACATATTTTTAATGAAGACAAGATTAACATTTCATAAGTATTCCAAAACACATTCCCCGTGATAAATATTGCACAACATGTTTCTATTATTCAGGTAAGACAATTCAATATTAAGAAAAAACTAATATTGCACATAGTCTTTTATTTCTTCTTAAAAATACAAGTATTCCAACAAACTTCAATCCTAAACATCATCAAGATGCAAAAAACAAAAGCTCTAAATTTCATTTGAAAAAACCCAAAGGAACTTTTTTAATAACCTTATCGAGTAACGTTGTAAACAGCAGGTCATACAAACAAGATCATTATAGATAAGACAGAACAGATAAAGATTCAATGCTGATAGTATATGATTCAACATATACATTGAACATAAACGTTGACACTGTAGATCATGTGGACCGTTAAACAACCATGGCCGGTGAATGGTTCGAGCATAAAAAATAATAGGTCAGATAAACTGTTTGGGACAGAATGTTTCACTAATGCAACCATACTACATCCTGAATCATGATTTTCACTTTAACACATTTTCTAACAATACTATGTATTATATTCAACTTGTTTGAAAAGTTCAGATCAACAATAGTGTTCGAACTATTGGTGTTATATAATATAGAATGAGTTATGTTGATATTAAACATAAAGAGAAACTAAGGAACATCAATGATTCTCAAATACAACAAATTTAATTGTTAAATATACTGTATACAGGTATCTTAGAGGTATTATGTTGAGACAAAGGAAGTTACAAAGGACGAGCATTTTTTAAAGAAAGGTTTAATGAACATAATTGCATCATAGGTTCATTTAAAGGGTCGGTGGGCTTTATGATGGGTCTGATAGGTTCAAAAAGGAAATTTATTCCCAAAGTTTTACTGTATTATAATTTTAGGACTCCAGAAAAGAATAAAAATAACAAGAAAAATAAACTGTTCGCGATAAACATACATGCCACATGAAGTTCGAAAATCACTTTCTCCAATGATTTATAATATCCTTTTACATTTCTGATCATCTCGTTTGATACCTTTGTAAATGTTGAAATGAGTTTATAATGTTGAAATGAGTTTATAATGAAGCCAAGTTTGCCTAACCAACACCGCAGAGGCATTGATGGTTTACTTCAATCACTGGATTACTTCATCAACTTTTCACGTAAAATTACTTTCATTTGGTTATATAAATCCTTTATTTAATCACTGGATGTTATTAATTTAATCCAATACTAAGAAACAAAAATCGCTAATACTTGCTAATTACGTACTTTGCCATACAAAACTGCTTACATCCTTCTTAAGCAGTATTTCGTGATATGAGTTCCCACATTAGTAGAATAGGCTGAGACTTAGGCCCACTTCCGGTTTGGCGTGACGTCACTTCCGGTTTGGCGGGAAAAGGAAGCAGGGTTGCCAACCCCTATGGGTTAGAATTTCCCTGCAAATTCCCTGCAGTGTTACCAACTCATACCATTCACTATAAAGTATACACTATAAACCATATACTATAAGATATACACTATATTACTCTATGGTAGAGGTGTGGAATAAAAACTAATATTGTGGGTTAGTAAAAAACTATATTAAGCTATATATTTACAATATTGGTTAAAAAAAACTATACTAAACTATATATTATAATATTTACATATTTACATTACTCTTCATTCCCATCCCCCTGCCCTCTTCCTTCTTCTTCCTCCTCCTCCTCCTCCTCTCCCTCCTCTTCCCCTTCCATGTCTTCTTCTTCTTCTCCTCCTGCCACCTCTTCTCCTTCTGCTGCCATCTCTCCTCCTGCTGCTTCTCCTCCTCCCACCACCCCCTCCAGCTCCTCCGGTGGGACAAGGAAGAGCTCGCCGTGGTTCACTGCAACAGAAGAATACCACGGCTGTGATTGGTTGGAATAAGAAGGTCTCTGATTGGTGGATAATGGGCGTGCAGCGCTCTGATTGGCTGGTTGGTAATTATACCGCCGACCGCTGCTCGTCCTCGCTCTCTTTGCGTCAGGCTCTCGTAGCGAACGGACGTAATGGAGTCGGTTGTCGAACCTGTTAAAGTTCTAAATGAGGACCAGACTTACATAAAGAAATTCAGACTGTATGGTCTTAGAACGATTTTCAAATTTACTAACCCTCCACCTGAAACAAATGAAATTGATTGGCTAAGGCAAGGTTTTGCTAAGATTGTGAATGAAGTAAAAGGCCAATGCCATGAAAACGATATGCTAGGTTTCACTTTGCAGAGTCTAAATTTGAAATCTAAAGACCCGGGGTACGTAGCTTTTCGGCCCTTCAACGAAGTAACTGAAGATGTTTTGTGGGAAATTTTTGGCGGAATTATTCAAAGTAATTCGGAATCTATCAAGTCGACAGACACTTTTAAAGTAGAATGTACTCGAGTTAATCTCCCTGTAGGGTCTGGAACACGCAGGAGACCCGGTTTATACAACACATTTGAAGAAGAGTGTAAAGCTAGGAAAGGGATTGTTGTTATTAATAATAAAGACAATCTGTGTCTGCCTAGGGCGATAGTAGTCGCGATCGCTAAGGTTACCGGTGATTCAGATTATAATTCGATTAGAAAAGATAAAGGTAAAAGACAGACAGTTAGGGCTCAGGAGCTTATGCGTAGAGCGCGTGTTGAGATATCTAATGGTGGAGCGGGTATCCCGGAACTCGAGAAATTTCAAGATTACCTGAAAGAGTTTAAAATTACAGTGTACAACTATGACTGTAAAGGTCGTGAAGTTTACTTTGAGGGGCAAGTAGAAAACCCAAAATTCAAAATTAACTTACTTTTCCATAATGGCCATTACAATGTAATCAATTCACTAACTGCTGCCTTTGCCTGCACCTATTTCTGTGAAGCATGCCATGTCCCCTATGACCATAAACCTAAACACCGCTGCTCTAATATATGTCCTACTTGCCAGACTATCTCACCCCCCTGTAAGCTGGAGCACCAAGGAATCGATTGTCCTGAATGTAACATGACTTATAAAAACCAGGCCTGTTTTATAGCTCACAAAATTGATAAATGCCAGTTAGTAAAGAAATGTCTTGATTGTGGTAAACTAGTAATGATCAATGAAAGGTCCAAGCCCCATCAATGTGGGGAGGTGTACTGTAAAGTATGTGAAGAATTTATGGACCCTAACCATAAATGTTATATGAAACCCAATGAAAGCCAACCGAAGGGGAAAAACTACTTATTTATTTTCTTTGATTTTGAAACTAGGCAAGATGAAAACCTCCCTTCTGACCCAGAGAAAAAAGTTCATAAAGTTAACCTATGCGTAAGCCAGCAGTTCTGTGGACAGTGTCTAGGTTCAGGCTTCTGTATGGCATGCAAAAACCGTACAAAGATTTTCAAAGAGGACCCGGTAAAACAGTTTATGGAGTATGTGATGCAAGTCAGGAAAAAGTTTAAAGATGTTTGTGTCATTGCACATAATGGACAGGGGTTTGATTTCCAATTCATTTTAAAGTATACTCTGGAAGAGACTAAATTCACACCCGAACTGGTAATGAGAGGATCCAAGATTATTTTAATGGAAATGGATAATGTTAGATTTGTTGATTCCTTAAGCTACTTTCCCATGCCCCTTGCTGCACTCCCGAAAGCGTTTGACCTGCCTCCGGAGAAAAAGAAGGGCTATTTCCCGCACCTATTCAACACAACTGCAAATCAAAACTATGTAGGTCCGATGCCAGCGAAAGAGTTTTACTGCCCTGAGTCAATGTTTGAGAAATCCCATGATGACTTTGAAAAATGGTATAACGAACAGGTGAACAACGGTTATGTGTTTGACTTTCAAAAAGAGATTTTGGAGTATTGCATTTCGGATGTCGAGATTCTGGCCCAAGCGTGTATTAAATTCAGAGCCTTATTTTTAAAAGAATGCAGTGTAGACCTGTTTCTCGAGGCCGTGACTATTGCTAGCGCGTGCAACTTGGCTTTCCGCCGCAAATTTCTGAAACCTAATACAATTGGCTTGATCCCGAAAGGTGGGTACCGTCTAACGGATAATCAGTCAGCTATTGCTCTACAGTGGCTATCTTGGGAAGAGGAGAAGCGCGGTGTTAGGATTGAACATGCAGGCCGAGGTAAAGAAGTTAAAATTAATGGAGCGAAAGTAGATGGTTTTGATGGGGAGAATATTTATGAATTTCATGGGTGTTACTGGCATGGTTGCCCTAAATGTTTCCCTTACAGCCGGGAGGCCCCTCTGAAGGAGGATCCCTCTGATTCACTTCATTTGCGTTACCAGAGAACTTTAAAGAAAATTGAGAAACTCGTAAGTAATGTTATTGAAATGTGGGAGTGCGAGTTTAGGAAAACGAAAAAGGACGAAAATCTTAAACACTTGGACACTCTACCGATACTGAACAGTCTTCCCCTTGACCCGAGAGATTCTTTCTTTGGAGGTAGGACTGGTAATGCGAAAGCTTATCATAAATGTGTGGAGGGAGAGACTATTCAGTATGTAGATGTCTGCTCACTGTACCCATATGTAAATAAATACTGTAACTACCCCGTAGGCCACCCCGAAATTTATGTAGGAGATAGGGAGTGCAGAGAGCGGGGGCTTGATGTGGAAGGATTGCTCAAGTGTAAAATTTTGCCACCTAGGGACCTATACCACCCCGTGCTCCCAGTAAAAATGAACAACAAATTAATGTTTGTCTTGTGTCAAACTTGTGGAGAGACTTTAAATCAAGGGGAATGTTCCCATGAAAGTAATGAGAGGGCATTAGTAGGGACTTGGACGATGCAAGAGATCAGGAAAGCTGTAGAGAAGGGTTATGTGATTCTGGACATGTATGAACTCTGGGAATATCAAGTGGCGACTTATGAAACCGGTGGTCTGTTTACCGATTTTATAAATAAATTTTTGAAAATGAAACAGGAGGCGTCAGGGTTTCCTAGTTGGTGCAAGACCGAGGAAGATAAAGACAAGTATATTTTGGATTACTATAAACATGAGGGGGTAAAACTGGAGAAAAACAAGATTGCTAAGAATGGGGGTTTAAGGTCTTTGGCGAAATTAATGTTAAATTCATTCTGGGGAAAATTCGGGCAGAGGGAGAACCAAACCAAAGCCTCAATTGTTAGAGACCCGAAAGATTTCTTTCAAATGTTAATTAGTCCTGAAATAAAGATAAACATGATACAGGTTATCAATGAAGAAGTGTTAGTTGTTAGCTGGGAGTATATTGATGAGGTGGGAGAGGCGCTGAGAAATGTGAATGTCGTGATTGCGGCCTACACTACAGCCCATGCCCGACTCAAATTATATGAACACCTTGAAAAGTTGGGAGGTCAAGTCCTATATTATGATACAGATTCGGTAATATATTACTTGAGAGGTAATTTGTATAAAGTGCCTACAGGGGATTACCTCGGGGAAATGACCGATGAGTTAGTAGAATATGGGCCCGGGTCCTATATAGTTGAGTTTGTATCTGGAGGGCCGAAAACCTATGCCTATCTCGTGTGGTCAACCAACAAACAGAAATTGATCCCTGTATGTAAAGTTAAAGGCCTAACACTGAA
The DNA here is from genome assembly GCA_030545055.2 of Neoaliturus tenellus. Lineage (NCBI taxonomy): Eukaryota > Metazoa > Arthropoda > Insecta > Hemiptera > Cicadellidae > Neoaliturus > Neoaliturus tenellus. The sequence goes on along the minus strand of CM061533.1, from coordinate 187,354,055 downwards.
TCTTAAAACTTCTAAATTGGTAAACTTTGAAATATTAAAAGAAATGGTTTTGAGTGAATCCGCTCAAATATTACAAGTCGAAGAGAATAGAATTAGACGCACAAAAGATAAAAATATTGTAACAGTCACTGAAATCAAACAGTTTAAGATCACTGGTCCTAAAAGAAAACTAGAAGATAACTACGACACAGTACCCTATGGATTTAAACAACCTAAACTTACCTATTAGTCCCACCACTCAATAAACTTCTCCAACTCCTGCTGCTCCCTTCTCATTTCCTCAATCTTCCTTTCGAGGTCAAAATACCTACTTAAATACTTGTCCTGAATAAACTGGTTATATGGCCCATAAAGCCATTGCAGAGCGGTAAAAATCACAAGGAACATGTTAATTGTACGCCGCACACACCACAACTAACTCCCAAGAACAACAAGCAAGAAAGAGTAGGGGCATACCCCCTCCTACTTACCTAATCGTCGCCGAGTATCAAACCCCACATCTCTGCCTTTCTCTTATATAAAATGTCTCTTTTTTCCTCTAACTCATCTATCTCCCTACATAACTGAACCCAATTTGACAACTGTTCCTCCCTCCTCCTCTCCCGACCCCCGAAAAACACTTTACTTAAAAACACTATAACTGTTAGAAGCATGGTGGCAGACTGAAGAGAAGAGAAAGAGAGCTAGCCATGGAGGGAGATAGAGAGAGAGAGAGAGGCAGCGGGAGGGGAGGGGTGACCTCAATATTGTGGCACAAGCAGTTAACCTTTCAAAAGTGTGTCGTCATTGGTCATAATTAGAAAACTCGTGATTGGTTAAAATAAGCGTGTCACGTTGTGATTGGCTGTAATTATTTATTTCCCCCTCCACCTCTTTAATTTATTAAAATTATTAAATTATTTTTTCTCTTTATGCCCAACCTCCGTAGCGAACAGACGTGTTTCCTAACCTCAAATATGTCAGTACTACATTCCTACATATTTGATAACAGCCCTGTAACTGTCTTATTCGATTCTGAGAACAATCCATGGTTTAAAGCAAAAGACATATGTAATATACTAGGTTATGAAAATTCAAAGAAAGCAATCATTGACCATGTCAGAGCAAAACACAAAGTACAATGCGTAAACTTCAAGGGTAACTTTTCGTTACCCTTGCACCCAGACACAGTTCTTATTAGTGAACCGGGTCTGTATGGATTAATTATGAGATCCAAAATGAAAGTAGCTGAAAGATTCCAGGATTGGGTATTTGAAGTAGTCCTACCTACAATTCGCAAGTATGGGGAGTATAAATTAAGGAGAGAAAACTTTGAATTGACACATACCTTGAATCTAGCACTGGAAAACAATAAAAACCTAACCAGAAAACTAGTTGACCAAGCACCCAAAGTTGCAGTCATGACCGAAGATGAGGGGTTGAAACATGTATTCTGTGTCCTGGAGAAGGATGCATACTACAAACAGTATGGCTTAATGGAATATAAATGTATTAGGGCAGAAAAAAGACGATATAAAAGAGCGCTAAAGAGAGCAAAGAAAGATGGTTTTGTCCCCTGCTTTATGAGATACCCTGTGCCTAACGGCATAAATATACTAAACAGAGCCAAGGAGGTCATGCGTAAATATGACATGCACTATGAATCCGCACATAATAATGTCTTAACCTGTCATAACCTTGTAAATATTGTAAAGACTGTTTTAAATGAATAAAGAAAATGTGTGTGTATGTGTGTGTGTGTCCATGGAGAGGTCACCTGTCAAGGCTGGGTTAGCCCCTGGTAAGTCCTGACAGATGAGTGGGTTGGGTTAAACCCCATAAAACATTGTGTTTCCCACGACCGCCACGGACTAAGGGCCTAGTAGATTGAGATGCCCTGACCCGAGGAGGGTTTGGATTTCGCCTTCGAAAAGCCCGGTGTGAATGAAGGTCACTGGCGCGGCTGAAAAGTCCGTAAACCTGTATGTGTGAGCGAGTGTGGAAAAATAATGGAGGAGGCAATTAATTTGGAAGGCCTTCACAAACCATAGCGATGGTTGGGGCTATGGTTATAAAAAATATAAAAAAACCTGCAGGAGGACTTAACCATTTCTGTATAAAAATATAAAAAAAAATTGGGGTGCGGGGGCAGCAACTAATTTGGAAGGCTGCCACGCTTTCTACTGCGGTGGCAGGGGCAGTAGAATTGGGGGTTTAAATATAAAAAGACTAAATAAAAAGTATTAGTTTAAAGATGGATGTAAGGGAAGCTATTGCTAATGAACTTCATGCTCCAAGTAGGAAAAACTATGTCAGAAGAAAAGTTACACTAAAAGGGTTAAATGATCTCTACCAAGCGGATCTTGTGGAGATGCAACCATATTCGAAAACTAACAAAGGTTATAAATATATAATGACTATAATTAACTGTTTAACAAAATTTGCTTTTGCCATTCCTATTAAAAACAAATCGGGTCCTGAAGTAGCAAGAGCCTTAGAACCAATCCTAGCCAAATATAAAATAAAAAATTTTCAGACGGACCAAGGAAATGAATTTTTTAATAAACATGTTAACAAACTTATGAAAAAGTATAATATTAACCACTATCATACTTTTTCTGAATTAAAAGCAAGTATTGTAGAACGATTAAACAGAACACTAAAATCCCGTATGTGGAAACTATTTACAGCCAGGGGGAGTTACGAATGGTTAAGTATTCTACCAGAAATAGTAAAGTCTTACAACAATACAAAACATAGCAGTATAGGCATGAAACCAAAAGATGTAAGGCAAAAACATGTTAAAACTATTTTAAAAAAACTTAATAATATCAGGAAAAGCCCCCATAAAAAACCCAAGTTTCAACTCGGTGATAAAGTGCGAATCAGTAAATACAAAAGAGTTTTCAAAAAAAGTTATCTACCTTCGTGGTCTAATGAGGTATTTACAGTCTATGCCATAAAACCCACGAGACCAGTAACGTACATTTTGCAAGACCATAATGGTGAAATACTAAAAGGAGGTTTCTACAGCGAAGAATTATTAAAATCAACAGTAGGTGAAGTCTATCTCGTCGAGAAAGTGTTGCAACGTAAAAAAGATAAAGTGAAGGTCAGGTGGTTCAATTTCGACAGTAATTATGACTCTTGGGTAAATGTGAAGGACTTGGTGAAGGGAAAATTACAAATCCGTGACAAGGCCAAGTCGTAATGAGCGACCACAGTATCCGGGACGCGGCGGTATAAATTATCTTGCGGTCGTGACTACTATCTAATCGCTCAGGATGAAGGCTGAGAAACAGGATGTCACGTTTCCTGTCAGGAATTACGACATAGTAATGGGGTCTGGTGTTGTAAAAAATAATAAGCATGGAGTATTATTACCCGATTCCATTCGTTGCATTATAGCTGGCCCATCTAATTGTGGTAAAACAAATGTTTTATTCAACTTACTATTTGACCCTAACGGGTTAAGATTCGAAAACATTTATGTCTTTTCAAAGTCTCTTTACCAACCGAAATATCAATTATTAAAAAAGGTAATGCCTAAAGAGGTGGGATACTTCGCTTATGATGATAATAAACTAGTAGTTCATCCAAACGATAGTAAACGGAATTCTATTATGATTTTCGATGATATATCATGTGAGAAACACGATAATATTCGTAATTATTTTTCCATGGGGAGACACAAGAATATTGATACATTTTATTTGGGTCAGACATACAGTGCTATCCCAAAACAACTCATCAGGGACAACTGCAACTTTATTATCCTGTTTAAGCAAGATGAAACAAATCCAAGACATATATATAATGACCATGTAACCACCGATATGCCATTTGAGAAGTTCAAAGAAATGTGTGGTAAAGCATGGGTTGATAATTATGGATTCATTGTAATTGATAAGACTCGTGATCCTTATAAGGGGCGGTACAGAGTTGGTTTGGACACTTTTATTACGGAAATATAATGGTTCGCATCTATACATTTAACGACTTGACAGGGTTGAAAAGAAAACTACACAACGTCAAGTCCAATCTTTGTACATTTTATTATAAGGATAAAAAGAGATTTTGTGGTAATTACTGTAGTCGTAAACCCCCACATGGCTATCAATTTAATAAAAGGTGTTGGCGACACAAGAGACCCACATATTCAGCTATGCTACCCCCTGTGGTACTTTTGATGATATCCGCCAGTGAGCGGACATATAACCGTGAAACATGGTTAAACTTTTTATTTCATTGTGAAAAGAAAAATATCCCTTTGGAATTAGTAATATACCATGAAGACATGGCAAACTGTACAGTGAGGGACCCTCAAAATCTAATATCCAGGTTTAGACCATTTCCCGATATCTTCGGCCAACCCCTACCACTACGTAACCTCCATGGTAGTGTAAACTTTACACAAATATGCAATAGAATGTTGGAATACGGAAGTAAAATACCCTATGCCAGCAAGTGTATACTGCTTACGGAGAGAACCATACCAATTAGATCACCTTTAAAAATCTACAAATTAGCACTATCTTTGAAATGTTACATAGATATAAGCTATAATACAGCTTATGGCCCTGTACCTGATGGTATTCCCAAAGACTATCGTAATAAACCATATATCGGTGTTAACAACCTATGTCAAGGACTCTATACAGTAGAATTTCTAAAAGAAGCGTTGCCCACTCTACCTATACACTGTGAAAAATTTGGAATATCTCTAAACAGGGGAGTATACACAGTGACAAACCAAAAGTTATTCGACCAATGGAGAGCATTTACAGGTGCTAATCCCAGCGAGTTTTGGCTTTTAAACAGTTTCCTATTACAACACATAAATGATCAGAGACCGCTTATCGCTTTAAAGAAATATATGGAAGACACTATCGAAGGGGATAGGTACATTATTTCGGAAATACCTCAATGGAGAAATGGTTGGAAAAGAACTTTTGTATTTAAGAGTTTTACTATACCTTATATGATTCCCAAATTTGATGCAAGAGAACAGAGATACTATAAAGACTTAGACTTGAGTAAAGGAGTTTCACTTTTGGATGTTATCAATTATATAAAGAGGTATAAGAAGCGTGCTATGTTTATAAGACAGGTGGAAATGCCATAAATTAGAAGTAATCCACCCCGGGTAATCATTTGCAAATATGAAACGCAAGAGCGAACAACTAACAGAGCAACTAATACAGTTGCGAAACGCCATCAGGCGTAAATATAAAATGTTCAAAGAAGGTATCGAAGAGACAGATATTAAATTAGAAAAACAATATAACCCTCTACTGAAGGAACTGAGAAAAAATGTTAATCAGCCAGAAATAAAAAAGGAGGAGGAATCAAAACAGGACATCAAGGAAGAAGGAATGGAAAACATGGATTACAGTGAGGATGAGTTTTTCCCTCTGTTTCCTCAACTCCAAGAGCAACTACAACACAACTGTCAGACTTGGTGTCTGAATCATCTGCATCCGAGCTAGTGAATGAACATTTCAATAACAGCCTAACCAAAGAATATATGAAAACTTTTTTAAAAGATGTTACCAGTAAAAAAGTTATAGACTATACGTATGGACCTAGGTATGAAAATCAAACCTTAATGATTGGAGATAAAACAATGGACTTTGATAGTGATGGCAATATAATTATAGGGGGTGTAAACTATGGCAACACCGAGGGATTGTATGAACTCATTTTTAAAAATGTTCCGGATAAAAAAACAACCACCGAAAACGATATGAAAACATATAAAAGTATACTGACGGCTTGTAATGCTCATAGAGAGGGATATAGATATAATGGAAAGCTCAAAGGAACAAGAGGTACAAAATATAAAAGATTTATTAGAATCCTGTTTCCTCCATTGAGGGGTAGAGGTGTAGAGTGGAAAAATGAAAGATCCCGCAACATAATTTACTGGGATGATATTAATGAATTAGTGGCACGACTCAAGCATATCTGTATGTCCACTGAAACCGGTAACCGGGTGCACGCTAACGAAATCATAAGTATTATTGAAGAGCTGAGGGAGGCAGGTTATATAAGAGGCGCCGGTAACAGCAGATATAAAGCATTATTAAAATGACCATCGACAAGTTTGGACGTACCCTAAAGGGTGATCAAAAGGATCTCAAAGGTCCGAAAGGAGTCGGATTTAATTTAACACCTGAAGGGAATTTCGATATTGAAAAGAAAAGACTAACTAACTTGGGCGACCCCGTGGCTTCCAGAGATGCCGCTACAAAAGTGTATGTTGATATAAAAAGTATTCCCACAGTCAAGGATGGATACACATTCCTAGGAAAAAGATCAAAAAATATCAGCGATCCCATTGAAGACAGTGATGCTGTTAATCTACACACCATAAAAAAAAATCTGCTTACACACCGAAAACAGTGACTACAATGCCAATAATAATAAAATTATTAATCTGAATAACCCTGTAAACAGTCAGGATGCCGCTACAAAAGCATATGTACAAAAAGAATTAACGCTGGTAACCACTAACTTGGTCAACCAACAACTGACCTTGAATGAAATGAAGGACCGTTTAGCAAAGTGCGAAGGTAAAATCGAAAATAATAAAATATATCACGATAAAAACCTGAGAAAATTTGGAGTATTACTTTTCAACTACATCAATCAGAAACAGTCGGGCAGAACCGTGTCATTACCTATGGCCGGTGAGGATGATTATCTCAATTGGGAGGAATTATTTGCTGTTGGTAAAGGTCAGACAGCCAGTCTTTTAGAAAGTGACATGATGGTTGATGGCAGTGGTGATGTAAGCAGAAACAAGAGAGTCTAATGATGATGGCCTTAAATATGGGTTTGACCTCGGGGGAACAATCAGATGCTTGTTAAGTGTTGAACACTAAGGATGGGGTCTGTTTTATTATTTATAGCTCTATTGCCCTTGGTCTTGTGCAACCAGACGGTAGAGTATCTTACACGCTATGGTTACCTCAATGAAAACGCCAAGACCGAGGATATACATAATTCAGTTAGATTATTCCAAGACACTTTCGGTTTAAACAGCACTGGTATTTTAGATAATGAAACGCTACAGCTAATGTCTCAACCCAGGTGTGGGAATAAGGATGTCCTACTACCATTTTCAGCAATCCCTAACAGGAAATGGAACTCATCTGTAATTACATGGTTCCAGTTTGGGAATAATTTACACCCAGAAATTATCGAAAAAGCTTTCGCTCTATGGGGAAGTCATATAAATGTAACTTTTAAAAGAGATTTTAAAAACCCTACAATTATTATATCATTTTTCAACGATAGAAAACATTTCTTTTATTCACGTCATGATACGTGTTATTACGAATTCGACGGTCCTGGGACCGTCCTTGGACAAGCGTTTCTCCCCACCCCACATTACAATCAAACCGATATCCATATGGATTCTGAAGAGACTTGGGATTTTTCAATGTCACTACCTCAACATGGAAATTCATCGTTCTTTTTAACTATTTTACATGAGATTGGTCACGCCTTAGGCTTAGACCATTCATATGATAAAAGTTCTATAATGTATCCTTTATACCGCGACCCCGAAAATATCACATCGCTTGATGAATATACTCTAAGTAAAGACGACATACTGGCGGTTCAGTTCTTGTATGGACGTGCGGGAAACACAACATCTACCACAACAACCCCTGCTACAACCACTACTTCTACTACCACGACTACACATAAACCGTATGTGCAAGAGAACAGAGATATTTGTGAGATAAAAAACCAAATAAAAACATTTGTTATAGTTAATAAAAAGATTTTCGCATTCTTTAGAGATTACGTGTGGGTTATAAATTTAATACCGAGCTATAGATACCCTGAGGAATATACTAAGCCAACAAAGATAACCGATTGGTTGGGGTTTTTACCAAGAGACTTTTATGAGGTTTCAGGCATTTACCAGAGACCCAATGGAGAGATTGCATTATTTACAAACAAACAGGTATATATCTTTTCATTCCCAACACTGAATCTAAAAGTAAGCTACAACATAAACACAATACTGGGGAAACAGGTGTCAAAGATTAACGCTGTTGTTTCAACTAATTCCGGTAAAACACTTCTCATTGCTGACGATCATTACATATTTGAAATAAACGAATGTACATTCACGGGAACCTTTCTGGGGTCCACTTCATCCGTATTGTTTGGTGTGCCCGCTCGAGTTAGTGGGGCCTTTAGATATATAAACGGTCGCATTTACTTTATAACCGACAGTGGTGTTTTAGAGTATAATGAATTCAGTAATACAGTGGAAACCTCTCACCCCAGTGCATTAGAAATACTAGAACTGACCTGTATACGTGAAACCCTATTAAACAAGCTATACGAGGTGCTGAGATACATCAAATAAAATGGGGAAATCAAAGAGAACCCGCATCATTCGGCCTTCTACTGTCAAAGGGGGCGGAGGTATTATCTCTTCTATTGTTAACAGAGCGATAGACGCTTTACCTTACGAACTTCATCTGCCCGGAGGTTATCAATATTGTGGACCAGGAACTAAATTGAAAAAACGATTGGCAAGAGGCGATCCGGGTATAAATAAATTAGACCAAGCGTGTAAAGAACACGATATAGCATACTCGAGATATAAAGATTCGGAAAACCGGAGGCGCGCGGACCAAGTATTGACCGAAAGAGCTTGGCAACGAGTAAAATCGAGTGACGCTTCAATTGGGGAAAAAGCCGCAGCTTGGGCGGTCACAACAGCCATGAAGGCAAAAAACAAAATTTGGTGGGGGAAAGAGGAAAAAACGGGGTTCAAAAAGAAAAGGCAAGGGGTTATATCTAAGACCGTACAGAACAGAAGGTTCCGGCAAGAGAAAAAGGCGTAGCTCAAGAAAAAAAAACATCAAAATACCAATAAAACACTTACGAACTACGAATTAATGGATTATGCGAAATGCTTGGGAATACCAAACTTTAGAGGAGTATTTATGCGTGATAACCTACCCACTCGCCCCAGGGCTTATGAGACAGCTATAATAAATTTAGATTCCAGCGGTGGTACCGGTACTCACTGGGTATGCTACAAAAAGCTTAATAATAAAGTATCTTATTTTGACAGTTTCGGTAATCTGAGACCCCCACCGGAGCTATTGGAATACTTCAAAGGTTGTGACATTTATTATAATAGTAAGAGAGAGCAAAGTTTTAATTCAGTCGTTTGTGGACACTTGTGTTTAAAGTTTCTCAGCAGTAATGTTTTGTCTCACGGGGACAAGTAGTGTACTATCACATGAACTGTCATTCCCTATCGATGTCAGTAATGGGAGATACGAACTCGGTCTCATAGAGATTATGACTTGGAACTCTATACCTAATATAGAAAAAAACATCAACAATATATTTTATTATGGTGACAATAAAGAAATTCATATTCCTGATGGATCTTATGAACTCCAAGATATTGAAAAGTATATCGCGGGAAAATTACCGAAAGAAGTTACATTCAGTTTAAAACCTAACAACAATACATTGAAAGCCGAACTAAATTGCTCAGAGGCGGTGAATTTTGAAAAACCGGCAAATATTGGCAAACTACTAGGTTTCAAACGTGAAATATTACCGGCCAATATACTACACACGTCACCTTTACCGGTGGATATTTTAAAAGTGAATTCCATACGCGTAGAATGCAATATCACTCGCGGGTCATATCTGAACGGTATCGAGGGACATGTAATACACGAGTTCTATCCGGCCGTACCACCCGGGTATAAAATCATCGAAATACCTAAGAATGTTATTTACTTGCCTGTGATCGCTCAACGTATCACAAACATTAGTGTGTCTTTTAAAGACCAAAATAACACGTTAATAAATTTTCGCAGAGAACCTATTTCGGTTAGACTTCATCTTAGGCACAATGGGGCTGGTACTACATAGGGACACATCACATATAAAAGTGCTTAGTCCTAGACGGAAAGCCAACGAGTTAAGTTGGAAAAACATTAATTTCTTACGCTCTCTCGGTTTTAAGGTTTACAAGAATGGCTCTACTGGCAATAGACGATAAAGCTATGTATGATGATAGTATTACTAATATGGAGTTTCACACACATCAACCTTACGCGTCTACTACTTATAAAAATAACGATGAAATCAGAATCCCCATCTTACAACAAGACATAATTACCGCTCCGTTTGATAGTTATATTATAATAGAAGGCAAAGCCTCCGCCGTCAAAACCGATAACACTACTGCTCAGGATGTTAAATTTATAAACAATGCAATTGCATTTTTATTCGACGAGATCCGGTTTGAAATTTTCGGTGTAACCTTGGATCGCATCAGAAGTGTCGGACTTACCACGACATTAAAGCATCTAGTTTCTTTGCGCGGTGAAGAGAAAAATAGTTTAAAAAGCGCATGCTGGCTGGGGCCGGGGCAATCGGAAACGGTCACGGATTTCGTTTATTCTATACCCTTGCGATTACTTTTGGGATTCGCAGAAGATTACAGAAGAGTTTTAGTAAACGTCAAGCAAGAATTGATTTTGCTAAGATCTTCTACTGATTTAAACGCTGCCTTGACAACCACGGCTGGAACATTAGATTTAAAAATTTCTAAAATTTACTGGAGGGTCCCTCACATTACTGTAAATGATGCGACAAAACTTAAACTTTATAGATTTATCGAAAAAAATCCTGCTATCCACATACCATTCCGCTCATGGGAGATACACGAATATCCCAACCTACCGACGACTACCAAAGTATTATCATGGCCTATCAGGTGTAGCTCCAGACTAGAGGTCCCTCGAATGGAGATTGTCGGGTTTCAAACCAATAGAAGGAACAATTTAGTAAAAGATATGAGTCTTTTTGATTCATGCAAAATTCGAGAAATAAAATTATATTTAAACTCTAAATATTACCCGTATGAACCAACCAATGGTAACAGCGCTCTGTACTACGATTATTACAAGTTGTTTCAAAACTCTTACTACGGTAGAGTGGGATCCCCAATATTGGATTTTGATGACTTTAAAACTAAATGCCCACTGTATGTCATCGACTGTTCTAAACAAGACGAGTCTATAAAAACCGGGGGTGTAGAAATAAAATTGGAAATTCAGGCCGACGAGGACTTTAAAGCAAACACTTGGGCCTACTGTTTAATCCTACACGACGACCACTTCACATACACTCCCATAACAGGGGAGGTACGCAAGGTGGCCGTTTAATCATGACAAAGAAAAAAGTTACATTTTCAAAACCTCTCGTAACGAAGGTTTACATTTTACCCGATGAAGATAGAAAATCAATTTGGATGCAAATCGCTAGAGACAGGGGTCGCCGGCAACAGTCTTTAACTTGACTCCGGTAGTAAAAGAAATTAACTCTAACGAAATTACATAATTGGTCAGTCGCGATCATGGAGTCAAGCGGAACGGATCCCGCACCTGTTCCTAAAATTAACGAACCATCAATCTGGTAACCGGGGTGTTTTTAAAATCTGTTCACTACCTAGATTCGGAATTAAAGAAATGTGTTATAACTGGGATCTTCAAAAACAGAGACAACTCTCTCGGAATTTTATTCAAGGGGAGAAACGGTCTAGTTTACTGGTCATATGACCTATTCTGCCAATTTACAGCAAATTCAATGAAATAACGCTATCGCTTGAAAATAAGAGTAGAATAATTGTAAACGAGGGAACCTATAGTATAAAGGTGTCTCCAGTGTTTGGCAATCATTGTGTGTTCATCTCTGATGGAGATCACTCCCTAGCTCTAGGCACCACCGAATGGTATATGCTGTTAAATAATTTATCGCTAATATCTCGGTCTCTTTTAGAATTGTTTTATATTGAAAACGAGATTAAAGCTTTTATCGATCAAGTTATATCGGGTAATGAAATTCAATCGGATCAGTTACCATCGTATTTGTGTGACCGTTTAGTAGACGAAATTTTACTGTACACCCGGTGGCCGAATGGAGGCCATAGTTGAATTTCACGGGTTCAAAGACAATAATAATGAGTTTATTGTAAAAGAGCTGGCCATTGTAGGGAGATCGTATAGAACACAGATAGTGTTCCGATCTCCTTACAATTTCAACAGATTAAATGAAAAAATGCAGAGAACAGCTAACTGGCTGACTCACCACTTCCACAGGATAAAGTGGGAAGATGGTGAAATGCCATTCAGTAAGAAACTGATGCGTTCTCTGCTAAAACCCTTTGATGTTATTCATACAAAGGGAAGTGAAAAAGCTCAATTTCTAAGGAACTTCCATAATAATGTAATAGAAATTTATGAAAAACAAAACACAGTCACAGTAGACTGTATTATACATAAGAATAATAATAAAAAGTGCGCTATAGCTTCTGCTGAGTACCACATCCGGGGTCTATCCCGGGTGAACTCTTATTGAGTTGGCACCCTCGTCTATCAGGCCGGGGTAAGACCTTATAAGACCAGGGACAGAGGTTATACAGGTTGGGTTAAACCCCATAAAACGTAACATGTTTTCCCTGTATGTGCTCGGGAAACGCAGAAGTTGAGATGCACAATAAAAAATACATAAAAAGTAAAAAAATAAAAAAATAAAAAGGGAGGTAGCATTTTTGTAATGGAGTGGCTACCACCATAGGTTGCGATGGTTGGGGCAACCTACCCCAGAGGTTAGGCCTCCGGGGGAAGCTCTGGGTTAACAAAAAGAACGCGCCTACAACTGTACGGCCTGGCATACTTGCCTACCGTGGTGTGGAAAACAGTTGAAAACACAAGGGTAACGAAAAGTTACCCTTCGAACCTACAGAAAATAATTTATATCAAAAATAAGAAATCAGAATAATATTTAATAATAGAAACACAAGGGTAACGAAAAGTTACCCTTCGAACCTACAGAAAATAATTTATATCAAAATAAGAAATCAGAATAATATTTAATAATAGAAACACAAGGGTAACGAAAAGTTACCCTTCGAACCGCAAAAATAATTTATATCAAAAATAAGAAATCAGAATAATATTTAATAATAGAAACACAAGGGTAACGAAAAGTTACCCTTCGAACCTACAGAAAATAATTTATATCAAAAATAAGAAATCAGAATAATATTTAATAATAGAAACACAAGGGTAACGAAAAGTTACCCTTCGAACCTACAGAAAATAATTTATATCAAAAATAATAGGAGTAAAAATAAAATGGAAATACACTCACCAGGGCCGGTTGTGTAATCTGTGCCACAATTGTGGCACAGATATATTACGCGCCAATGGGTTTTAACACTGGCGCGTAACACAGGGGATATACATAGATCGGTATTTTATTGTTACTGTAGGGACCACCTGTATAGGGTGGCCCCTATAGCAAATTCCCTGAACCCATACGGGGAACAGGGAATGCTCAAAAACGTCAAACTCCACACAAGTGTGCTCCATGACTGAATAACCCAAAAGAGATGGCTAACCCAACCACTCTTCCCCCACCACTACTACTAACCTTATCATAGGAAGTAGTCACACCAGCCGGTGGAGAAGTGCATATTGCATCGCGGGCAACTGTAAAATATTTCCCACCTATACTGCATCCACCCGAGAAATCTCGGGTAGACGCAGTAGTGGTATGTAATTTGTAAAATTGGGGCCACCTGGACTATGTGGCCCTCTACACACACACTTTGTACAAACAAAGGCAGCAAGACTTCGTGAAACACAATAACGTCTAAGCACAAGGACATCTCGCCACCGACTGATCACAGCCACTTCCGCGCTGATAAAAAAATTTACACTCACCATTAACGGACAGCTGGTACTGAAGCGTGACCCGAATTTGTATTCCCGGGTCACGTGCATACAAACTTAATAAACACAGGTATACATTGTTTAGCTGGTCCAAATCTAACAATAGGAGATCCCACCTCTCCATTATGCTACAGCAAACTGACTGACAGATATCTCAACAGGAAGTGGTGGGGAGGACCCCAATATACTCACATGCTAAGGGTACCAGTTCATCCACTTTTGATATCCGATCATGGCAACAGGACAATGAAATGCCTCTATTAATGTAAGAATTAACATCACGATAGTACAAGTCGATATACTCTTTCAAAGGCAAATTATCGAATATTATACATATGCATCCACTCAATCTCCCATGATAAATTTGAAGGTTAGGTTCATGGAATGTACGCCAATGTATAGTGATAAAATGTTCTAAAATAACTGGTGGTAAGTTAAGTTGAAACAATTCAAAAATACACCCAACACAATCTAATATTACAGATTCACAGATTTGGAATAGTGACTTTGGTTGGTTCATAACAAATACTGACTGTGGGGCATTATCTAGGCAGGTGAGGGGAGTACTCACCTCGATTCATCTGAGGAGTTGTACTGCGGTGAAGGTGGCGAATACTGCGGCACTACTTGGTCTTGATGCACCTCCGACCAATCGTAATCCAGAGCCATCTTTATCTTGATTCCGGGGTTTTCGCGCAGTATATCTTTCATTTTGTTGTAAATATTTTCTAAATAATATAAACTGTCGATTGACAGTTTCCAACCCCTACTTAAATCAACGTCGGTAGTGGAGTCAGCCTGGGCAACGGTGTTGTCTGCCATAGTTGAACTAGGAATGATGCTTGGTGGGGTTTTATTTAAGCAGGATGTCCTTTGCGGTAGCCAGTCTCAGTTCACGATGAACTCGTGTTGCTATAGTTTCAAAGTGACATGTTGTGTTATAGAATACACTGCTCAGCCACCACATAACACCCAATCATCCCACTATCTACCTTCCAATCAAACTCTAACATCATTTCAAACACCACCTCAACACTCACTAACACCACCTCAACACTCACCCCCTATCCAATCACAGCCACTTCCACGGATACCTTCGGACCCCATATACATCGAGATGAAACCCAGCCCATAGGTAAGTTGGACACACATTTTACATAACTTTTTAGAGTTAACCATATATAGTCCCTTGAGATAATTTTTAGCGGTAGTTTCCTCACAGCAAGATTTTAAACTCTACGGTTACTAATACCCCTATGATAGGTTTTAACAGTTATTTCTTTACCTTGACCAGACTCATGTGTTTTTTACTGTTACCTGTATCACCCAGCCCCTATGATAGGTTTTCAGCGGTAGTCTCCTAGTTTGACTGTAGCATTTTAATTTCTACGGGCATTCATACCTCCAATCCCCTTTAGCTTGGCTTTCAGCGACCATTCCTTTCTTTAACCACGATATTTTAAAGTCTAGAGTCACCTGTATTACTAAGCCCCTTAGATTTAGTTTTCAGCGGTAGTATCCTAGCTTGACCAGACTCATGCGTGTTTTACTGTCATATACCTCCCAACCCCTAAATTTATTTTTCAGCGGTTATTTATTTTCTTGACTGTAAAGTAGTAATGCCTTCAGTTATCTATATTGCTAAGTCCCCTTGATTCAGTTTTCAGCGGTAATTTTCTCGCATGACAGTGAAATTGTAAAGCTTTCGGTCATCTGTACCACCAAACCCCTTGAGTTGTTTTACCATACCAATATATTTTAAAGTCTCACTGAGCCCTAACTTAGCTAGGCTAACATCTCAGCGTTTTTTAAGGTTAGGTTAACATAAGAAACAATATTCCACCAGTCTTACAGTATCACTAACCTAGCGGTACTTACCTCCACTCTCGGCACTTCTTCACTTCAGGCACGG
This sequence comes from Neoaliturus tenellus, assembly GCA_030545055.2. Classification (NCBI taxonomy): domain Eukaryota; kingdom Metazoa; phylum Arthropoda; class Insecta; order Hemiptera; family Cicadellidae; genus Neoaliturus; species Neoaliturus tenellus. Next base: position 187,338,362 of record CM061533.1, on the reverse strand, counting down.
CAACGGCCAACACATAGCTTTCCACCCACTTCTCTACTTCTGTAACACTTGGACGGAGTCTCTGTGTACACCTCTGACGACTTAGAATTATCAGATCCTGTGTACTACATGTGTTAATACAAATAGATGTAAGGGTAACTTTTCGTTACCCTTGGAGTTTACAGTATTTTTCTCTATTGTAGCGGTGTCTTCAATATATTTAATCATTTATATTTTAACGATAGCTTCTGTTCCGAAAGACTCAGAAATATCACATGGTATTGTATACTGTACACTGCTGTGTTGTTTTTTCTAAGTATTCTCGAAGGGAGACTATATTTAATGCATTCCCTATGGTGCAGGTGTTTGTACTCTTTCTGACTTAGCATTGCAACGCTGGTATCTGCGAACTTATAAAGACTACAGAACCATGACTTAGAATTGTTGGATACACTGTTGTATTTTCCCTCTCTAATAGGTTTAGTAGACTGTGGTTAATTATATTACCTCAACCTACGCGAGCGGAAAATAGAAATAATAATAATTAAACGTTTTTTAATTTTTGAATAGGTCTGACCTTGACCACTACACTCTTCTTAGTCTTAACAAATACTTAGTAAGAGTCATACACCAGCGGGGGATAAAAAATTAATAGTTGTAAGTTTTTTTTATTTTTCACAGGTATGACCTTGACTCTGGAAAGTGATGCTTAGCATTTTATTACATGTTTATACTACAAGTATACACATACCAAGTTTGAAGAAAATCTGTAGTCCCATTCTCAAGATAAAAAATAAAACTTTTTTGCGCCTTCATTTTTTGGATACCTCATGCCATGCATTTTTAAATACCAACCAAGTGTACACACATACCAAGTATGAAGTTAATACATGGAGCCATTCCCAAGATATGAATTTTCAAAGTTTTGCCCTTCATTGCCCCTTCATTTTTTGGATGCAACCCACAACATTTTGGTTAATTTTGTTATTTTAGGGTACCTACCCCCCGGGGGCACCTCTACTTCGTAGAAGGTGGTTTTTTGAGGTCCCCGGACCCCTAGGACACACCATTTTCGAGATATTTGCGATTTTTACGGTTTTTAAGCCATAATTTTCATGTTTTACACTTTATATAGTGTTATATACACTTTATATAGTATTATACCTCATTTTATATAGTTTACACTTTATATAGTACTGTATACACTTTATATAGTATGACCCACAGCGATCCAGATGGTCTTATCCCCTAGCAATCCAGATGGTCTTGTTCCCTAGCGATCCAGATGGTCTTGTTCCCTAGCGATCCAGGTGTTTGCATACGCTATAGTGTATAATATATAATATATGGTTTATAGTGTATACTTTATAGTGAATGGTATGAGTTGGTAACACTGCAGGGAATTTGCAGGGAAATTCTAACCCATAGGGGTTGGCAACCCTGCTTCCTTTTCCCGCCAAACCGGAAGTGACGTCACGCCAAACCGGAAGTGGGCCTAAGTCTCAGCCTATTCTACTCACATTTCGTTTGATGTTTTTGGTTTAGATACAGTATTAACATTTTCTATACAAACCTTTATAAAATATACTCAAGCTTATTAAGTACGTGATTGTTCGTTTAAAATGTCCATTTAAATAATAGGATAAGCACCGTACTAGAACTTGGAAATTTTTATATAAATTTTTTATATCATTATTTGGTCTCTTTTCTACATTTTTTTTAACTATTGATCAATACGCGTTCAACTGTTAGCTATTACGTTCTTTGATATGACGGTACCTTATGGTTTAATAAGTTGAAGGTAAAAGTTGGAAATTGATAGTAGGCTAAAGAAATTAGAACTGGGGATAAAGAAATATAATTACATTGTACAAATAATTAAAATTATAGTTGATGCAGTTTTAAGAAGAATTAAAATTTAACTAGTGCACGTGTGTTGCTCGACATCGAGCTATTTATTTTGATACAATACAAAAGTTACATCCAGTTCTAAATCAATGAAATCCGACCAATCCAATATTGTGAATATTAGTGATCACCAAATACTACAGAGGTACATAAACAGATGTTTAATATGCTCAAACCAATCTCAATGGTATTCTTATGAGGAAATTTCAAATTTAATTTGTGGATAACACCATTATGTTAAGTCTGATTCTCATCAATTTTTGGCAGAAACAACAGACCAAGCCATATCCAACGACACCAAGACCTTGAAAATGGGTTGAGAATTGTAGGAGGAGTTCTCAACACAAAAAAAAAACCCTCAGCGTATTAAATAAGTATAGATTAGTATTGAACTTTGCTCTGAAAATAATTTTTGAATATTTGGGTCAAAATATATTTGAAGAGCAAAGTTATCTAAAAGGACTCTCATTTAAATTAACTTGAGAAACGTCTTTAAGCAAAGTTAATTTCCCCGTCTAGATTGCTTGAACTAGGAAACTGGTAGGTCATGCAATTAAAACATGCAAACTTAGTTTAATAAAAAAGAGATGATAATGAAACAACTAACAATAAAAAATTAATTTTATTGTTAACTCCCAACCAAACTTTAAAAATTGATCATTTGGAGAAATTACAATTAATTACAACTCGATACTCTGAGTACACTTTAGAAGTGGAATTATTTTTTTAATGTTAGTAGGCCCTACATGTTGAATACACCGAGAATAAATCAAGGTACTTGTGTAACTCAAACACAGTAGTAATTTTATTAATGTGTTATATACCTCAATTCGTAATAGGTGGAATCAAACTACAATATAAAAGAGAGTGAAACTGAAATAAATTTAAATAATAAATATCGTATCTCTTTTAGTAAAGGGAGATTAACAATCACCTGTCAGTTCTCTTCGCCAAAATTTCCTGCATATTTTCTATGCAGGTGGACCACCGGGAGCGGCCGAGCGAACTTTTTGTTCCCTAGCCAGGGAGTTGAACCTTCAGTTTTAATATTACCTAGTAACTGACCTACGGCCGCTATGTTGTGCAATAAAAAATATATATATATATATATATATATATATATATATATATATATTATATATATATATCACTAGACCATTATCGTATAGCCTACACTTTTGAAATGCCTAATTGAAGTAATTTTATCATATTATTTGTATTATGATATATTCGACAGTTAAACAATTGATTATTAGACCTATGTATTATTCATTTCGAATTGTAATAAGTTCACTCGATATTCATAATGTCACGCAGTTTCTTATCGATGGCATGGTAAAGCTTATACTAATGATTCCATCATAACTACTTGCAAATATTATGTAACTATTGAAGTATTTTAATCTTGATATAATTCATATGCGAAGAGACGTGAACTTAAATGCAAGTGTTTCAATTGACTTATTTAACTATGAAAAGGGAATAAATGTAATTACTAGTGTTAGAGTTGAAATTGGGAGACGGAAAACTCTTCTTTGCAAATCAGAGACTGGAAAACTAAATATCGGCTTCATCACCAAAACGATACATTGACAAACGTTTGAAAGAAGAAATAATTTTCAAATATATAAATATGTATAGTTACTTTTATTTAAAAGGTACATAGCAGTATTTTCACATGGAAATTACACAAGTTAATTTTATTTGTGACAATAACTCCTTTTGTAAAAAAGACTTTTAATTCGTTTTAATATTTCAAACACACTAAACACAAATTCGATTGAAAATTAGGTAAATTGAAATAATTATAACCAAGTTATGAAAGTAAAGAAATATAAATAAGATTGATGTAAAACAATTCAATTTTGATTGTAGTAAAGTCAAGTAAGCTTTTCGTAGAAGGACATAACCTTAAATCAATTTGAAAGCCCATCTACAGGGTGTTTCCAAACAACCTGGAAATATTTTGTGTGTATATTCCTTAGGTCAAGACAATCACAAAACATCTCACAAACATGGGTCTAAAATTCTTTATTAAGCCGCTAGCCGCCATTTTGTATTTTACACATAATAATTTTAAATTACGTAACGGATAGCTGTATCAACTTCATATTTGGCACAAACCTTTATCCTAACCATGTTCATTTCCAGGAAAAAATAAATTTTTTCCGCTGTGTATTTTCAAAATGGCGGCCATTTTAAATTCCAAACTCAAATATCTCAGAAACGGCAAATTTTATAAAAATTTTACAAGAGACAAACAAAAATGTTGAAAAATTTAATTATGTAACCAATGGTACCAAGTATGTAAGGATCCAACAACAAATAACGGAGTTTTTGAGATTTTTTCTATTAAAATTACCTTAAATTTGCATTGATTATAATGCAAATTCAATGTTTTTATGCAGAAAAATCGTAATAACTCCATTATTATGTAGTTGGTACCATTGGTTATGTTATTAAATTTGTCAACTTTTTTGTGTCTTGTAAAATTTTTAAAAAATTTGCTGTTCCTGAGATATTTGAGTTTGAATATTTTAAATGGCCGCCATTTTGAAAATACATAGCGGAAAAATTTATTTTTTTCCTGGAAATGAACATGGTTAGGATAAAGATTTGTGCCAAATATGAAGTTGATCCAGCTATCCGTTACGTAAATAAAAATTATTATGTGTAAAATACAAAATGGCGGCTAGTAGCTTAACAAAGAATTTTAGACCCATGTTTTGTACGATGTTTTGTGATTGTCTTGACCTAAGAAATATACACACAAAATATTTCCAGGTTGTTTGGGAACACCCTGTATCTAATTGAAAATATTGAACTAAATATTGGACATTTTTGTAATTTCAAAAAGTTGAACAACATATGGGTTGGATTGTATTCCTCCCTATAATTGGACATTTTGATCAAGTTTTTTCCCCCGAGTTCATTACGTGATGTTGCCAAGAGCGCAATATCCCTCCCCCCCCTCCGTATCCACTATCTCTCTCCCCTCCCCCTATCTATCTCCCTTCCACTCTCTCCGTCCATTCTACTGTGTCACTCAATGAAGGGTAAAAAAGTCCTGGAAATGTCACATGTGGAAATTCTGAGCACCAACCTTTTCTGTTAGGGATAACCTTTTATTTGCACATTTTATTGAGCAGTCTTGCCAATAAACAAGCTTCTTAACAGTAGATCTCAAATAATAACTATATTATTGATTTTATCAAATTAGGATTTTGTCTTAACCATAATTCTTTCTACAATTATTTCACATAAATAATTATACATTGAAGTATTTTTATACATAGGAAGACAGTAATCAAAGTGCACTCTTTTAACTTTATTATATACACTGTTTGAGTTCAAAAGGCACACTTAATGTAAAGAGTAATTCAATTCAAATTTAAAAAGGTGAATTCCATACTACTTTACGTCCTAACACACACTTTCATAGCTAGGCTTCCTTCTGTGATTAAATAAAGCTATAGACATAGAATTTCAATTTGAAATAGAGTAATCATAGGGATTTAATGAAGCAATGTTGTAATAATACGATATTAATAAAATCGATATGATTATTCAATATAATTTGTTTTGTGTTCACATAGAAGAACGTACTCAATAGAATTTGGATGAAAAATTTGTTAATAGTATGGTTAGTTATTAATCATAAATAGTGATTCTACAACTTGAACGTTATGGGAAACCGAAAGC